>OX638385.1:43754539-44187515 GCA_951813785.1 Criorhina ranunculi
CAGTAAAATGCTAAATTGCCAAGGAAGGAAATTAAGTTTTGTGTTTTGTATGTTTGTTAGTGTGTGTGTTTGTGTGTGAGTAGAGGAACACTTGTAATATGGAATGGAATTCGACTTCGGGGCGTGATTCATTGAGTGGTAAGAGGTTTAAGGTTGGCTATGCCCTAAGGACAGGGTCAAAAAGATGGATTGAGGCGGACAATGCGTTGATTACTTATGGGGCGGAGATTGAGTTGGCTAATGACCTGAGATGGATGTGAATTAAGATGTAGAATTGGTGGTTCTGTGGTAGCTGATGAAGGAATTCAATATTTTTGGGAATCAATTCATAGAAGTCAAACGTTTTGAGCGAAAAGCTTTCAGGATCGAAATGAAAGGCGGAAATGCCTCAAACTTTTATTATCTACTAGCTTTTACCCGCGACTTCGCCCACCTTTAATTTGCGAAGTTACATTTTAACAACCATATACTGCCTATACTGTGACCCGAGGTGCAGCCACTCTGTGTGCAAAATTTGAAGTTGATTGGTTCCGTAGTTTTCGAGTTACAGAGGAACAAACAAACAAACTAACAACGTTTCACATTTATGCACCAATTAGAGAATCTAATTCGACTTACAAGGGTGCCTCTAACCAGAACAGCCTCAAAGCCGTTTTTGTCACCCCTCGTGGAATATACGGAGTTCGAAATGACTGCGCCATCGTGTTCGGATATTTGCAATGTTTTTATTTCTAACGCATTTCCAAATTCACGATTCATCTTCAAGTTCGGTTCTAAACCACTGAAGGATGTTTGTTTTTTTGGTTTAAAAATTCGCATTCCGCTACGTGGTACTCAAATAAGTAATAGCCGCTAGTACCTACATCCAAGAACTACCCTCTAATTTCAGCGACCACCTGATACGAGGCTCGCAAAGGAAATTCTTTCGTAGTATTGTCAACCAACGCCAAGCTTAGTAAAGACAAAAACACGTTTTTTAACACGACAGATTTGGTACCGTCATTCCCTCTGGGTGGCTTAAGTTTAAGGACGAACTGATTTTGTTGTCAAATTACTTCGTCATCACAAAATTTGAACCGCTTACATAACCGAAAGCCCATATTTTTGAGAAAACTATCACTCGGTCTTCACAGCATCGACACGAACCTTGATGGGTAAATCTTTGATTTTTCAAGCTCCACTGCAGATGAATGCACATCAAAGTCACCGTTCAATTCATTTATAGAAAGGACCTGTTCTGTCCTTTTTAATTTCAAAAACTTAAGGTACTCCGTCATCCTAAAGGCAAATTTTAAAATTTAAAGACTTATCGTAATCAGTTTCTATCTTGCATCAAAGTACTCACCCCAAAGCCTTTTCGCCATCTTGTCCTCCCATTTCAAGTTTGTTTACCCAGCTCACTTGTCGTTGTGACCACATGCTGCCCTCAAGATTTTACACTTGTTCAACAAATGAGACAACCGTGCATTCCTAGAAAAAGGATCAGCCCACCGATTAAGATCTAACCGTAGGTCACACTTCAAGTTCATCGCATAATTTTTAATTGCCCACCGCGCCAATGTGTATAGGATTTTTGCCTCCTTAGGAGTAGGAAAATATGTTCGAACACTCCTTCCATTCCAGAAATTTGATGTATTATCTTTTTAACCCTCACCGACACCAGTCTTACGCCACCCTGGAGGCCATCAACATGACATCTTTTCTTTACTTCGAAGCGTCTGCGTATGGTCTTCGCATTTTGCGTCGCCTTCTAATCCCGAAGCAGAAGTGGATGATCATAAGAGAATATCTCTTTTTCTTGGTTTATCGTTGATTTCACAGTTGGAATGCCCCTTAGTCCCTAACAGGATCTGTCTAAATCTCGCTTAAAGATCTATCAGCCGGAGAGTGCACTGCCTGAAACTAGTTCTCCATGACGGAAGCAACACTTAATATCGCTGAGCCATAATTACAATCATCTCATTGCGCGCAACCGTAAATGTACACCGCAACCGTAAAAGCATCCACGCACTGGCCTGACTCTCTGGCACTGACTCCACACACACAGCTAACTCGATCTCCTTCCGGTCCTTCGTTTTGAATAATAACCACCACCGTGGCCCCGATGGGGGAAATGTGATAAAATATATATGATGATCCCCCCATGCGTCGTCGTTGGCCAATTGCGCCACCACCAGAGACGCCGAGATTATCTCGATTCTTCCGTCCGTCCGCATGTGTCGGTTCGAATGTCCAATGCGGTCCATTGCCGAGCACCGTTTCTTGCGTGTGCTTTATAACCGCCTGGGCGCGCGTACAGGTTGATTCCACGTAATAAACAACGACGGACGCACGGATACAGAGAGTATCCAGGGAACAGGGCATACAAAGTGTCTGTCGCATCCGTTGACAGTTCTGTGCGCGCAGGTTTTATTGCTGGTTAAGCAAATGTTTTATTCGCTCATCTGCGCCCAACAGCAGCTTCTGTGATGTGTTCCTCGAATGCGGCTTCTTGTATTTCCATGCGAGAGACACAGAGAATGTGTGTTGTGTGTGAGTATGGTGGGTAGGTTGCAGCAACTTCTGCATACATATCTTTGCTGCTTGCGTGAAGTGTCACTTTTCATTAGAATTGACACGTGACCAGTCTACTTCTCTAGGCATTGCGTAGCGTTATCTTTCACTACCAACTTATAGCCTAGCAGCTGGGAAGAGACAAAAAAAAAGAAGAGCCGGCGAATATGAAAAACTACAGTGCGTCCCAGCGTTGAGATCAACTTGCTCGGTCGGGTAATTAATGACTTCCAATTGGATTAAGTCCTCGGTAATGACTTGCGTAAATGCGGTGTGGATTGGCATTTTAAATGGTTACTCTCACTAGCGATGAGTTGTGAATGAGAAGTGGAACAGTTCCGGTGGCATGATAATGAAACTGGTTATAGCGCCATCTGTTGAGATATGTCAGTGTTTGTGATTGTAAATTCCTAACATTTTATGACTGTAATTGGAGAACATTTTCCATTTGTTTTTGTGAAATTAGTTTTGATGTTCTAAAGGGGAACAGAGAATTCTTAAAGAGCCATCACAACTGATTGAGAAAAGATGTATTGCAGTCTTCTCCGATACTTATTCGATTTCCAGTCGTTAAATTAACCTAACAAGTGGCAGTAGCAATCACATCCCCCCTAAGGCAACCAACCATACAGCAGCACTGACTCAATATTGGAACGGAAGTCACAGTTGCAGTTGAGTTTTCGTGCTGGAAACGTTGCTTTTTCAAAACATCGTCCAGCTGTCGAAATTCCGCACATTTCATCATCAGGTGGCGCTGCAATTTGGCGTGAACTTAAGCCTCAACCAACAAGCCTTTACTATTAAGCCCGATTCTTGTCTTATTACTTCCAGTTGCGTACTTTAAGTTGGTTGAGGTTTGCGTTCACTCTATCTGAACGGGACTGAATACTTAACGAAGACTTTTTTGTTCAAAACGACCACAGATATCTTCATCCACCTTCGAAAGAGTACATGCTAAAGTAGGATTGGGACAGGGTTGCCTTACTCGCTCGAGATAGGGCCTACTCAATAGATAAATATGTATATTCAAGAGGACATAAGCGGCCACAGGTCTTCCCAAACCAACTTCTGTCTGGCTCTTGCACAGTTCGGGTCACAAGCGAATACACTACCCAATACATCGTCGCCACCTGGCTTAACTACTTGGTGAACATCTTACACAGACTGTGCTGACGTATTCGGAGCTCAAGTTGGCAAGGACTGTGCAACCTGCTCCTCGTACTAGAAGTTTTACCATAGACTCGACCCTCCTAGTTGGGGGTTCTTTAAATCAATTGAAGTAGAGACGTGTACTCGATGCAAGGTGTTAATGTGCTTCTTGTTCAAGAGCTAAATCCAAAGGTTATCTGATGTGATCCTCAATTATAATTCGTTTGTTGCTTCCGGATGGCAGAGGAATTCAATATTCGTCTAAGTCGTGTGCTAGAGCATTACAATGGAGGAGGTGAGCAACCTTCTTGCTCGTATCCTTCTATATTTTTGAACACTCTTTCTGATCTGGCATTTGTCTCCTATGGTTCGACGAGTGGGTTAAGGAATCTAGCCGACATCACCTCTTCTGGTGTTGAATTAACTTTTTTCGTTGTCAGAGGTTAGAGAGTTAACTCTCGGACAGATAGAGTCTGTTTCAAATCACTTGGCAGTTGGAGAAACTGCACAGAGACAGCTTGGAATATTTTTAATTCACTTGCTCACTGGTGCAGCTTTCCCATTTGAAACTGACTCTCACACCCACGAAATGTTATCTTCCTCTCTATCTGTCCTTCAATGCCAACAATCTTCATCACATAGCAATTTCTTTACCACATCATATTATAATTCAATTAATTGGATACCTCGTCATAAGACCGAAGATTCAAGACATCTCACTATTTTCCAGCCACCTTTGGCATTCTCTGCCATCGGTGTAACCAACTATTATCAACTCAAATGTATTAAATATGGACACCTTCATCATGTTCACAACGGAGACTCCCAACTAATTTCACTCCCGTTCGGCATGAAACTATCCGACCAATTGCCACCTGTCTGCTGCCTCCAAGAGCGCCAATGTCAAAAGCTAATAAACTTCACCGATCCACGGTCGGAGTAATGAGTCGTCACATGAAATTATGAACTGGATTGTGCTTCCTACGGAAAAATCAGAGCAGAAGGCGTTCCCAAAAGTGAAAATCCGGAAAAACTCTTCCAAGAGCCAGTAGATCAGATACTTTAATTGAATGTCAGAGGAGAGCACCGAACGTCGATGCTGTGCGCTCGTTGCTGTGTCCTAATCACAAGACTTCCCCTAATAAGATACTGCCAACGTTTATTGCCTCAGCCACAAAGTAAGTTATAGTTTTCATTAAGATAAGCGGAGTACGCCGCCATAGAGTTTGGTTCCAAAGTGGGTACTGCGTTGCGGGCCGGCGCGTAATCGGACGAAAATAATTCTTCAGGTGTTCTAGAGAGCGCAGCGCGTATTTGACCCAAAAAGTCGGGCTGCCGGCCCCGGTCATCGCTATCGTCGAGATCCTTCCTCCCATAAGTGGTGAATTAATGCGGAAGCGCAACAGCAGCGTTTGGAGGAATTCCCAATTCCTATCGAGAGTAATTTTTCGTCAGATTCTGGAAATGCATCGAACAACACGGTATCCATTGTTGGAATGGCCTATCATCCACACGGTGGAATGCGTGCGAAGTTTAATTACGGCACCGCGTGCCACTTGAAAGACAAATGGTGATGAAGCCGGTCTGAGAAGGACCTAGTTACATTGGTGTTTGCTGACGCTGGCAGTAGTTATATATGTCTCACGTTTGCGTGCACAGTTGGTTGCAATAAAACTTTAAAAAAATAAAAATTCGGCCCGGATGCTGCGAGAGGTGTATCTCTAAGCGCATAGCAGGAGCAGACTCTCAACTACCGACTCTGCCATTAGTGTGATGCAAGATCGAAATTAAGATCGTGCACTGATGTTGTTTCTTTTCTTTTTTTTCGCTTAGATGAGTGAAATTCGATTAAGGCCACGCTACAAAGAGGATACCAGGAGGACGAAGAGGACAACAACTCGAATTGAGGGTGGAATAGATATCGATATTTATGCAAAATGATTTAGAGTTGGTCCTCCAGTGTGGAAGGCGGAAGTGAAGTATAGTAGAATCCATTTTCGATTCAATACAGGTGGAGAGTGGGTGCACAAAATGAGCCACTCTCAGGTGTGGAGAAGTAGATGAAGGAGTTCGAAGTGGGTAACTCCCTCAATGAAGGCAAAAAATTGATAGAAAAACAGCTCGACTGAGGTGGAGGCGGCGGCGGCGGCGGCGCATGCCTGCCCGTTGTGTGCGCTGATTATCAATTGAAGTGATCTTAATTCGATCGCGCGCATATTAGAATCGCTTGTGTGATGTGAATATGATTAATGGCATCGATCTATGGTCAAAGATAGTGCCAGCATTTTCAACTGCATTTTTATTAGCTGTTTCAAACTGTTGATCTATTGGAGGTGGTTATTGAAATTTAATTTTTTTTAATAACTTTCAAGATCGTCAGGATAGTCTATAGTGTAGACTAACATGGTTTACCGTAAGGAATGTAAGTATGAACGAAGAACATTCCATGGTTGTGTGAGGTATACTACAGCTCACTATCGTTTGGTTATTAACCAAAGTCCTGTTTTGCTTATGAGCATCATAGGGCTTGCATACCACGTACACGACTTTGTAGCACGGTTTCAGCAATGTGCGTCAATTTTCTGCAGGTCTTCCGCAATTTCTCCCACTGCATGTTCATGTGCGTAATTATTATGGAACCACCTTCTTGTAGGCCATTTCAAGAAGTGCGTTGGACTGCTAATGGAGCTGACAGTCTGACACAATGTCCGCTTTGGTTCTACCTACCAATAGTCATTCTTTTGATGCAATGTTACATCACGTTGTCGCATTGTTCTGGCTGTATTTCGCGAATGACAGCTCGAGATATTTTCTTTAAGTGCATGAATCGTTGGTGGAGTATTGGCTTAGACTTTATATTTAACGTAGCCCCAAAGGAAAAAGTCTAATGTGCGTTAAATCGCACGATCTCGGCGGCCAATTGAAGTTTTCATGTCGAGAAATCACTAAAGAAAAATCACACGTCCAGGAAATTTGTCACGCAATAGAGCCATTGGTTCACCAGCTGTGTGGCATGTGGCGCCATCCTGCTGAATATGAATAGCATCCACGTTCGTAGGATCAATTTCAGGCAAAAAAAAAGGCAGTAGAAGTACAAGATTTACAACTTAATGAACTTGTAGTGTAGTAGATATTCATACGCAAATCCAATGGTGTGTAGTTTTTTAAAGAAACTTTGAGCATGAAAACAACGACACAACCTTTCGCATGAAACAGCAAAGTATCAGTCCACCTTTTTATTCACTAGCCCTAAAGGGGTTATGAATACCCTTATGATGCTATTCACATAGCGCTAGTTTTGGTGTAGTGATTTTAAAACTCAGATGGTATTAGGTTTCAGTTTTTTTTGCTCCGAGGGTGGTGTCCAGAATAACTGGGGAGGATTTTTGGTACTGTTGCCATTGCTTATAATTCACAGTATGTGGTGATGGCTCACTTGAACCTCTTACCAGAAAAGCTTTAAAGATTTACTTTCGATTTCTACACAAGATTCGTAGCATAGCTTAGCTGTTTTCTTCTTTACAGTCTTTTCTGTTTCTGTGGTCACATTATTGAATCCTCCCCCTGAAATGTCCTCCCTAATCCATTAACTAAGCGAATAAATAGCCACTTAAACTCTTACAGACAATTTCTTTCTTCATGCATACTATTGCTCATGAAGTAGTAAGACTTTGATTTAGCATAAGCAAATATGCACACACTACAGCAATCATGCTACCGATCCCAGATTTGTATTTCCAACTCAAAGTTCCACTATCCAAATCACCATAATTAAAAACGAACGCACCCTCGTACTTAATCGCAAACGATCACGATCACTAATTTGTAAATAGCTACCTCTTAATTGTTGCGATCTCTCCCTCGAAATTGAATTCACTGTGTGCAGTGCACACTCCCAAGCCAATGTGAACAGCCTCAAGTGCACAATTTTTAACATTTTCTAATTAAACTTCACAAAGACGGTGGTGGTAAACGAACGCACCGCATAGCTCCTTAGCTCCCAGAGCACCCTCAGCAACACAACTTTCCGTAACCATCTAACTAACAACAACTCTAACAACAATAATATGATAATAAAATAATAATCAACCAAACATCCGCCAGAGTAAAAGTGGCCAGTGGCTACCGGTACATATCTAACGTATGCATGCATATGTGTCTAGTTAACCGTCAGTCCGTCCGGTCGTTCGTAAGGGGCCAATAAAAAGCGCCACATTAAATGCCAACCACTTTGCATATGTGCGCGTTCCATTTAACCAACGCACGCAATATAAATCTCTCAATCGTTTCAAGCCGGCATCTAGTGGCATCTAATATCACTATCAAGAGTATCTATGGATGCGCGCGTAAGAAGAAACAGAGTCACAGGCTTCCAAGGCAATTACACAATCGAAGGAGCAAAAAGCGGATCACTGTGCGCGCACATCTGGGAAATGCCAAGAATCGCAAACGCAACTTCTGGCATGTTTTAACCTTTGAGATTGATTTATGTTTTGTTTATGTTGAGGTTATGTAAATTGATTAATTGAATTAAATCAATTTAGGTCGTGCCTTGGTCTCAGTACTAGTCCCAATCCATTATGACAAAGCTGGATCGAAATAATGTTAATTTCCTCCCTCACTGGCATCGAGGTAGGGTGTTAATTTGGCGTCTCATTCTGGAGGTCCAACAGTTCACACCAGATACGATCGTGTCTCGACCATAAGCTCCTGAATACCACGATGACTGTTGGTAATAACTCTGCATTTGCACATGAGCTACAAAAAAAAAAGAACAGAATTGGTCCACAATTGGAACCATGCGGCATGTGGTGGCGAATATTTTTGTAAATAATTGTCTTGAACTTTGATTTGGCATGCTCGCTCGTACACAAAAGGCCGCATTGCATTGTATCTAAGATCATGCGTTGAGTATCTTATGCCGGAGCCTGAGTTAGAAGGAGATTATTCAAAATCTACTCTGTGACAACCGAATGTCATTAATTATCCTCGTGAATTTCCTATGGGGCGCTACTGAATATGAATGAATGCACTTCGGCTAAGGTGCCATGGTTTCTGGTTGTTGGTGGTTGGGTTTGCCTTTGGGGAAACCAAGCGGACTTATTAATGATCGGCACGTCGCTTGATTGGGGCGGATAGTGAGTGTGTTGCTGTTGTGTTGTTGCGTTGAGAATCGGGATCGCCCGTTGTTGGGGCGCGCACCACCGTGGAAAAGTCGGATTAATAAATCGAATTTTCTTGTCGCCTTAAATGAAGTGTCAAATGATCTACTCTGGGTTTAAATCTCTCTGTCTCCCTCTCTCTCTCTCTATCTTAGTGTGCGTGGAAGGAATAAATATTAAGATTTTCTTTGCACTAGTGATTTCCTTGATTTGGATTTTATTTTTCCTTGCATTAGTCAGAGCGAAGGCTTTTGTTTTGCTGTGGTGTAGCTTTTGTAATGGCACCTGGAAAGGCGTAATATTATTGGGATTAGGTGTGGATTTGTCATCAATGCGGGATTAGGGTCAGCTTGGATTAGAATAGTGGATATCTGTTGTGGAAAATTCCTCAAACAATTGTTGGGTGTGGGTGACAGTTTGGTAAGATTGTGACGGTTGACTATTTTAAGGTTGTGACACTCATAGGTTAAATATTTCAGCAAGGATAAGTGGACATTGAGCGTTTATAGACCATTTTACAGTCACGGAATCTTCTGAGAAGAAGGGAAGTTATAACAAACAGAAGATGTAGGCAAATCCAAATCCAGGTTCTGCGCTTTTAAAGTTCGCCTCTAGCCCTTGCCTTGTAACCTCATGGAAAGTTTTATTTTCGGGAGCTTGGTCCTCCTTCAACCGAACTTGGATCTTATCACAGAAGGCGTCAAACAATCTTACGTTGTCCCTTCCTACAAACATTTTAGGACCCGAACCATCAATGTTTTTGGAGTCAACTGTGGAAATTCAACTTCGATAAATCAATCGTAGCTGGAAGGAAAATCGATCATATATTTACTGAAACCGACTGCGGATGGAGCCATAGGATATTTCAAGCACAAGGTCCTCCTGTGTTGCGCCAGTGCATGATTGAAAGTGTTACTTGGGATCCCTAGTCGACATTATTTTTTCTGTCTAGCTTTATGTCTAAATAGAGTTCTAGATATTGAGCACTGTCTAAGAAACTCAGAGGTGTACCATTGAGCCTGAGTAGGATAATAAGTGAAATTTTAGGACAAATGGATTAACACTTAGGCCACAGATGTTTTTCCAAGATGGTGCTAACCTTGCACGGAGATGACATCCACTTCACATCTCGTATCACCCAGTTATAGAATTGATTCGTTAGGGACTTGATTTCATAGAAGAGGAGACCTGAAAAAGTCTGGTTGCTAGGCAGGTAGAAGTGGTTGAAATTGGTGAACCTGCTAGAGGCATAAATAGCGCGGGTGCGCCGTTTGGATACCACAGCTCACGTGACCTGGATGTTGATGGGCGTAGCTAAGAGTGTAGTTTTCAGATCCATCCTGTGGAGGTAAGAAAATTGATAATGTTTCAGAATTTGATGTTGGAAATCTGAGATAGTTCCTTGAAAAAGGATTTTCCGAGTGTGCGCTACCTGGCTATGGCTAGTGCTGGGCAGTCACAGAGAAAGTGAAATATGATTTCCTTTTCGTGTGAGTTGTCGAAACTGCGGCAGTGGGGGTTGAACGGGATGCCTAACTTGGCAGCGTGTAGACCTATAGACCAGTGGCCCTTGCTACTTGCTGTGATTTTTGCTGTCTCGATGCGATTCCCATTGATAAGGTCATTCACTCTGTTATTGTAGGCGAGCCATGTCTGTCTGGATATGGACAGGTTACTAGACTTTTCCACCTAGAGCTGGCAATAGAGGAAAAGTGTTGGAAAATTTTACCCTTGATGAGTCCCATCGGGGAGCAGACTGACTCCGCATGGGAGACATCCAGAGTAGAACCACATCTGGCTAACGCGTCGGCTCTCTCGTTCCCCTCTATGTTACAAGGAACCCAGAGAAGAATGATATTAAACGCGTTATAGTTTCCTAACACTATTCAACTAATTTAGAGGACTAATTAAGTGAGTGGAGCGCTTTGATAGCAGCCTGATTGTCAATCAAAATTCCTTTGCTGTTTGAGGTAGTAGGGCTGAGGCTAAGTATCTTGCAGGCTTCTCTAATCGCTAGTACCTCCATCTGGAAGACACTCGAAGAGTCTGTGAGATGGTACGATTTGGATACGTTCAGTTCCGCTGAGAAGACACCTGCTACAACGCCACACTCCACCTTGGAGTCATCGGTGAAGATCGATACTTGGTAGTTTGATAGGGCTAGGTTATTGTTCCATTCCGACCATTCCGGAAATCGAACCTGATCACTATTATTGAATTTAAGTGTAGGAGTCGTGTAATCAGTTATGGTCGAGGCCAAATCCCTGGGCAGCAGGTCGAGAGCCTTATTATGGCCATAGGGTTTAGAGGACCAAAGCCCAGATTCTTTGAGTCTGATACCACAACATGAAACGATGTATTTGATGTGCAAATCCAGGGGCAGGATATGGAGGAGCACGTTAAGAGCTTCTGACGGGCTCGGTCGTGAAAAAGTGTGAGTGCGTAGGGATTGAAAAATCTTGAATTGGATTGTTGGCATGATCAGAAAAATTGGCATTTGGTAGTGTAAGGGGTTGACTTTCTCCCTTTTAAGCATCTTCAACCACAAGAGTTTGTATTTAGTAACAAATTTGTAAGACTTGTTCTCTAGTCATAGGCGCTGAGATAGAAGACTCATTGCTTGATTAAATCTTACAAAACCATTGCTCATTAGACTAATTGCTTTGACGTTTAACCCGACATTTGTGTTCAACTAAAACTTGCAGACCTACGTATGCACATGCACATCGAAGACAAAAACAATTTGTTTCAATGTCTTCACCATAAAGATGCAAAATTAGATTTTATCAATAGCCTTGCCAATTTCCCAAGTGGATCGATTATAAATTTAATCAAAAACTAACATTTCAGTTAACTGCGCCTGCGCCACTTAAGTATTCCGCAATTTCATCGTTTTATTTGAAATTGAATTCAAAATTGCATTCTACTCGATTGGATTTGCAGCGCAACGAATTTTAATCAAATTCCATCGAAGATACCGGGTAATTGTCTATACCGCTGATCATCAGTACTATACTATCCTTGAACTGATTGTCTCACTAAACATTGTGCGTCCTTCAGTTAAATTAGAAAACTTATAATTGAACTACCACTGCTCCCAAAGACAAAATCACTACGACGACGGTGATTCGTTAATTTTTCACGCGATCATCTGTCAAGATCGCGCACACATTCGGCGCTCGCGTTCTCTTGCACAATCGGACGTGTGAAGCCCACCTTAAGAATGGTTTTCACCGCAAGGCTTAATTGAAAACGTAGCCTAGGCATCTCCGCTTGAATTGGGTTAAGGAAACTTTTTAGTCCAACACTATCATAGGTCGCAACCTCCCCAAAAAGTTCAAGTCAGTCAGTTTGTTGTCAGTTCTCGGACAGCGCTGACGGTTGGCATTCCATGGGTATAACACACAAAGGTGCCAGGTACCGGGTTTCAAACGCATTTTCTCTTAGATATTCTTGCTTGGATATCAGCGGAAACGTGATCGCCATTGACAACACGTACAATGGTTTCGCCGACTCTATACAGCTTGTGTTGTATGGTATGTGCTTTGAGGTATCTGAGTATCTCTTTACACTCTTTTTTCACCCCGCAGTGCCGCATGTATTTCCATAAGCCAATTAAAGAAAATTCATCGCGAATAGGTGAGGGGAGAAGAGAATGAATATACCATGCACCTGAGCATTAGGTGAGGTACTTGTTTCTGTGATGAAACTAATCACAATCCGACCGGTGGTGTGTGAAATTTTTGATTACACACTGGCTCACGATGTAATTTCAAATAGACTAATTATCGATGTGGTCAACACAGAACGGAGTGTCAAGATTGGACTCCGAGTTGTCAAGGAGCGCACATGGTATATGGATTGAATGCTCTCTAACCGGCCAACTGGCCAACTGGTCAACCGGACGACCGACGCAGGTTAATTGCTTTATCTTGGTATGCAAATTGTTTATAATTCTACTTTATGCAACAATAATTTGTTGTTGTTTGCTGGTGTTTATAACTTGGTTTGCTAGTGTCTAGTTAGACTGGCATTTGGACTTACTATGGGCATATTTAAAAAGGGTAAACGCTCAAAGACATGTGCAGAGTGTGTAGATACTTTTGAAACTTACGATCGTTGTCGTTAGCCACTGTGGCGATTATGCATAGGCGCCATCTGAGATGACAGTGAATCTGAATTTTTATCGTCTTTGTAGGGAAGAAAAAGGAATGGGAACTGAGACACTTTGGTTTTGAATGTTTGTAAATTGAAAAGAGAGCGGATCTTGGGATCATTTCAAAGAAAAATTCTACGTCAAATATTTGGTCCTGTCTGGGGGCGAATAGAGAATACGATTTAGCCACAAACTCAACGAGCTGTACAAAGATATGGATTTAGTCCGAAAAGCAACTGCTTTGGCTCAGCTACATCGAGCGAATGGACG
Source organism: Criorhina ranunculi (assembly GCA_951813785.1). Classification (NCBI taxonomy): domain Eukaryota; kingdom Metazoa; phylum Arthropoda; class Insecta; order Diptera; family Syrphidae; genus Criorhina; species Criorhina ranunculi. The sequence goes on from OX638385.1 coordinate 43,767,830, forward strand.
AGAATGCTCCAGCTAAGAGGGTCTTCGAGTCCTAGCCACATGGCTCACGAAGAAAAGTTAAGACGAACCAACGGCTTAAAGATCGGACAAACGCGGACGCAAAAACCTTCGTTTAGTAAACTGGAAGCAGCGAGCCCGAGACGGGACCGTAAAGGATGGAAAGCGGCATTAGTCCAGGCTTACACCCTCCAGGGGTCATTGGTTTGATAAGTGAGTAAATTATTGGTCAATTTCTGCCTAAGATAACACTGCCTTAAACCTCCAGGCACACCTCTCAATCAAGTCTTGCAATTGTGATGTGTATAGGTTCCTGATCCATTCATGGTACTTTCTAAAAGTAAATCACAGATGGCACCACGAGGAGGCTTGGAGTGATCCAAGTTACAAGATGTTAGTTGGTATAGACTCCCTTTTGTTGCCTATATTAGCTCAGAAGACTATAAGAGAACATCAAAAATCTAGTTTTGCATCTTCTAACTGCAGCTCCATCTGTCTTAATTTGAACATTTAAAAAAAGGTGTTGAATTGTTTCACTTGATTGAAAAAAAAATTACAAAATCTCTTGCACCTTTCCAAGCTGAATCTACACCAGAATCGCTCTGTACAATTGTTCGGAAGGAATTTAGAGCAAAAAACTTTCCAAATCGACGACGATCCGGAAAAAATAAACTTCATTCCACACGCAAACACATTCAGAGACGCACACACACACACACACATAGGATGGGGCGTAATTAAATGAGGTTTTTATTAGTTTAAAAATGAAAGGATAATAATAAGGTTTCACTAGCGATCATCTTTATGTGCTAGCAAGACCGGAGCAACAGAAGCTGCTGCTGTAGATACACAACGGATTCATATTTGAACGTGTGGCCGCTTTAGCAATAACACACTCATGGGTAATAAATCGAGTTCATGTTATAAGGCCTAACCGTCTGTAATTTGTGATAGACTATAGGCGGAGAGACCGACTTATCCTGGCTTAACTAAGTTCGGTGCATAGTAGCAAAACTGAACCAACAGAGTCGACCGTTCATCCTCATTGTGTGGATGTACATATATCTTCCCGTAGAACAACGGGAGAAAATTGTTTTTACGTTATTTACGATTTGTTGTTGTTGTTGTTGTTAGGAGTTGTTCATCCTCTGTGGAAGTGGGGCCAGAGGAGGAGAAAGTGTTTCAAGTGTATAGGAGGACCGCCCGAAGATGATAAATTGAAAAGTCATAATTTTTTTTATTTATTCTTCGACGATGTATCTTCTTCGACTTCTGTTCCCGCTTATTACTTCATTCTGTTTGAGGTTCATCGGTGCAATTTTTGTACGTCAATCATTTGCAGTGCACCCGATGCAGGTTAAAAATCGTTCGCCTGGCTCGAAGGAAGTTAAATGTTAAACAAGATCTCAAGTAGATTGGGTGGTGGTAGTACAGTTGTAGATACATACATATGTACTTAAATGGTAGAGCAAGTCGTTCGAACTTTGAGATGGCTTTGTGTGTGTGTGTGTAGAAGGGATTTGTTGATTGGAAATTTACCACCCAGTTAGCCTGCGGAGGTGGTGTACGCGTACTAACCGCTGTCTAGGTATTCAAATTTATTTTACAGACTGAGGGGTTTTTTTTTTCTTTCAAATGGAGCGCTGACTTGTTTTGGATTTATGGCATGAAATGGAGAAGCCTTTTTGTCCATATTTCAAGGAATTATCTCTCAATCACCAGCTTAGTACCCAACAACTGGTAATAGATACGAATACATGAACCAACTTAACCCAAAATAGCGGATTAATGCACGCTAAGTGTCAATTGAAATTCCATTAAAGCCAAATCTGTTGCACATACATTCGATTCACACCTGGCCACTTGCATAAATCAATTTGGTGGCGTACAACTGTCACCACCGATGTCACAACATGTCCGGAACCCTTAGCGTGAACTAATTACTTAAACAAACACCCAAAGCCAACTGATCCTTGGAATTCTTGTGGAACCATGATTTCTATAATTCACACAATAAAATCAATTGCCAATGGGGCCAAAGCACCAGCACCAGTACCAGTACCATTACCAACACCACTACCAGTACCAATAACAATGCGATAAAAATAGAAAATACAGGAAAATGGGCTACGGGTTGCAAATAATAATAAAGTAGACACTTTTGCACACCATGAGCACTAATCGCGATCCAAAACTGCACGATCTCTCTTTGGAGTCAGAATTGGAGTTGGTCGTTCGGTCGGTCCTCGCGTCCAGTTTTCTACATAACCCCAGATTTACAGAGCGGAACGAGCCACAGAGAACCGATATACAACAACGACGATGACGATGACGATGACGATGACGACGACGACGACGACGACGAGTGCCATGCGGCGCAAATGAACCGTGTGTACGCCACAATAACACAAAAGTAATTTGTTAAAATGAAGGCGGCTTGCCGGTCCATAGGTCCAGGTATTGAGTGCGCGGGATCGAACTCAAGTGGAAGAGATATCTACGGTGCTTCTTGGAGCTAATGCGATTCTGGCCGAGAGTGCAGTGGGACGTTGTTGGAGCGATTTGAATGGAAATGACTGATGAGGCGGTGCTATGTTGTGTGTGGATTTCGGGGCGCAGGGACCAACGCTGATGAGTGGAGCGGGGCAGCAGTGTGAAGAACTGTTGAGATGATGAATAGCGCGGGCATTTGTTGCAGTGCATGTGGATAGGATGTGATTAAGTGTGGAGCACATTAGGGGAATTAGGATTCACCTGCGATGATGGCCAGTTCGGTTTGGGATCGTTAGTTGGTAATTATTGTATACACACACATACACAGGTTAAGATGGGGTGGGCAGTGCCAACAAACGGTTTGTAGGTTTTTCAAAAATCGATTGAGTGACGGTAATGGTTTGGCAAACGTTTTTATTTGTCTTGAAGGAGTGCATTGGGTTTAACTATAAGTATTTATGTAATGGAATTTTGTTTTATGTTGGAACAGGTGTTATCGCTGGCAAATAAGACGGGTCTAGTGATAGACATTACTGCGTTACATCAATATCAATGAATTGAGTGCGAGAGAAAGGATTTTGTTGTAGAGATTCGTCATTATTGGTGTTAGAAGATGGATATTTAAATTAACGTCGCAATCCTTGCCTTTCAATCCTTTGCAATGCGATCTTTATACCAACAATTTGCCATTGTAAGAACCCGACAGTAGAGCTATTGACACGAGTATTACTATCAATAAGCTGATAGATAGTCAAAGCTCAATGCATCACCCGATTAAGAGTCTGCCGGGTTCCTTAAGCTCTTGTCGCGGATGTTTTTTTTTGTTTTTTGAGTTCTAACGTAAGGAATTTTCTTTCGTTAAAGATCTCCAGTACGTTACTATAGAATTCATGATTGCCATGCAAGCGTTTCTGTCCCTAGTCTGCCTGAGTCTCATCAGTTTGCAGTCATATAACCGTCACCATTATTATTTTTGTCTTCTTGAGCTCAATGTCACAGGATATACGAAATATGCTTCCAATGACGCTGTGTTATAGGGTTTAGCCTATCACACATTACACAACTCAAAGCTTTCACTAACAAGTACAACTGTGACTTGAAAAAAACAACTGAAAACATCGCAACAACGATTCTTTCATTCAACTGTCAGTTTTTCTTCTTTTCCTGACAGTTGTCGCCTACCTTCAGTCATCTTCGAACTCACCCTACCCTCGAAACACAGGCTACTCCGAGGTTGACAATTCGACTAATTACCAGTGACAGCTACTGCGCAAACAACATGGCACACTTTGTTGTTCACTCTCCCGTGAGGACCCTCAATCAGTGTGTTGCAGTTACAGCAGCAAAATGCAACCTCTTGGAGCACAGCTTATAGCTTATAGCCGTCGATCCGAATGCGATAATTTATTAGCACAATTAACGCTGTTTCAACACACACACATACATACACACATGTGCAAACACATGGACCATGCTAACCTGCTAACAGTAAAATGTTGCTGTGCGGATGCTCGTTGGAGCTCATTGATAGAGGGCGCAGTGCAGTGTGGTGTGATGCCAATTGACGCTGCATGTAGTGCGCTTTTGTGTACGGATCACACTCTATTCTTTGGTTTGGGTCTTTCCCTGCGTCTCTCACGTCATCCCACGCGCTGCTAGCTATGGACCGCGCTGTTGCTGCCACTTTTATGCTGCTGATGTTGCATCTGTGCAAACTTGAAACAGTCACCCGATGGTGGTGTGGGTGCACTTTAATCAATTTACCCTGCTCTCCCTCTTCCTCTTTTCTCTTTTTTTTCCGTGCAAATTGTGCCCATTACCATGCGTAAATGAAACTCAAGTGCCGTGCACAGGTACTGTGCACCGCGGTGCAGTACGGCGGCGACTAATCCGCCCTGAGAAGTGCTCGTAGATCTCGGGGCACAGCATTCCGCGTTCGATTAGCATTCATTTGGCATAAATCTCGAATGAGCATAAAACATTTTGAGCCCGGCTTGTGGTGCCGTTTGGCATCGACCGATGGTGGTTCAGTCCACGTCCGGTTTCGATTGGAATACCGTGTTGCAGTGTTGTTCTTCGGCTGCTGGTCGAGTGTGTTACTGTGTGACTTTGGAGCGCACACTAGGCAGGCATCCGTTAATTCCCAAATCAGGCGTGGGATACTAATTTTCTTAATTAACGCATATGGCGGCGGCGGTAGCTAAGCTGAGAGTTTTAGAGGGTAGGTGGGCACGAAATGGGGACGGCATCACCATCGGCAGGCTTCCCTCGGATGCGGATGCGAGGTGAGACCTTTGTTGGAAGCCTGCTCTGTTTATTTGTTTTGATCGTTTGCTGATATTTGGCATAAATCATGTGTGTGTGTGTGTGGATGGTTTTGTTTCTTTCGCTTTGTGTTCTGGTGTGAACGGAATTGATTAGACCTTATAACCTTGCTGGCAATAAGAGGTTGATTGGTTAGCATGGTACGGGTGCGTTAAGGAACCGTAACATGTAAAATGCAAATAAATTGCGTGTATTTGTTAGTTGCAATCAGTGATTTGCTGAGGGTAAGACATGGGACACAGATAAAAGCTTCAAATCTTCGCTGTGAGCTACACTTTCTCTAGAACTCCCTACTCTGCCTAGCGAGTTAGAAACTAGCAACCTCTGCTTTCGATTAACATGAACACATGTATAAATAGCTCTCTTCCTAATTGTCATGGTCATCTAGACACGTCTTCTGATAGGCATACTTAGAAATCATTCTTAATGGGATTTTAATTCTGATTCACGTCCAAAATACCTTTCACCAAGCTGAGGTTTGAAGTCCTCCCATAACGTATTCTCATCACTTCGTGATATACACATCAGATGCGCTCTCATGTGTGTATAAGGCTTCAGTTTAAGGTATCCTCAACAACCAGCAATTGCAGCAAATTCACAAATACTTGTTCAGATTTAAGATTAATCTTAGTGCGCGTGGTGGTCATTATCAGCAGAAGCTGTGTGGTGCTGGAAAAAGTAAACTTATCTTGCTGTCCGTTTACGTATAAGTGCAGATGATCTATGTAATTCGGTCTAATTTCGCTACACAATAACATATGGGGTGCGCAGAGAGAATTGGAAAGACTCTATAAGACTGTAGACAGATTCTGGATGTTTTCTTGTGCAATGTTGGACATTAATCAAAAGATTGCACCTACTTCGTGGTGGTTTCCGTATTGAAATGATATGAATAGATCATTACTTTTCAGTTTTACTTAGCTTTGTTGCGTCAGTTTGATATTTAATACAAATTAATTGAATGTCTGATACTTATAGACAAGACTTATGTCTCGTACCTATTCTATAAAGGACTTAAGAACAAATGTTTTATAACAACAACCAGAAAAAAAATTGCAAATTACAAGTGAATTTTTCAGCATCTTATCAAGAAAAGAAGTACCAGTGCTGCCACTTTTTAATATATTTTTGTATTGAAGATAAAAAGCATTCAGAGGCCAAAATAGGTTGTGACCAGATACGAAGTCGCCACCCTTTTTACTTCTTCGAAGCTATCTACGGAAACAATAAGTCCCAACTGATGATGCATTTCTTCTTTACAGACCATGTGTTCGTAAAGAACATACAATTCCTATTCCTCTTTGAATAATTTTTAATTTTGGTGAGGGCGAAAGCCCCCATTTATTTGGCTTAATACAATCTTAAAACTAACTTAAAATTAGACTTAAACTTAAACTTAAAACTAAGATTAATTGGGACGGTGAAGGAGATTGGATTTAAGGCGGTTAAAGTCAAAAAAGGTAAGGTTCGAGTTAATCTTTCGTAGCATACGGGAGATCGGTTCATTCGAGCCATAGGATGTGTGGTGGGTTGGTAGATAGAAGAGACGAGAGGTTCGTAGATTACAAGGGTTAGTGTTGAAGAAAACAGAGTTGTGGAGTGACGCACATTCAATGTGACCTGAAAGTAGTTGATGAATGAAGAGAATGTCGGTTGCATCTCTGCGTTCCTCAAGGGTGTTTAAGTTAATGAGGTTGAGGCGGTTTCGATAGGGAGGAAGAATAAAAGGGTCGTTCCAGGGCAGACCTCGGAGAGCAAATCGAAGGAAACGGCCCTGGATGCTTTCGATTCTCGAGATATGCACGCGATGGTACGGGGACCACACTTGACTGGCATACTCTAGGAGAGGGCGAACAAAGGTAATGTAGAGAGACCTGGTTACGTATGGATTTGTGAATTCTTTGGACCACCGTTTTACAAAGCCTAATACAGAATTGGCCTTAAGGATTATTTCATCCATATGTGAACGGAAATTGAGCTTCCTATCGCACAGAATGCCGAAGTCACGAAGAGATTGAACGGAAGAGACAGGTTGATTGTGCAGAAGGTAGGGTCGGGGAGAAGATCGGTGCCGCTTATGAGAAAAGGTGATGGACTGGCATTTGGGTATACACATTTTATTTCAGGCAATTTTTGAGGCACCAGATCGAATAACTATCGAGGTCTTGTTGAAGGAGGATAGAGTCTTGGGATGAGGAAATGGTTTTGAAAAATTTTGTATCGTCGGCGTAAAGGGAGACGGACGAGTGTTTGATGATCCTATCAATATCGTTAATAGTTAGTATGAAAAGAAGGGGACTTAGATGGCTGCTTTGGGAAACACCGGGCGTGGCTAAAAAAGGAAGAGAGTGGGTGGACCTAAAACGAACACTGTAAAAACGGTTTTCCAGCTACCGGCTGTAAAACTCAGCTACTGCTTTGTCATAATACTAACGAGGTTTCCGGGAACTAGGTCAGTTGCTTCAAAATTTTGTTCAACCTCTGCTGAGTGTTTGCACAAGTCCTCTGGAACTAAAAAAAATTTCAATTTACATCATGTAGAATTGTGTCTTTTTTTAAAGAATTTTACAGCATTTCCTTGTCCGAGTCCACCTTTTTTCCGGTTACTGAATTAGTGAAACGTCCACATCGATGTGTAAACATTCGAAGTTCGCAAGCACCAACTCGGTCTAAAAAATTACTTCAACCACTGTACGGGCTGTACAGCGACATCGACTTAGCCAGAAGAGTGAAGGTCCAACGACTCAGGTGGCTGGGTCATGTAGAGCATCCGAAAAATCTTCGAATCCGCCCCCGAGGGACAGCCCAGTAGAGGAAGACCGCGACTCAGGTGGCGCACGCAAGTTGAAGGGGACCTGAACCAACTTAGCGTGCGAAACTGGAGGCAGCTAGCTAAAGATCGAGCTGGCTGGAGACGCTTGTTGGTTAAGGCCCAGGTCCATCCCGGACTTTAGCGCCACCTTAAGTACTTAATTTATTAGTCCGACGCACTTTTGCACCAAGTGTACGTTTTAAATTATCAAACACCCAAAGGACTCTCCCCACATCGTAGATACAAATCGGTTTACACTACATTGCTTGAGCTGTTGATGTTCCTTCAAGCTCCTTAATTAACATTCTGAAAGCGTTGCAAGTAGGCGTAGATCACCTCATTGTGAACTTTATTTGCATTAAAATGCAAAATGGAATGCCAATTGCAGCCGCCTTGTGTAGACCTCCAGCTTCATTAGATCAGCAACACCCTGCACCGCTTGATCTCTTTTTTTTATTGTTATTGATTGCTATTGACTCATATACTTACGCCTTAACCCGCCAAGTCGATTAATAAATTATGACAGACATCAGCCGAGTCTCTGTCCACTATCCGTCGTTTGTTGCTTGTGCGTGTTCTTTAAAAAGATGCCGACTGCCTGATACCATGATACAGTTGAAAAAAAAACAAGTCACTCTGAAGATAAAGACTTAATTTCCGATATAGAGAGATGTGCCAGGCATTCTGTGTCCAGATCTCTACACATGCTACCCCATAGCCGATGCTACACATGCCACTGCACACGATGCAGCGTCCTCGCTATGATCTATTGACGATGTGATTTAGAAAAATTATACGGAAGCGCGTACATGTCCATGTCGGACTGCACTCTGGCTTGTATCTAGGTGGCTTATTGATGAATGCGCAGCGGCCACTGCTAACCCTGGACACGCGGATACATTGACACAGACGTTGTTTGTTGCACTAAAGAAATGATAAATGATCCGCTGGTGGTTATTAAGAGTATACCTCTGGGACGTTGTTGGGCCGAATTGTAGACCCAAGGAGCAAAGGTAGAATTAAGTTGCTTTTGCGCAGAGTCTCGGTCATCATCTTTGAGGTCTCGTTCACTTGCTACCCAATTATAATTAACCGCAATTACGGCGGACATAAAAAAAGCCCAACAATCCATCAAGCGTGCACATTTCACAGCGGCTCAAGTTGTGTGGTGTACATGTAGATTGCTGTTGGTACTCCAAAGGGACGCGCCATCGTCATCATCATCGTCGCCATAACTGTCTTCACTTCAACAGCTTTTCATTATATTTTCTAGGGAGAGTGTGGAGCGTTATCCAAGTCAACACTTATTCCAAAGGGACGGGGAAGAAAAGAAAAAAAGGAATAGTAACAGGGAGTCGCACTTAATTAGAAAATTTGTAATAAATCATAAGCACGGACAAAATTAACATTAATGAAACTTAGAAATTTTTATTTTTTATCTGGAATCTTACCGCTACAAAAAAAAGTTCTCAGGATCTACACAGGGTGTACGATATAAGTAATAAAAATAAGTTGACAAAATTAGCATTGATTTTGAATTGCTGATTTTGAAACTTTATAGAATCTAGTCGTCGAGATCTTTTATTCTAATCTTATCGTAGGTCAGCCATATCTTCCTTGATAAAGCGCAGTTGGGTAACCCCCTTCATTGGAGGTTGGCCTTCTGCAAGAAGTGTGAGTGGATTTATCCTTTAGCCGTGAGTGAACCGTGTAGAGCTGAAACCTCCCTGGCCAGTTCATCTACAAGCTCGTGTTCTTTTATGTCTCTCTGTCCTGGAACCAAGAGCCGTGGGATCCTTAACCATTCACCCAAGTGGGAAAGCTTGTTCCAGCACTTCTGCACCAGCTTGGAGGATATGGTAGCCGAGTTAATAGCTTTGGATTGGCGGCTTGGCTATCTATAAGGACATGTTTTGTTTGTATGTTGTTCCCGAGTTGCATGCAAGCCTCTAGGATCGCCAGTAGTTCACCCTGAAAGACGTTGGCAAAATCCGAAATGCGGTTGATCTTGATATTTTCATTGATTCTGAGTAGACACCGGCCCCCACACCACAGTTCATCTTTGATCCGTCGGTTTAGATGACCATATCGATGTCCTTCCCAACTTCATCCACTGAGCTCTGGTGGGGAATCCTATGTGGAAGTTTTTCCTGAAGTTAAGCTTGGGTGTGATGTAGTCGGTTGGAAAAGTGGAACCGTACAGTTCAGCACCCAAATTCTTTGAGTCTGACTGCGCTGCATAATGCAGAAAATGCAAGATCACAGTAAAGAGCATCCGTTGAGGTCGACTTCAATGCACCTATGGGGCCTTTAATGTCTGTTTTTTGGAGTCTTGAGAATTTCATAAGGTTGTAGCCTTTGCTCAACGGAGGCCACCATACAAGTGACCCATAGGTTAGAATTGGACGCACTACGGCTGTGTACATCCACAAGGTCATCTTTGGTTAAAGTCTCAATTTCTTTTCAAGGGTTTTGCTGCAGGCATAAAGGGCTATACATGTCTTCCTTATCCAAGCATGTCAAGCATGATACCCAGATACCTAGCGTTGGAGAATAGAGTGAGTGGTTGACCATTAAGACGGGGAAGGGTAAAGTCCGGTACTTTGCTTTTGAATAGTGAATAGCATCACTCGGGTTTACACCAAACCCACAACTTGCAATCCAGGTTTTTACCTTGTCGAAACATAACAAACTTTGCCAACTACCTCTTCAATATTCTATGTATTGCTTCTCCAACCTTACCAGCAAATGTGATGCACCCTGTTCGGTGAATGCAAATAAAAACACTCCTGTTGACATTGATTATGTGCGCGTTGTAAATAAAAATCTTTACGACATTTTGGCGAACATTATCGCCATCCTCATCGTGATTGGATAGATTGTAAAAGTCTGAAAAAAAAAAACCACATGACATGTAGGAAGTCGGAGGGTCCAAGTAACTTCAAAGTCAGCCCAACATCGACATAATCTGGCCTATAACCCATAAAACTCAGGAGAGGTACATCTGGTACAATACTAACCACTCAACTGCCACTGAACTAAGCAACGACACCGACGACGATGGTGATGATAATGATGACGATGATGATGATGATGAAACTCCAGAAAAAAAAAAAAATAATGATCACTTGTAGTCTGGCGCACGGATGGTCCCTCAAAGGTTTAGTCCAAGTTAGCTCTTCCTTAACAACTACCGGGCTTTGTTTATGACAAACTTCAGTCAACTAATGACTTCATAAAACAGTCCGGGATACATGTCTGAGCTCTATGGACTCCGTTAAGTTTCGATGGTTCGATGGCCAATAAAAATGAAAGCTACATGCAAGTAGAATACAGAGGAACCTGCTGTTGGCTACTCTCTTTCAAGAGAGTTCATGAAGTTACCGCACCGCTCGCTATAATACACCCGGTTAACGATCTTGCATGTTCGATTGCAGTTAAAGAGAGAATTTTGTTAATAATAATAAAATGCAATCTTAATTATAATTGAAATTAATTGTTTTTTAAGTTGAAAGGCAGTGTATACTGCGCTGGGATTCTAAGGTTCCTTGGGGCGGCGATGGTCGGTTGGGCACACCACAATGGTAATGGCAATGGCAATGGCAATGGGTTACCGCCCCTGAATATGTTAATGTTTTGGGAAGCAACAACAGAACAGAGCAAAGAAGTAGATGACGGCCAAAAGAAGACATCCATGTGCGGTCGTGTACGTAGGTAGGGGTCCACTTCGGATGGATTAATTAAAACGGAAGGCGAGTTTAGAGTTTATGCCCGCGGATACATGTTCTTCTGGTGGAATGTTAGTGAGCTATTTAAGTGCGTTATTAAAATTTTTCGTGAATATTACATCATAGTTAAGCACTATTTTAAGGTACACAGAGAGTCATAAGTGTGTGGCTTATAAGGAAGGAATATAACTTTGAAACTACGGAACTAATAATAATTTAAAACGGAATTATTACCATAAAAACTTGTATGCATTGTTAGGTAAAGGCTTGAAGAACGCGACGAAACGAAATAGTGCTGATGATCATAAAAGCTTTAAGATCTATGAATGCACTCAACAAAAAGTATGTTTGGACTGTGAACTCATAAGGAATGGAACAAGAAATGCTTTGAACTCCAGTCATCGGTTAGGGAAATTTGACTTGAACGCGACAGGTTTGGTTGAAGTGGATGCCAGCTGAATGTATTACCATGTATGTATTACCACATGGAGCTGGAGGAAGCTCCTTCCCTACTCGTTGAACCAATTGGAGCTTCTTGATGAAGCAATGGAGGTTTCTGACATCTGTGTTTATCAGTTCGCCTACGTTGCTAAAGAAGAAATCTCCTAAGTGCATCTTTCTTTTGCGGGAGAGAGCTGGACAGTTACAAAGAAGGTGGGGAGGACTTTTTGTCCATGCAGCTACTACAAAAATCGTTTGAATGGACGCCAAGCCTTGTTGTATGCTTGCCTTTTAGACAGTGTCCTGTAATGGCACCTATTACAGATCTGATATGCGATCTGTTGAGAGAAATTAAATTCTTATAGCGTTTCAGATCCAGCTGCGGCCAAATCTGCTTTGTCGCTAGACACGTTATACCATTTGTCCACCTAGAATTTGTTTTCTCGATAGCATCCAGCTTGAGCTTAAGTTTACATGTAGCGATCGGTATACCCAGGATGTGTCTTTCTGTAAGCATGGGTACGGTTGTTCCATATCTGGCGAGTTCATCAGCCTTGCAGTTCCCTGGAATATCTCTATGCCTCGACACCCCACAAAGGTGAATATTGAACTGCTCCATCATCTTTATAAGGGATGATCGGCAATCTCGAGCTACTAACGAATTTAAACCTGATCGCTGCTTGACTGTCTGAAGAGATACGTATATCTATGGAAGATATCACGTTTTTCTTCAACCAAGATAAGACTTCTTTGATCGCCAATATTTCCGCCTGAACCAAGCTACAATGATTTGGAAGACGGAAAGAGAGGCTGAGATTAAGCCTATCGAAGAAAAGATCACCACACTCCCGTTGGTTTTGGATTCGTGCGTGCGTCGGTGTAAAAGTGGATCGAATTGTCCTGAAGAAATGACTCATTCTCCCAGAGTGACCTGGATGGAATGGTAGCAAGAACATTTTATTGAAGTTTAGCTTGGGTGTGGTGTAGTCTTTGTGCCGCGGAGGGCGTCGAACAAAATGCCCCGCTTATGCACAGACAGACAGTCAAAACTTCCAAAATTTAAAAACTGCTTGACCTCCTCTATGGACATTTGTCTCAAGAAGATGCACTGATATGTGGGACTTCCAGTGCATTATTTTAGTATTTTGTGGTTTATCTTCTGACCACCCCTCACCATTTACTTGAAATAACTGCCACATTTCCGTTAACCGTCTGATGGTTCTTGTCAGGATACAGATATCATCGGCATAATCTATATGGCTTAGCCTATTAAATGGTTTTCATTGAATACTATGTTCCTCAGTGTCACCCACGGTGGCGGTCAGTATTACTACGTCAATCGCAAGTGGATTAAGGATGGGTGACAGTTCCTGTCTCAAACTGAAATCAACCTAATTGAACCGCAGAGCTATCCACAATTTAAATCTATTCTCCATAGTAGCCACCTTTTTTCATCCCATCTCTCGGCTCTGAAGACGTTTATTTTATTTTACGATTTATAAAGATACAAAATTGCACAAGACAAAACAAACACGAATATGACAGTCCGAAGTGAAGTGTTTAACAATTCGCTATATGAAGTTGGCTACAATTGGACACGGTCATCTGAGGTGGAAACACAATGTGTAAAAAAGACTTTAATTTAAATTTTAATACATTTGCACGTATCTATGTATATTTTTTCGATAGTTAATTGTTGTCTGTGATTTTTGTAGTGAACCTGGCTGTTCTATTACTCTCTTAGTTGTCAGGTAGTGATGGTAAAAAACCACCATCATTCATATTTCTTTAGGCTTATGTAGCTCAAAGGAAATATTAACTCAAAGGAGGAAGGGGCAATTTCACAAAACTTATCTAATTACTTGTTGACAGTTTAAACACAACTCATTTCATATCCCTCCTTTCTATTTATTCGCTACACATCTCTTCATGTATCTCATAACCGAATACACATTCACATTTGCATAAATAAATTTGAAAAATCTAAAAAAGATTCCATTTCCATGTTCTTGCAATGTTTGTTTCGGATCGAGCCTCTGTTATGCACATCTGTGCCCACTCTTCATCGAGGAATGAAATTTAAAACCGCTTTCGTCTTGCAATCATCCCGACACGCATTTACACAATAATTAAAACGGTCAAATTGCGCTCGCGTACACGCTTAATTACCATCGATTGCACATGCGCGCTTGTGCGCATGTTTTGGTGCGTCTTTCATCCCGACGCGCAATGCTTTGCCATGCATACGATACCATAGCACCTACGAGTATGTATCTCGTGCATCATGCGCAGTAGCAGCGTCGGCGGCGTCTAAATGTGCGCCCTGAATATTGATTTGCCAGTGAACATCGGACATGAGCGGTAATTAAATGCACCTAATGAAGGCACTACATGCACGTAACTGGAGCTCACAGCCCACGAGATGAATGCAGGATCTGAATAAATTTAAATTAATTTTTTTTATTTTTTAACTAAAAGAAAACCTTAATAATTTAAAAAATTTTGTTTCTCTTTACAGCAGCGTAAGCTGTCACCGACATGGGCAGTGAGCACTACTGCTTGAGGTGGAACAATCATCAATCCAACCTGTTAGGGGTGTTTAGTCAATTATTACAGGACGGGAGTCTGGTGGACGTCACGTTAGCTTGTTCTGAGGGCGCCCCCATCAGAGCCCATAAGGTAAGTTTGTTTTTATTTAAGACGTTTGTAAATATTTTAAAGAAGGTCGTTCGACTTTTTGATGGAAAACGAGATTCAAAGAGTTCCGACATGTGGTAAAAGAAATTCGAAAACGAATTTATATTTCAACGACTTTGGAATGAAAAACCTTATTGGTAACAAGGAACAATCTTTCGAAACAAGATACTGCACTCACCTAACCTAACACTCATCTCCGACACCGACCTTTCCTTAACAATTCGCGGCGTCTATCCAATCATCGCCTTTCACCTAAAAGTTCATACAAAAACCGCATGGAAAACACTCAAAAGAGAGCGCCACCAATAAACCTGTCAACAGTTGACAACTCACAGACATCCATCCCTTCGTGCAGCCCACCATCGACTTATAGAGATGTCAATGCACATCCACGTATATGTAAGAGCGACAGCAACCACAATGTGATAATTTATGTTCTGAATCCATTACACCCAGTGCCAGTCATCAGCATCATGGTGACTCCCACCCAGGCAATGCACTAAAAAGTGACAACTATAGTGCAACAATCAAACGCTTCCACAATCACAGTACACACGAACTGAGGCCGCCACGCAACTGCCACGCAACTGCCACGCAAAACAAAGGAAGAGACATCCAACCAGATCGGTGTGGAAGGGCTGTGTTCAATGTGTCACACAAGTTTTCGCAGTCCACCCGGCATGACCATCGGAAATTGTCCACGATTAATGCATCATGGCAACGGAGGAGAAAAAAATAAAACATTTTCTAATCTTTGACCATCTTCCATTAGAGTTGACATTGAGATGACGTTTGATCAATCAATATTCCAATTATCCATCTAAACTCACACACGGGAAAAATTGATTATCACCGAGGGAGACGAGCAGGGAATCTGTTCGACAGGTGTCCTACGACCAGTGCCACTGCCGGTGGGTGAAAATCTGTCCAAATTATCGAAGGAGCCACTGACTCCATAGATCAAAGAGATTCCATAACAACATATCCACACCGTCCGGGGTGGAAGTCAGTGGACCGGTTCACTATCTCTCTAGGAGCATCCCGATTATTTTTTCCCTTCGTTCAAACTCAATTTGCAGGCGTTTGCGGATGATGTCGCTCAATGACGCTGGAGGATATTGGTTCCTGTATCTCTCTCTCTCTCAGTTTTTCGGTGGGAGTTAGAAGAAGACACTTGTGTCTGCGTGTTTCTACATCTTGTTCCCTTTACTCTGTTGGATGCTGGATGATGATGCTGATGGTGCCGATGGTGATGATGATGCCAATCGGTCCAGGAGATAGAATGATGAAATGCATCAATGGTCATTGGAGTATGGCGATAGGGAACCCATTTTTTTTTTCAATGTGAGCTGGAAACTTTTACTTTTTTTTTGTCTTCGGTTGGAAAGGAGACCTGTGGAGTTCGCTTAAATCGTCCAGCAGTGTCAAGTGAGAAGAACATTGTCGTCATCGTCGTTGTAGTCGTTGAAGGCGATGACTATGTTGATAGTGCAGATTCATATGCGCTCCTGGGCCTGGTCATGTTTTTGAAGTTAATTTATGCTTGAAACACTGTGTTCCGGATTTTCTTTTGCTTTTCCTCGGCATATCTGTTGTGTCTTGTGGCACAATAAAGGACGTGGGTGTTGAGAGTGAAAAAATGCACCGATGCACACTAGTCGAATGCACAGCATATGGATATGGATGTTGGTGTTCTTTGGATACCAAGTCTAAATGTGTCCCTAAATGGATTCGATGTGCATCGATGGTCAAGGAGGTGGTGTATTTGGATTTTTTTCCTAAATCTTCTTGATGTTTCTTTTTCGTAGTTGATCGACTGATTGCAGGTTGCAGATTTAAGTGGGTGTAATGGAGAAAGAAAGTTGGCAATTAAGAAGGGTCTAGAGGGTTTTATGCAATAAGCGTTAGATGACAATTAAAAAAGGAAGAAAATCTGATGAGAGTTTGTTTAGCTAGTTGGAGGAAATAGATGCCCCCTCAAGCATGAGACAATTTCATCAGAAAATACTTCACTTCATTGAACCAATTAATGTGCACAGAGTCAAAAGTACTAGAAGATAACAAGATACGCTTGATGAACTCTAGAAAACATCTTGAGCAAGAAAATGAAGTCCCCTACAAGTATTTTGTCACTTCGAAGTCACATTAACTGTACAGCTTGTCACTTTTAATTATTCCCTAACCCATGTTATGACAGAATGTCCTTCAGAAAAAAATTGACAATTCTAGCGGATTACCAATGAAATTTCCTATACCAGGGCGCGACCACTATTGTGTCCCAAATAAAATGATTGACAACTGAAACCAACTTAATCCCTTCTTTGTGCTCAACTCACAATAGGGATACTCTACAATCCACTTAAATTTACGCCTGGAAGCAGCGCAGCAACAACCGTGCTGCACCTTAGCTGCACCATTGCGTTAGCTTACACATTTGGGTGCATTAAGACGCCAAACATCGCCTGCGTTGACGTCAATCGTCGCATAGAGTCGGCTCCACTCGTTTGTTAACTTTTGATATATCCGGACACTAATTCGCATTGTGTAACAATTTGCCAACAAAGCTACATGACAGCGTTTAGTAGCAATACAGCGGCTCCGCACGCCACGCGTTGCACCTTCACCCCCCTCAAAACGCGGGTTCATATCGCTTGAACGCAATCGCATAATGTTAAAAAAAAATCAAATACAAGAGGAAAAAACACCGTTAGCTTGCTCAATTTATTTAAACAAATTTCACACCTAACCGCCCGAGGAGGTGGTGGCCGCTTTTGTTTTTCAAATGCGAATAGAGGAACCCAAACCCACTCCTCCAATGGGCGCAATGAATTCAAAGGATCTCGCTGGTGTATCTATGTATCTGGGCAGGCGAATGCAAATTTTTTTTCGCCACACTAATCTGATTTATTTCAGACAAATTGTGACGGAGGAAGGCGGTGTATTTGGCGTTTACTTCTGTTTTGTTGTGCGGTATCAGGTACATGACAAGTAGGTACACACCGCCTATACATACACAAAGCACTGTGAGGCGAAGGCGTTGGCTTTTTATGGGTTGGTTTTGGTTAATAATAATATTTTTGTTTTATTCTCTTGTAATACACTCGCCTTATTCCTTTTGGCTAAAGTCAGTTTCGTTGGATGCATAGATACATGGATACCCTGTTGCTATTGCTAGGATAGAGGATAGAGCGAGATCACCGATATGGGGATTAACATTTTAATTAGAAAAAAAAGAACCACAAACCGAAGCAGGAAAATGTTGCAACAAATGCACATGTTGTGCGCGCATGTGCAGAACATTTTCTCAGATACAAATTAGATATTAGTTTTGGACATGAATAAAATAATAGATGGTAATCTTGTGAATACGATTGTGCCGCGAGGCCATGGTGTGGTATGATGGTTGGGAATTCAAATTCAAATCGGGTTATCTGGTGATTTTGATTTGATTGATGCCTCCTTGACATTTAATAGTTCTGGGTGGTTGCGCGGACTAAATTTTTGGGTTTAGATACATTCAGATGAAATTACTTGTAATTCGTGTACTTAACCGACGAAATGGTAGTCATTTTGGGTGAAATAAGTAAACAAATGGTTGGTTATTGCCTTGTTAAAAGTGAATGCAAGGTAGCGCCAGTATAGGATCTTTCAATGAGAAAAGGCAATGTAATTGGAATGGACCATAGTTCATGAGAAATCACTTGATTGAATATTGAATGGTGGCTTCCGGCAGTTGTTCTGTAATAGGATGTAGTCTGTTTACTTTTTACTGCACCTGTCATTAGCCAAATTGAAAGTTAAGTTGGGTAAAGGGTATGTGCTTGTTTTCCTTTAGTAGTATTTTTCCAGTTCTAGCACTGTTCATAGACGTTATTTTGATAAATCGTGTCCAGCATTCATTTTGATTTAGAGGAACTTGCACGAGCTTCTTGTTTCCTACCCGACACATGGTCGATGGATCGTATCTTCTCTATATTTTGATGACAGCTCTTGCTCTTTTAACGCGGTTTTGTCAAGCCACGGGTTACATCTTGATTTGTAGCCTCAATAAGATGGAGTCGCTAGGATCAGTACTTTTGCTGACCTTGTATCATATCTACTGTTTGACCAATGGTATTTGATTTCAAAACTAAAAGCATTTCATTATTTCGTATATACGAGAGGATATAACCGATAAACTTAGTTTCAAAAAGTTCAATTGCATCAACACTTTTCCCTTATTGCTCATTTTTACCACCTCCCTTCGAACAACATCGCCGACACCTTCAATCCTTTTTCTCATCCAGGTTCATTCATCAATCGAAATCATAAAAAAAACTCATCGTCACTTCATATGGCACCCATGTCCACTAACAGCATCCATGTTTAACACGCATTTACTATTATTGAAATCAAAAAAAATAAAAAAATCAATTACTTTAGCAAACATTTACCTACAACTTTAGGCACACTTTGCTTCTTTTTTTTTTCTTACACCCAAACACAAACGAATTTTATTTACTCACGTTTATTTTTGTGTGCAAATATTGGCGCCAAAAACACAGCTAAACTGACAGCAACCGTCAAATCCAATTTGTTGATCCCGAAAGTCTATGTTTGTTTGCCTACTGCACGCCTTTTGTCTCATCGAATCAGACTTCATTGAACTCTGCTAATTAATTTCGAATGTTCCACAAACTCAATCATTGTATATAGGTTTAGGTGTAGTGAGACGGTGCGACTGCCAGGGGACACACAAATAGTGTCCAATAATTCCCTCAAATTGTCAAAACTGTCATATTTCATTGTCTCTGCTTTGAATCCATAATACACCCAAGATGAACTTATGCTCCGCGTGCACACACCTTAAAGCGAGCAAAACAGCAATCGAACAGTGCTACGATGACAGCGAAAATGACAGCTAACAACGTGCAAAATAAGGTGTGCTAGGCGTACATAGAGAGTCTACAGATAGTCTCTACTACAGAATGGTTGAATGTCGGAATTAAGGTTCATGGACAATTTTGAAAGAAGAAAACAAAACCTTTAGCCTAAATGCCTTGCAGGCAACACATCATATATCGAAGGACAACGATATAAGGAAGGGGGACTCTTTCGTTTCCATAAAGGCTAAGTATTGGGCTTGAAAAGATTGATTCTCATGTGTATCGACATGAGAATGAAAAGAAGATTGGTCAGGAGAACTGAAATTAAGGCGGGTCTCATGCAAAGGTTTCGGGAGCCCAAGGCGAAATGAAACAGATTTCAAAATTGTATTCGAATTTCGAATATTTGTCTGATGAAAGGACATTATCATACATTATACACATGAGCAAATGCACACGACCACGTTGTGCGCTTAACCCTTTGCATCGGTTCCTTATTGACAGTAGCAGCAGTGTCATGCAAATGAGAGGAATCAACGGAGGGATGCTTGCTTATTCCGTAAAGGATAACCCTCTTCATGTTCGATATACACATTGAGGAGTGCAATGTAGATAGTGGCAATGGCAACTGTTTTGACTTTTTTTTTTTTTTTTGTTGCCTTCAGGCCAGTTGCGGAACTATTAATTAAAATGAAACCTAGAAAGATGATCACTGATTTTGTGTGGGAGGTAGTTCCACTGTGGGTGGATTGCAAATAATCAACACTTGCTTCCTTTTTTTCTATGTCTGGGTTATTGAATAATTGACATTAATGAACTTGTGGTAGA
Source organism: Criorhina ranunculi (assembly GCA_951813785.1). Classification (NCBI taxonomy): domain Eukaryota; kingdom Metazoa; phylum Arthropoda; class Insecta; order Diptera; family Syrphidae; genus Criorhina; species Criorhina ranunculi. The sequence continues at coordinate 43,788,016 of OX638385.1, forward strand.
TTGTCTTTGACCTAGGGTGAAGGATTAAAAGTAGGATGCCTTTGCAAATGAGATGAATTTATGCACATGTTGGAAATAGTATACAAGGCGAGGATTGTGGTTTATGTAAGGCCACAGCAAATAGCGGTGACGCACACGATGCTGAGAGATACTTTAGTAATTGTCTGGAGTTACGAGCGCATGCATTCTCTGTTATAAACTTAATTGTTTAAACCTTGGGCAGGTATTGAGAGACGCTTGCTTTTAAGTATAAAAGTCACAAACCGTTCATTTTTGATCTGTCAGTATACTTATGTAGTTGGTTTGGAGCTTCTCTAGTTGTGATCTCCATTCCTTCTTAGATACATTTGTTCGGGCGACTGATGACTCTTGACTTAAAACTCTGGTACGACACGGTTTAGAATTTTTAGATTCTTATACAAGCCTAAAATAGGAAGCTTCATGTATCCGTAATCTTCTACATTTTAACTGCATGGTTCAATGGCAATAAACCAAAATAGACCTTTTATAATTCCTATTCCACACTTTAAGGGCTAGTATGGCAACATTCATCGTCTTGAACTCTACAAGACACAAAGTCCGACGGTCACAAGATAAAGTCACTGTCACTGTGTCGATTGTTGAACAATAAACGCAAAAGAAGAGCAGACACTAGAGACTTTCAAATGAAAAATACTTTGTCGGATTTTTAGTCCTGTGTGCGAAAAAGGCACACAGAAGAAGACGTTGCAAAGAACAACCTGGGCAACGTGGGACGAGTACAGAGCCAAAAGAAGGAAATGGAAAAAGATACTGAGAAAAAGAAAAAAAGCCTTCGCAGAATATCGAAGAAGGCAGGAGGAATAACAAAATACGAAGCTTTTATCAAAAAGCTAAAAGCCTGGCTGCAGGCTATAGACCAGGAGCTCAGGAACTTCTAAACAGTGAGGGTAATCTTGTCACCAATCCGCAGGAAATTTTGGATGTATTTAAATAGCATTTCTAGCAGCTGTTTAATGGATTTAATGACCAGGAGAGAGTGATTGAGTATGAAGAAAACTCAACTTCAGTCGATGAAGTAGTTCTCCCACCCAGCCTGGAGGATGTCGGCACAGCCATTAAAAAACTGAAGAATACCGTTAGAGCTCTTCAAAGCTGGTGACGATGTTTTGGTAGGGAGTATGCACCAGATCATCTGCAAAGTATGGGAGGACAAAAGCATGCCCGACGACTGGACTATTAGCTCTATTTGCCCCATCTTCAAGAAAGGCAATCCTATGTCTTGTAACTACTACCGAGGCATATCCCTGCTTAATGTAGCCTAAAAGATCTTGTCCAATGTACTGTGTGAACGACTAAAGCCGTTTTGCAACACACTCATCTGCACTTATCAGTGTGGCTTCTGGCCCGGCAAATCGACGATAGATTAAATCTCCACGCTGCGGAAAATCCTAGAAAAGACCAACGAGTTCCAAGTCGATACTCACCATCTTTTCATCGACTTCAAAGTCGCATTCGACAGCATTCATCGCACCAAACTATATAACGCGATGGCCGAATTCGGAATCCCGGGAAAACTGATCCGGTTGTGTCGCACCGCGCTAGAGGACTCGCAATACACCGTACAGTTTGGGAACAGAACCTCCGAATTATTCCAAACATGCACCGGATTTCGGCAAGGGGACGCGCTGTCGTGTGATTTCTTTAATCTTGTGCTGGAGCAGATAGTACTAGGGTCAAAACTCCTAACTCGAAAGACCAAAATCATGCTCTACAAACCCTGATCTTGCCAGTCCTGCTTCATGGAGCTGAATGCTGGGCGATAAGTAAGACAGCAGATCAGATTTTGGCATCCTTCGAAAGAAAACTCCTACGTCGAATATTTGGTCCAGTCTGCGAGGAGGGCGAATCGAGGAGAAGATACAACCGCGAATTCTACGAGCTGAACAAATATGTGGATGTTGTCCGGAAGGCAAAAATCCGTCGACTACAACGGCTCGGCCACATCGAGCGAATGGACGAGAATACTCCAGCTAAGAGGATCTTTGAATCCCAGCCATCTGGTTCACGAAGAAGAGTTAGACCGAACCTCCGGTTTAAAGATCAGGCAGTCACGGACGCCAGAAACCTTGGTCTAGTAAACTGGAAGATGGAAAGCGGCATTAGTTCAGGCTCAGAACCTCCAAGGGTCTCTGGCCTAATAATTAAGTAAGTGAGTGCGACGAAAGCGAATAGATATAGCAGCTATGCCAGAATGTGGAAGAAGTCTAATCTTTTTATTGAGTATTATTCAACTTATTTGGCTAAAGTATCTTGTTGATCTCATCGTTTTTCAAAGACAGCCACGTCAAACGAAAAGAATGATATTTCGTACTGTAAAAGGACATAAGTTATACTTATATATTCATCACTTTAGCAAAGTAAAACTATTTTAAGAACTCCCTTTCTACGTGTACATCGTCAATAAGACCAAGACCAATAAATCAATCTTATATCATCACTTGCCTGCAACTGACAACAACTATCACTTTCAAAATCACGCCGACACGATAGATTGTGGATATGAAGGATTGTTCACTAGTCATTACATCGAATTATAGAGAAAATAATTGTTATATACATTAGAAACAGAATATAATTTCAATAAAATTACACGCAATCTTATACGATTTGTATCTCAACGATAGTGCTGTGGATAATAATTATTGTTCATCGGTGGCGAATCAATAATTCATTTCAAACCATGATATTACTATTCTCGATTCGATCTAGCAACTAACTATTCATATATCCATGCAAGAAATATAAGAAAAATACGAAATAAGAAAAAAAAATTAATTGCATCGGCCGGGAATCGAACCCGGGCCGCCCGCGTGGCAGGCGAGCATTCTACCACTGAACCACCGATGCTTGCTAATAAATTATTTCTAAACATTAACTTCGAAAGTAAAAGATTATTTCGGCAACCGTATCTTTTACTAAATTTAGCTCACATCCGAATTTATGTACACATATCTAGAGCTAGTATCTATAATTAGCACATCGATACGCCTGAACTCACCCATGTGCGTACAGTATTCGTTCGTTTGTTTAAATAGGAAAATTCGAAATTTTCGAATTCGAAACATGTTTCACTGTCAATGTCAAGGTGAAGATATGAAAAAAGAAAAAAATGATAGTCAGCGAATAAATTTCCCATATGATATCAAGCCGCATACAGTTACATGTGTCAATGAGATAATTGTGTTTAATCTTATAACGAATGACCTACCTTGTGTGATGTCGCTTTTTTTTTTCTTTTTTGTTGCCGATAGTGTTATCAGGAATCGATTGTAACTTTTGTTGTTCTTTGAACTTAAAGCTATTCTCTTTGGATAGGTTTTTGTGATTATGTGTGAGAATTGGAATTGGTAAACATTTTGATCGAAGCAAGGAAATGAAAACTGTCATCAAAACGAGGTTGGAATCTTCCTAGAATCTCAAGCATCTCAAAAGCTTAATGATGGAATGGATCCCCATTTCAGAAAGCATTCTTATCGTCAGATTTCAAAGTAAACATTCATCCAATGCGATGTCCCAACAAAAACCACCGGCGGCCAACTCCTACCATCAACTCGAGACTCAGCGATATAGAAAACAGTTTTTAAGAGATCTAAACACGAGGGTCTTAGGCGTGGCGGAATAGGTCTTTACAGCTGTGAGGACACACTGCTCGACCTTTGCACCAAACCAGGGCTTTTCGCAGCTTTGACCACATCATTTCGAGGAAATAGCTTGTGACAACAACGACTAAAACACAAATGACAAAGGTGTCAATGAAGGAATACGATGCAGGATATCGGAATCAACACCATCACTTAAACCAGACCAAAAAAATCAAAACTTCTGAAGCATAGTCCTTCAAAAGCTGCTGAAATCGTTGGACAGTGGATAAACTGGCGGGGCATCATGCACGGTACAAAAACTGCTCGCAACAATTATTCTGGAACGCCTTTTGTAAATTGCTAAAATCATTGGGCATGAACAGGCTAATGTCGGAATGTATCTCGACGTTAAGATTAAATAATGAAACAAGCAAAGAAGTTCAAATCCCGCTTGTATATGATTTTTATCGATTATAAACGTGCTTTTGATTGAAAGAAAAAGCATTTGGACCGTCCTCCGAAACAAGGATGAACCTGGTTCTATAATCAAGGTGATAAAAATGAAAACCTCAGGCGTAGGCAACAAGGTATGTATATTCCAAAGCCAAACTTCTTCACCTTTTCAAATGGTCTCCATGCTGCGATAGATGTGCATCTTATCACCACTCGTGTTTATGTTCGGGTTGGATGAGGTTATGACGGCAACGACCAATAAAGCTCCAAAAAGCTTACAATAGACTTCTTTTTTTTAGAACTGAACGACCTTTACTACGCGGAGAACGCCTGTTATAAATTTGACCACATCGAAGTAAAAAGTCGGCCTTAAAGTCAATAGAAGCAAGATCTAATTCAAGAACACTTTGATAACAGACCCGACTCCTTCTGCTCCCTAGGCTGCATCATATCAACAACCGTAGATTGGGAAAGAACATTGAAAACCCCCCTCGTTGGCAATTACATACGTTTCGAGAAACATTTAGAAGTCAAATATTCTGTTGGAACCAACTGAAATCCTTTTTACTCCAAGCACGCCAGATCGCTATTCGATGCGAAATCCTGAAAATACAGATGAATCGAGTACTCTCACAGATCGTACAACCTACAGGTATAGGGTAATCGTACAAGTGGTCACCTAAGAAACACTTCGAGTGCAACCGTAAACATCGAACTTTTAAATGACGGGATGTCTTGGAGCAACATCATCAGGAGAGCATCGAACAACGTACGATGGAAATATTTTACTAAATCCATTTGCCTCCAATCTTAGGCTGATCGGATATTTTTTTTTAAATAAACCTTTTGAAGGTCAATGCACTTGGGTCTACGACGATACTCCAGAAGCTATTGCGACTTAGAAATCATCAAGCTTTAAACAGCTCCAAAGTTTTAAAAAGAGTGACTAAAAACATGAAACTTACCAAGCAAACAGAATGTCCAACAAAAGAGTCTAACACGTTTCCGGGTGCAGTGAAACATTCAATCCCTTCTTAAAAAAAAGAACAAACTCAATTACGACTGGTCCCTGGAGTGTGTATTTGATTCCTACTCTGCCAGAGGGAGGAGCAAACAAATTAAATTTTTCTAAACACGCAGGTAGCAGCGTTATTCTTTCGCCAGCGCCATTATTAAAATCTCACCAGATAGCTGACATTCCATTGTTTTTTTCTCTCATTTCCTGTCCAAGGTCAACGCAATGGTGGTGGACATAAGCACACATCCTGATTATCATAAAAACAGAATTGACCACAAAATGAAATAAAAAAAAAAAAAACTTCAAGATGACCATTCAAAAAGGCAAAACTGACCCATATGACCAGTGATACTTTATTATTCCCTACCTGTCCAAACCGACCAAAATGATCGCCCCTACTTTTTCATTGTAGTCCTGTTCTAATCACATATAAAAGATTGTTGCGCGACGGTCGATTATCCCACGCATTTTTTTTTTTTTTTTGTTTTTTTTTTTTGAATTGCTGTCTGGTTCTTAGACGAAGCAGAAGAAACTGCAAAATAAAAAAAATAAAAATTTTGAAATTTATTTTAGAATCCTGTTTTCTGATAGAGAATCCCCACTTGCGAAGGTCAACAAGATTTTTGGTTAATCTGTCTTGAATTCGTTTTCTTTTTTTTTCACGCTCGCGCACTTCAAATGCAAAGAACATGTTTTCTAATGCAAAAATGTGAGAAACGAATTGTCTCAACAACTGGTCAGTGGTGTTAGAACGACTACTGCAATGGGAGTTGAGTCGAGTTATATACATATACACAAGTCCTCACGAGCGAGCCTCGCGTGTTGATGAAAAATATCACATCCTCGAAGGAGATACGCGAAACACGGTTCGTAACAAAAAACTCTTTCTGACTTTGCAAGTAACCTTTTGGTCAGACTAATAACATGGCATGGGGTCCACTGTAGGAGGGTGTGAATATTGAAGAATTTTGGCATGTGCTGGATATAGCTGCAGGCTGCAGTCTCTGATGAATGAGAATGCCTTTAACAGGCACCAATCTTATTTCAGCTTGTAAATTTAGCCTTTTCGTGTTTCGTCATTTTGAGTGGTTGCCACGAGTCCTTGTTAGTTAGTTGCGAGATTAGACGGACCTGGTGAATGTGTTTAAAAATTTTAAAAGAGGCTTCGTTGTGAAAATGTTTTAAGTAGCAGACAGTCTTTTGCTCGATGTTTTCTGCTCAGTTAGACATCTGTCTCTACGATCTACGATATAGTTTTAACGATTAAAAGACTACCAACCCTAGCCATGTGTATTTAATGGGATTAGAAACAATTTTATTCGATAATTTCTCATCGATTTGGGCCACATTTCATCGTAAGATGACCAACAAAATCCTATCGACGAAGCTTAATAAAAATAGGACAAAGGTAGTTCCTAAATCAATTGATATGCTGCTCAGTGAAAATGACTTCAACATTGGATACCAGCACACAATTCCGAATAGAAGTGCATAGAATCAATGCTCTTTTTAATGAGTCTATTTTGATGCTTGGGGGCGACTCTAAAACAATTCAGACAGTCTGTGCCTTGTGTCTTTTCGGAATACCTTTGCAGTTACCACTTATTCAGCCTTTCTATCCAATATACTGTCACAGCTATCCATCAATTAGGCGGCCGCATGACGCAAGATTAATCCAGTTTCAGTGGTGTAACACACACCATACCGGAGAACACAATGGATCCTTTGAGATCCGAGTGGGACTGTACATAAGTTCAGCCACCCCTATAACCTAGCCTAACCTAGCCCAGTGTCATACACACATATTTTTTTATTTTATTTTTATAATTCACTAGCGCTAAAGGGGTTATGAAAACCCTTATGATGCTATTCACAAAGCACTAGTGTTTGTGTAGTAATTTTTGAATCTCAGATGATATTAGGTTTCAGTCTTTTTCCTCTGAGGGTGGTGTCCAGAATGACTGGGGAGAATTATTGGTACTGTTGCCATGACTTATAATTCACAGTTTTTATCAACAGTTGCGATCAGATCTCCTCAGAAAGACCACCTTAGGCGAATACTTTTTCAATTATCTCAAAAATTTGCACACACCCATTCCGGCGAATATAAAGTTATCCTTAAGGAGATCAAAAGAACTAGATTGGGACTCCCAACCTTAACCCTTTACAGTAGTATCACTTTTGGACTAAGTGTACCTCTTTTCTGCTACTACTACTTCTGTGATGTCACAACGGTCCAGCGTGGATTGTGACCTCAACCAACTAGCCTCTACAGTTGGCTTAAATATGAACTAGCTACCTCCAGTTTTGCACAGCAACTTGGTTAAAGTCCTTTTCCCATTTTTGCGTGCCACCTTAGGCGAGGTGGATTCGAAGACTCTCCGAGCATTTCAGCCATTTCGTATTGAGCTTTACTTTGCCTCATATATCTTCTATATATATATAAAAATGAATTGGTGTCGTGTTCGTACGCGCATAAATCGGCTGAACATTATCCGATTTGCATGGGGATTTTTTGTTGGATTCGAATTGAACCAGGTAAACACACAACGGAGCCGAAAATTTAAAAATTCGACCGGAAAGTTGGGAAATCGTGAAAACCCAAAATTGCATAATTTCAGGGGTGGATGGTCGACTTTCGAAAGAGACATTAATAATTTCATAAATTTTAGGAGGAACGAAGTTCGCCGGGGCAGCTAGTTGTGCATAAATTTCTTGGCACGGCTAAGCCTGGATGTTTAGTAAAAAGTTAAGGGAGTGTTTGTTATTCTCAGGACTTTTATTTGACTGATAAGTGAACAGAAGAGTTCAGAATGGTCTAATTTACTTTCTAAATAAGGAAACATACACAAAGGATTGCAACCCTATTGTGTACCCTATTGAAGTTTGCAGCAATTATACCTCTCCTACAATTATTGTCGTCTTATTCTACTTCACACGTAAAGTACTACTTTAAAAAGCTCCCCTGCAAGTAAGTTGGTTAGTTTTACAGTTTGAGCCTTCGTTCTTTACTCCAAGCCTCCATTGGGCCCGCTTTGTGCTCTCTTTGATTCACTACAAGTTACATGTAACATAGTTACTTTGATGCATCAAAGGAACTAATTATGTAAACGCTCAATCAAAGCGCCTTCTTATGTATGTTCTGTCTCTTATAATGTAAAGCGCCTGCATGTGCAATTTTTTTCAATGACATTGAATAATAACGATTTAATATTCACCAAGAGTCCTCGCTAATTGCTTTCTCCTTGCAGCTACTGTTCGCACACGTGTCGAACGTTTTATCCTCAACGCGTGTGAATCTTTCTTATCCGTTTTGCAGTGCTTAGCACACTCCGCGAACAAAATAAACATAAACAGATTAAAATTCAATAAAATCGTCATGATAATAACGATTATTGTGTAATTTATACACAGATACAGTGGAGAGGAGCAACTCTGCCTGCCGCTGCAGTGTATCTACAAACGAAATCGTGTAATGTCATTCATTCAATCGTAACGTGTTTTCGGTTTCTTTTTTCTTTTTTGCCATTCTGAGGTTCTGTCGATTAGTGTACTCAGAGAGAGTCAGAATCCAACGAGGCAACCGCCTGCTATCATGTGTGTGTTTGTGTGTAGAAATGATTGTGTGCTCTGTGCTAATCCAAGGTCGCAATTGGCACGATTATTCCTTGCACCCTCTTCCGCCTTCTTCGGTATCGGCTGCATTTAACCAACCGACAGTGGCATTCTACAACCCCATTCTCTGTCTTTCCGCATGCATAATACACTTGGTACCTTCGTTCTGGCTGGAAGCTGGAACCACCGCCGCCGCTGTCGGTTGTGCCTTTTACTTCCCCGATGGCTAAGCCTATGGCCCGCAGGCTGTGTTCCGCGGCAATTGAATGCACACAGTCATCGATCAGAGGAGGGAAAATAAAAAGTTTATAATAATTGGTAAATGTAATCGCATTATTGCCACATAGTGAGTGAGCGATGATAGAATTGTTTGCCTGTTGCTGCTGCACATATGGTAAATACAGATGCAGATACTACTTTTATTTTCACATTGTTGGTGGTATTAATGGGATTCTGTCATGCTGTGGCACGGGCACATGAGGAATAATTAATGCACCTGTGTGGTTGGAGTAGGAGTTTTCTTTCTTTCGATCGTTTTCTTCATATTTTTGTTCGTCTAGATAGATATCGTGTGTGTCCTTATCGGAAATAGTAAGCTGAAATGAAGATTGCATAATTGATTTTATTGTTGAAGTGCTTTAACAGATACAAAGGTTTAGTAGTAATACATTGTGCCCACATAGGGTATCCAATAGGTGTTAACATTAACAGATAGTATCTTCATTATATCAGACGCAATCCAAGAATAGGCGAAAGGATTCGGCCTTGAAGTAAATGACGTATTGTTGACTCCCAGATAGTTGAGGAGTTTACCTACCTCAAAATAAACTTCAACTCCGCGAAACTTGGACAAGAAAACCGCTACTACTTCGAATTGGCGAAACAAACGCGTTGAAAACTCGGAAGAAGATATGCAGGTTCTTCAAAGCACTGATCCTGCCAGTTCAGCTGCACGCTGCTGAATACTGGACAACAAGCAAGAAAGCAGAGCAGATATTGAACTTCTTGGAGAGAAAAATTATTCGTCGAATGCGAGGAGAGCAAATGGAAGAACAGATACAAATGCGTCTAAAAAGCTAAAACACGTCGAATACACTGGAACGGCTACATCCAGCTAATGGACAATGATTCTCGACCCAAAGATCAAGCTATGGCAAATGGATAGATGAAAATACAGGCTGCTGTGTTTTAGGCAGTGACTCGTGTTTTAGTTCCGAGTGATAGACTTTTATTTGGTTCGGTTTTTACCGTATTCTTGCCTGTTCATCAGCCTTTGCCAACGACGTCGTTAATACATATGTATCTCCTGGAAACCAACAGAGTAAGGCTTTATGCTTTGAGCCTAGGCTTAGCTTTAGCTTAGCTTAGCCGTCTGATGGCTTTTATCGTGGCTTGACTATTGATGTAGGTATGCCAAAAATTCTCGACCATGATTTAGCTAGGATAGACTTTGTTTTTATAATAAACGCGCGCTTAAGGGGTTATGACTACCCTTAAACGACAACACGGGCATAAGAGAAACAAGAGGAGAGACAAAGGAGATACCGATGCACTTTGGTTTTAAACGCTTACGGGTTGTAGTGATGGATATTTTTAAAGTGACTTTACAGACCTCACGATAGAATAGAGACTTTAAACAATATCTCATTTCAAGTAGGCTGATATCCAGAGGGTGTTTTCAAAACCAGCTTAACCTTGTCTAGAGTAGTAAATTGTGGTAAACTTTTTTTGAATGATGCACCATTTTTTTCCGCGAATTCGACTTGAAAGACCTGTTGGCTACAGCTCAAACCAATAAAATATGTTAAATGTTGTATGTACTATGTACGTTAACCCCAAATGACATCATTATTTCAAACCACCTATTATCTGACCTACAAATCAACATCAGATTAGCTTTTGACAAAAAAAAAAAAATTGAAAGACCGAACACCATTTAAATATGTTCCGCTTCGTGTATTCATCGTCTAGACGGATTCAATACACGCAAAATTAAAAAAAGAATTACAAATTCTAGTCGGTTAACTACTTTTTTTTTCGCTTGTAGTTTCATGCGTCACATGACCTTCATTCGCACACAAAAAAAAAACACGATCACGAAGTTACGTAAATCCAACTGCATACAGAGTCCTATTACTGAACGAATTGAAGCGAAATAAAGATGATATCAATCTCCTTCATGATGGGATGTGTGGAATACATATTTGAGAAGCTTGTTTAGAAATTCTTTTTGAATGCAAAAAGACCGAAAATAGAAATCGAATCACACTTCAAATCAAAAGGATGGAAAGTGTGCAAAGGAATTCATTCATTAAGTTTGACAGATATTGTAGTTGGTATGTACAATGCACTGTGGTATGTCTTATCTATTGGGAAGTTAAAGAAGGTGCACATCTGTAGCTCGATAGCAGCAATCAATTGCTCAATAAAATGTGAATTATAAGCAATGGCAACAGTACCAATAATTCTCCTCAGTAATTCTGAACACCACCCTCGGAGCAAAAAGACTGAAACCTAATACCACCTGAGTTTCAAATCACTACACCAACACTAGCGCTGTGCGAAAGCATCATAAGGGTATTCATAACCCCTTTAGCACTAGTGAATTATAAAAAAAAAAATAAAAAAATTGTAACTACATTTGATATACTAATTGACAAAGTCAGCCATAAATTCTGAAAGACCTTGATGAACATACCGTCTTCTTCAAAATATTGACAACAAAAGTTTGTATCATGAAACCGAACACTACGGCCCAAGTGTTGCTGAGCTGTCCAACGTGCTTATCGCTTAGAACCATGATGTTCTCTGAGTTAATGATGGAAGGAATGTGTGGTGCTACGAAAATATTTGTTGGTTCCTTTGCTACGATCTTGACTAAGCATGCTTAGCATTTCAACGCACCGATCGACCGCGACCACATTTCTTACTCATTTTTGTCAGAAAACAGTAGACTCGACGGTACGCGCAGGTGATGTTGTACACTTTTCACTTTCAAAAAATAGTTATGTGATGCTGCGAAACATACGTAACGCCCAAACAATAAATGCTTTAAAACGTAATCATTGTCGAGACCGCAATATTGACTGGACATGCTCAACGGATGTCAGTGATTATATCGCGTATTACAATCAATAAGTTTCAAGGATAAAGTGCTTGGCCGAGATGGATGGAAGACTGCTTTTCACACGGTCAATTCTATGTTGCCTGCTTGAAAGTCAGCTAATTCCAGTTACAAAGAAGTGCTCTAGTTGGTTTCAAATGTTGGCATGACACCTACAAAAATAAACGATATATGTTAAGTCAATAAGTAGTGTCAAGAATTTTATAAGACGACGATTAGTTAACGGAGTTTTTTTCTCAAGTATCTTCAGTCAATCTTCGAATTCCACGCAGACCAAGCCGGTAGCTTATAAAACCGAATAACTTTATCCAGACAGAGATTGTCGTACAATGTGTCCCACCGAAATGCCATCTATTGATTAAATAAACCGTTTGACACTCTAAAATGAGAGAAAATAACTGCACAGACAATAAAGGAACACAAATTTACACATTTATACCGGTTTTGTTTTTTTTTATGCATAAAAAAAAAATCAGCAAACAAATTTTTTTTTTACCGACAACGCACAACATTTGAACACACTCGAACGATCCAAAAACTCAAAAAAGTCAACCTCAAGGCCTTTTCGTTATTTTCGGGTGATATTTGGTTTTTTTTTCTCCATTTTTTTCATGTTTTTTTAATTTTTTTTGCAATCCGACATTGATAGATTGCAGCCACCGGAAAGAAATAAAAAAACCGAAACACTTTGCTCGTAAAAGTTCGTTACAAATTCAAATCTATGTAGGTAATTGCATTGCATTCCAGTGTCCACCTTTAAATGACTCAGTTTGGGGGTTGTCCTTGTCAAAGGGCGTTTACATTTCACTTTTCCTTCAAGAAAACTCTACTCAAACCATCCTCAACCATTATTGTCCAAAGCTCAAGTTCAATTTTGTGGTTAGCAACCTTTTCAGAATATAAGTTGTGAAGCAAAAAACGAAAAAAAAAAAACGAATTGAATCATTATTTTGGTTGTTGGCCTTGGATTTTTATTACACGTCTCTCCGTCTGTTTAGACGTCTGGTGTAGTTGTTGTATTTCTCTTATAATCTAGTGCGGTAGCTAATTCAAACGCATTTTTTTGTATTCGACTGCCAGACGCTTAATTTGAATTAAAAAAGTAAAAATAAACAAAAAAAATAAATAAAAAATAAATAAATAATGAGTGTGGATATGGATGTGGAGTTTTCTTTTTTGCACTTCTATCGTGTCGCGTGATGGAGGAGTGGCATTTTGAAGTTTGAGTGTCGCTAATGCTAATGGTTATGTTGTTTCAAAAAATAAAAAATTATTTGAGTTAAAACTTCATTGGTGTAGTGTTGGTGTGAATGAATGTCATTTTACGACTGACAGCCGGTGATTTGTTGACATTTTTTAATAATATGCATTTATGTTCTAGAAGTTCTTAACTCTAGCCTTGGAAATGGGATAATGCAGCCTTTTAGGTCAAGTTGCGAAATGTAACCGATTTCTAACCTTTTAAGGCTTCCATCCCATGAAGGGTTTCTGCTTGTCAACAGAACTTCCAATGATCTCGATCCTACGCAAGCTCTCTACAGTTGGCTGCACTAAGTCTTCTGACATCCATGATCACCGGGTCTTTGAAACGAAGGATTGCTCTATCTTTGTGTCTTAAATCAGTCAGTCAGTATTAAAGTCAGAGATTTGAAGAGCAAAACCTTCATCCCTCGCATTAGGAGCCTTAAACTCGACTGTTCTACCAAACCAAAGTAGCAGGATCACCGGATCTCCATTAAGAGGTTATTTGTGGAATCTGAAGTTATAGTTGTCGACAGTGAAGTTTTGTCCTAGTTAGTGATTAAATGTTTTTTCTCGTTCAAACGTCGTAAATGCTTTTATAACAACTCTCTGAAATCGCCGATGTCGATGTTGTCTACGAATCTCAGTAAATGGGGGGACTAAGATAGTGACTTCCATATTTAAACCAACCCTCAAGCATGAGGTTGAAAAATCACATTACAACGCGTTGTCTTGTCTAAATGCATTGCAAGTTTGGAATTGAAAAGAGTTATTTCCTAAGAACACAGTACACCACGCATGTTTAAGATAAGCTTGAGCTCGTCTCAAGAAGACAAACTCTCTTATACACGACACGGCCCTTAAGTTCATGAATAGATGGGTGTTGTCGACTTGAAATTCGTTGATCTTTTCCAAGATTTCCTTTAGTGGGAAAATATGGTCAATAGCCTGATTTGTCTTGATGCTCAGTAGGTAGCTGCTGCAGTACCCCGTAGTTTCTTTTCATTGGAGAGTTGTGCTCTCATAAGCGTTATCTTAAAAAATAAATCTGGTCAGAGTTGACTTTTACCACCACAAATGTAAACTTATTTGCTTACTTACTTCGGTGGCGCTACAGCTTGGGATAAACCTGGGCCTCAACCAACAAGCTTCTCGAGTTAGTCCGGTCCTAAGCTAACCGCGTTTAGGTCCCCTTCTACTTATGTGCACCATCTTAAGCGAGGTGTTCCTCTACTATTGCGTTGTTCCTCCAAATGTAAGCACATCCAAGAAATTAGATGCCTGCTTCCGGAAGCCAGAAGGCATTGTTGAGTTCTGGAAGCTGTATTCCTCGATTAACCTATCCATTTTCCCTATCGATTTTGGTATTGTGGTCTTGTACATTAAGGCAAGGGGTGGCCATGGTGTAGTGGTTGCATCATCGCTTGTCACGCTGAAGGTTTTAGGTTCGAATCCCGATGTCAAAAAAAAAGTCGATCAACAGCTGACGTCAACTCCACTGCATAGGCATAACACTGGCAGTAGGGTCATATGGCTTGAAAGTGTTGATCGTACTAATGCCATCGGGATGTTCGAAAAGAAATACTGCGAATTATAAGCAATGACAACAGTACCAATTATTCTCCCCAGTCATTCTGGACACCAACCTTGGAGCAAAAAGACTGAAACCTCATACCTCCTGAGTTTCAAAATCACTACACCAACACTAGCGCGAGTGAATTATAAAAAAAAAAAAAGTATCTGATAGCATGTACAGCTTAAACAATTATAAAATCTACAAACCCTTCAAACTTTATTACCGAAATAATTTAGTATCCACCCAGTGACATAGTGGTCATCCCACTGTACACATCTCTAACCGGTCAAATCCCGATAGAAAAATCACAAATCTTCGCGAATACTCCCTCAAGTATTGTATTGCAAACCAGATCCACGAACAAAAAGATACTTTCTTTTCCTCTTTACTATTCAATAATATACATTTCCGTTTATAAAAAAAAAAACAAAAACTAAATTAACGACTGTATGCTATTACAAATGAATTTGTTTTGTAAACATTCTCCACCTTGGTGCCAAGTCCGATGCGTTTAAGCGCCTCATTGCGTGTGCCACTAAAATATTTTTATCGTAAATGTTCTTCGGATATAATTTGAAATTTTATCGCCGATTAAATGGCGAATTTGAAGACATTAAAATCATCGCCCCGTGCACCGCAGTAGGTGAAGAATTTCAATCTGCCGCCAGCCGCTCATATAGTTAATCCTGTTCTCGCACGCCTGCGCGTAGAAACTCGAATACATTTTACCTCGTGTACGACGTATATGAACAGTTTTCTAGCTAAAATGACGACCACACGATGCGTTGAAAGTTTATTTCGCATCTTAAATGCTAGAAATGGGATTTTTATCTTTATGGATAAATTTGTAATTGGGTATTTTATGAGGGCGGCCATTTAGTGTGCATCTAGCCTGTATTTTGTATCTGAAATTGATATTTTAGTATCTCGATCGGCTTGATGGGATCCTAGCAATGGGTGGTGGTAGTGTGTGGCAGTGTCACTGATGGTTTCAATGATTGCCCAATGGACACTTTATTGTCACTACAAAATGCAAAATGTATCTGTTGGCAGTGAAGCGAAATGGATGTTAAATATTAATGCGCTGCGAATCTATGATCATGAATAAGTAATCATCACGACTTTGGCTGGGTAGTTTGTGCGGTAATTTCCACTTGTCTTGTCTTGTCGGTGGTAAGCAATTATTATATCAGCTAACTTTTTGTTCTGAGTATCGCGCCTTGCAATGTTGTGGGAATTGTGTGTGTTGAAGGAGGCGGACAATCTCTGCGAAGGCATCGATGATGTAGGGAAAAAGTCGTGATCACAGTAATAAAAACTAAGTTGGAGGTGATTTAATGGAAATACAATTCTTTTTTTCTATGAAAGGGCGATTTTTTCTTTTTTTTTCTATCCGCACATATTTAATTACAATGCACTGTAAATTTGAATAATTACCTAATTAGGGAGGAAAACGAGTTGCAGATAGGGCTTTGCATGTGTTGACACGTTTAGAGGTAAATTTAAAATTTCATGCGAATTCGTGTTGAATTGAGAAGTGTGCATTGTATCAGGAACTGAAATTTTAAAATTTAAAACGCTTTTGCATCTAAATTTTGTTTCCACCTTAAGTAACCGTGGACATTTCATAATGGCGAACTGTCAGTGCAGTCATCTTTGGGAAAAATTTGGTTGTCATCGATTTAGGTTGTGTATGCAAGTACAGAGCGACCTACAGTTTTTATTGCCGAATCCGAATTACTACTACTGTAATGCTGTTCTCCTAGTAGAGCATAGTGCCTGCCTCTACGATATTTCTAAACCCGCAGACGTTGAACCATGATATAGGTGGGTAGAAGTGGTTGTCTGGTAAGGTCCTACCAGAAAAACAAGTAGCACAGATGCGCCGTTTTGGTAACACTCTCACGTGACCTGGATGTTGATGGGTGTGACTAAAAGCATAGTTTTCAAATCCATCCTGTGGAGTTCAGAAAGTTTATAATGTTGGGAAACTCTGTGTCAGGAAAGTGGAACAGGGTTTCCTTTTCGTGTGTTTTGTTGCAACTACGAGGGTCAAAGGGAATGTCTAACTTGATCCATGATATAGTCATGTGTCAATTTTTTTTTCCGGAGCTCCAAAGTCAACACCTGAAAAACAGACATCAGCCTGTTCACAATGAAGAAACATAAACCCATGGACTTCCAACGTTACATTGGTTTTGAAAAAATCGCTAAATTGGCTACAAAAAGTATGATCCTGGACAATAATGGACGGCAACTTAGTCATAACCCATATAGAAAATCTAATTAGGCAGTCCTGCAGTCCAAAGTTGATGTAATCTTCGTCCAAAATGTTTCGATCATCTGCCTAAAATTGTACGCATTAAGCTTTACTAAGTCCATCAAAGTTCTGCTCAAAACTAGCTCGATACGCAATAGCCTCAATGCCTTACAAATCAAAGAGCTCGAATAAAGAAAGTCTCACGCTAAATCTTCTTATTGGTCCACAATACGGCTTTGTTGTAGGCACATATTCCATTCTTACAGAGGATAAAGAAATTACTACACAGTCATCCATTAAACTGGAGCAGATCTGATCGCATTTACAACTGTTTGCCTGTGTGTATGTTTGTTCGCTTATAACGAGAGAATCGTTTCACCGATTTTGGTTCGGTTTCCTTCTGCTTTAAACACGGTTTTTCCTTATTGTTATCAGCTATTTATTTACTTAATATAGATAAAGTAGTAAGCTTTTCATAGGCAGAGGCTATTTGTTTAAAAACAAAAATCAGATAATATTCATTCGATTCGCTAGCAAAAGACTTAAACCAAAATCATTACTAAAAGAATTCGACCTCATCCGATAAGTATCTGCAGAACAATTCGAAGGCCGGCGAATTAGATCACACCGCTTTAACCGAAAAAAAAGTTTGTTGTCACACTTTTTCCATCCGCATTGTATCTATCGTCGTCGTTCAATAGCTATGTCATGTGCAAATCTATAGATTGTATCTCCCCACAACGACTTCATCCATCGACCTTACCAACCATTTACTTCACATTCACTCTTCATCCATATTTCGTATAATTACTCAATTATCCGTCTGCTTTGGCTTTGCAATCGATAACGGATTGAAAAGACATCAGGAACAACAAGAGCAACAGGAATGTGTTATCTGTTCGGCAACATCTCACGATAAAACAAGAAGACGAGCGCGTACTAAACCAATAAAACGAAGAACAACCAAAGGAATACGCGGAAAAAGAGACTGTGCGGGCCCGACTCGGATTCCCTCCAAATAGTTGACGCACACACACACATAAACACACAGTTGGACGGAACATGGCATCGATTAAATTTAAATGCGCGGCTGCACACTTCTTTAAACAGAGCGCAAATGAATGGCTCTCCTCCTCCAGTCGCCTCATCTTTCTCTTACTCTCGTCCGCACCTTTCGCTGTCGTTGCATTTATTTTATTTTATTTCGCTTGTATTGAGATGCCATAAAAAGCAGCAGCCAGCAAAGAAAAAACAAGACACGGGACAACTATTATAATTCTACATTTCTCCAAACGGTACTGCGCACTTGTGCGATGCGCGAATACACCAAAAGAAGAACGTCCTCTATACGTTGTAACATTGTCTATGGCAGATGATGCCTTGCTTAGGTGCATCCTACCGGCAATTCGGACAACATGGTTTGAACTCTCTGTCATGACTTGCAGTCGTAATGGCACCGAGGACGAGGATGAGGACGGGAAAAAATTCCGGCGGCGCTTATGTGTGGTATAACAGAAGAAACATACGGCATCACTTTCAACGCCAACGTAAAAATTTGCGTGTGGTCAGTCGAACTGAGTGCAGTAGATATCGGCCAAAAGTTGCGCGAGCGCTCTCTCTCTCGTTCACAATGAGTACTTTCAAAGATACTTTAGGCGGAATTTGGGGCAAGAGGAGTTTCTATCTAAATTTCTCTCTGCTCTGCGGGTTCAGGAGTTTATAAGAGATAAGCATATTGTTGGTGGTGGTGGTTGTGGTGGTCTCTCTTTTGACGACCGGTAGATAAATTTGTATCTACGAATGCGGGGAGTAACTTAGCGTTTGTTTAGGCGAAGATAAGGAATATGAACGGCTTCTAGGAAGAAGATACAGCAACCGGTGTTCGTGTGTGGTATAAGGCGCGGAATGGTTTATCGGAGAAAGGCCCCGGGGCTGATGGAGAAGAAGTTACAATGAGAGTTTGTGCAAAAAAAAAAAAACAATTTCGGTTATTTGTTGTGAAATAATGTCTTGTAGTGTAGTCAAGCCGAGTGATGACTTTTGGCCAACGGTGAGCTGTGTTAGTTTGGCAACCCACTAGACGTGCTTGGATTTCAGACCTCAAGTCTTACCAAAGACTTTTCAGCAAATCCCTTAGGCCCTTCTGGCTTTGAGTAAGCTTTTGGTCTTAGATGATCCCAAGGTACTTGGTACTAAAGCCGGTATTACACTCTCTGTAAATGGAGCTCGAGAGATGTGTATCTATGTTTTGTGAAGCGGTCTTTTCCGGGTTAACTTCCAGAACACAACTGTCAGCCCAGTTTATCATGAGGTCGTTATATTCCTATCGAATGTAGGCAGACTTGGTCGTTCTGCTCACTTTTCAAATACCACGACTATAGATCTTGACCTCACCAAGAACAACAAGGAATCAAATTTAATATCCCGGTCGTTACTTCTTCCTTGATTCCATTACAGTTTATTCGGGAAATTCAATTCCAATCGATCTCTCTCTTCATCTCTCCAAATCCAAATCCAAGTCCATTTATTTCCACAATAATCCCACCGATCGGAACGCGGAATGGCAAACCAAAATGCAATTAAACGTCATCATCGTCGAACATGACCCAAATCGTCATCGAATGCGACTCCATGAACTCGAGAAATGTCGGGCTATGGAACAGTGGTGGTCGGTGATGGACCTTCAACTTTGTTGTTCCTTTAAATATTTTCGCAGAGAGAAAAAAAAAAAGAGCAAGCGCTCTCCATTTAACGGTCCATCAATTTCAAAATTGTAAAACGTGAAATTCTTTAGCCAGCTCCCAACCCCCCTTTATCTATAGAAAATGTTAAAACTATCTCATCACCAAGAGGAATCCGAACCGTCATCCTTCTTCCTGGTGGTGGTGGTTGCCCAATGCCCAATGCCCAATGCCCAATGCCCACCTCTTAAGCTATGCGACGACGCGATGAACTCATTTCCATAAATTTCCCTCCGGAAAATTATTACATTTTTCTGTCGTTTCAATTCGATTTGTCCGCCAAAATAGTTGAGCAATACGCTCCGGTTCCGACTCTCCCCTGGGCTTGCTCTTGCTCTTTCACGGAGCCAGTGCAGTACAGTGTGGTGATCTCTGGGAACTTTGTGTGTGACAACAACATCATCATCATTGTAGAGCTAAGTCTCTTCGTATTCTTCTCCCCTTTACGCCTTCTTGTGGGTACCTGTTGTACTTTTAGCATATTATCTTCCTTCACTTCGAGGATAAATCTTCTTCCATTGCTGGTGCTCGCGCGTACTCTATGGTTACCAACGACAACGACAACGAATCCGAATAAGACGACGCGATGACCGGCGTACCGAACGTTCTTTGATTCCTTGGCAATTTGGAAAGAAAGATTACCTTACCACAACAAAAAAAAGAAGACCATGCTTTACACAAAAAAGATGAAGGGGCGGTGGCTGAGGGAAATGCACTCCTTACCGCATCTTACCGCAGCGTAGCGAAAATTTATGGCCGATCGTGACAAATCCAATGTGCGCCTTCCTATGTAATTTTCCCTTCGCTTGTAATGATGAAGATCTTCTTTTTCGTTTCCCGAAGCCTGACTCATTGAAAGCATGGGAACTTTTTTTTCGTTTTTTTTTTTTTGAATCTATTGCAGAGGTGGCGGTAGAAGAATAAGCATTACAGGTATAAGTACCTATGGCGATGTGCGTCTCATGCTTCGTTTGTTGTAGACAGCTGTAGTTGTTGTTTTGAATCCCTTATTCTGGTTTGGATTGGTGTTTTGTAGATTTATACGCATTAAATGGAAATTGAATGCGATTGAAGAAGGGATTTGCACTTGGAAAGTGAGCTTGATTAACGGTAGCCCATTCGGTATAAGGCAAAGGAAACGAATACTGAAAAGTTTTTGAAGATTTTTATGAGATTCATTGTCAAGGTTCATGGCATCAATCTGCAAGTCAACACCAACTGAGAACCATTCAAATGTAGATTGAAAGTATCAGGACGTCCTTCAACTCGTTGTTACGTCTGTCCCTCAACCCTTTGAAAAAGCAACTATCAAGCGTTATTGCATTGGACTGCTAAGCGAGCTGATACAGATTCAAGTCATTAAAAGCAAACAACAATCACTTATCAGCAGGCAATGTCAAACTTCTGTTTGTGAGCTTCTCAATTCTCCGCCATTCGGAGTCGGCAATAAAAACCGTTCGTCCCTTCTTTTCGTGCCAACAATAAATCACGCATAACATGAATGTTTGCGACCACATATTCGAAATCGACAAGTAATACTGCAAAATGTGTAGGTTTCCTCAAAAGATGGTCAATAGCTCGAGTACAACTTTCACATTTAATCTGATGCACCAAAAACTGTCATGCAACTCCTTCAATTTCCCTAATGATGTGTACTTCAATCCTTCTTCCTTTATTTTGTGTAAACTCTTCCAAGCCATTTCAGCGTCTCAATGGTAAAATTTCCATCTTTTCGAGAGCCTTTCACACATTTTCAAAAACATTAAATTATCTGTGTCTGGTAGGCAAAGATTGCTTGAGCTGTCAAAACCGAATATAGCTGGAACTACACGACTTTGATACTGTCTATGGCTGTGATTAAACGCTTATTGTATTAGCAAAAGATTTCATCAGTTTCACCAGCCCTTATAAATTGCTAACAGGATTTCATAGTCCATTAACCTCTATTTAAGAAAATATTTACCTTAGGCTTACTTCCGTAAAATAAAAGAAACTCTTCTAAACAAGCCTCAATCCATAGCTTCAAATAGCCCTATTCATTGACTTCAATCCATTGCGTAGAGCTCAACAATCCAATCAAAAAAGTGTCTCAAAAATGACTTGCCCTAAGCAGACAATTATCCTGAACGCACATTCCTTTCTAGACCACAACAACCAAACGAATTGAAATCGATTTTAACGAAGACAAAGTCAAAATTTCCACAAGCGTTCGTAATTACAATTAATGTCCTCGTTAACAAGCGCAAATTTTAATTTTAAAACAATTTACATGCACTCCCTAGCCGGTGTGCCCTGTTCGACTAGAAATGGTTTGGTAAATGCTCACTCAGAGGCTTTTAACATTTTTCACAATTATCCATCGTGTGGCTGGAAAATTGTCTTCAAAGTCACTAATATCCTGAACGTGATACGAGCAAACATTCCGCACTCCTTCGACTGTCCCGCTGACACTTATCGCCAAAAAGTCGTTAACAGGATGAGGAAATCCAACCAGGAAATCAACATAGTCGTGTTCACACTGTGTAGTGTACAGTCTGTGTATACCGCCTCCTTCTCTGCATCTGTAGTCGAAAACTTCCTTCGGGCATTTTGAAACTTTAATTTGAAATAACGTTCGCACATACGATCGGCGCGGGTCGCCCGTTTATTCATTTGTGGGTTCAGGATTGCCGAAAGGAAATTGGTGTGTGGAAATTGGAGCGCCGCCGCCGCCGTTGTGCTTGTGCTTGTGTTCAGCGAGGAGAAGGAGGATCCGCACCTTCGCACCGAACGCGCTAATTCACGATCGTAAATCATCGATAAACAACGGAATCGCATTTCTTTTGGTTTATGAGTGTATGCTCTGGGAGAGATCGTAAATTTTTCCATTAACACACCCTCGTCCCGGAAGCGATTTGAAATCGAAACCAGAAATGTCGAAGACCTTTGTTAGGAATTTGTTATTTTTACAGTCTTTTGTGGTGAATGTGACTTTCATTTTGTTTTTTTTTTGTCATTTTAGGTGGTCCTCTCGGCCTGTTCGTCATATTTCCAGAGCCTATTTCTGGAGCACCCCGAACGACATCCAATTGTGATATTGAAGGACGTCCGTTTCACCGAATTGCAAACGTTAGTTGAATTCATGTATAAGGGCGAGGTGAACGTGCAATATTGTCAGCTTTCTGCGTTGCTGAAGACTGCTGAATCGTTGAAGGTGAGTGCAACAAAGATCGATGGTGACAGGTGTCACTAGTATTTTTTGTTGTTTTGTTTTAAGTGACAGGTGTCAGATGGGTTATTGACAGGTATTGCGCGTGTGGTGTAAATTATGCTCGCCAATAGAATGAGGAAAGAAAATTAATGATGAACGATAAAAGAGAGTGAGAAGGAGGAGAATGCATGAAATCGTTGACATTATACGCACCTGTTTAGATGTACATGAGCGTGGTATTACGATAAGAATTGAATAATATATGACGTAGTACATTCATAGTAGCAGGTGTTGCTGTCACGTAGAGACGAAGATATTTGAAAGTATTGATCTTTTGAACTTCGCCTAACTTGGCGTGATCTTTTTACAATACAAATTCGATAAGAATTCATGGTGTGACATTTTAAAACCGTTCGTTTGCAGTGTGAACCGCCACACACATTCATCTGTCAAAAATCAATAGGTAAAGACGAAGTCGAAATGGAGACTGCGTCCATGTGGAAACACTTCAGTCTGGAGTATAGAATAAGTGGACGTGTGTGTGTGACGATAAGAATGTCAAACGTTCCTATAACTAAAGAATTGGGTTAAATAGAATTTTTTGGGGATTTACTTAAATTTTGACAGATTGATTGAAATTTTGACATTGACGTCAATTCTAAATTGTTATTTTTGACTTATTGCAGGTTAAGGGCTTAGCAGAGATGACAAATCAAAATACAGCCCTGCGAGAACCCGAACGTGAACCAGACCGCTTGCGGCCACATTCACAACCGAAACCATCGACCTGCGACAGCCCACTTGATGGTTCAGCGTCAGCGCATTCAGCCGCTAATTCAACATCATCGTTGCATCATAACTCGTCGTTGAAACGTGATGCTAGTAGCGCTGCTGAGCGATGCAGTCCATCGCCTCCAAAGCGGCTGCAACAATCCTCTCCTGTACCGTTAGACCTCTATCAGAGGCGTTGCCCCAGTAGTAGTGGCGGCGGTGGTGGTGACATGTCGGCTACCTCAACATCGGTGGGTGGTGGTGCAGCGCGAACATCAAGCAATATTAGCAACAATAATAACAGTAACATTAGTAGTAATAGTAGCAACAACAACAATAACGATGATCCTCCACACCATCATTTACTTCATCACCACCATCATCATCATCATCAGCAGCAGCAGCAACAACAACAACAACAACAGCAACAACAGCAACAACAGCAGCACCATTTGGCAACCTCGCCCCGTGATGATCATGATCGCGATAGACCAAGCTCCGCTAACGATGACAATTCTTCGAATGATCAGCACTCGATTGGCATCAATATGAGTTTAAATGCGAGTACCGCCACAGCGGTAGCAGCCTCAGCATTAAATAGTAGTCAACAATCGTCAACCTCACAATCGGTGGTTGTTCCTCCTGTCAACTCGTCCAGTACGTCAACTGCGCCGTCAGCATCTTTAGGTGCTGCTGCCGCATCATCCTCTTCTTCAGCAGCAATACCATCGGACCTCACGAATCGACCATCATCCCGCAGCGGTGGCGTTGGTATTGATCGCCCCAGCAGTAGCGGTAACATACTACCACTGCCGAGCTCGTCTTTAACGCACACGGCCACGTCATCATCCAGCGGATTGGCAAGCCCAATCCTAGCTAGTGGTAGCGGTGGCATTGTAAGCGGAGGAGAACCTGTTGCCGGACCCTCGGGTCTTGGACCGGTTCAATCGGTTCCACTGGTAAGCATTCAAAATGAGATATCTGTGTGTCCTCCTTGAATGGATTTAGCCATCTTACAGCAGCATTTCTTGTTTCAGTCACTGAAAAAGGAGATCGATTGGGACCGCAGCGATGAAAAAACGTCATCAGGTGGCGGTGGTGGTGGCGGTGGCGATCTCGATTACCGCACGTCACACGATTCGGTAAGTATTGGAATGTTTTCTAAATAATTCTTACATCTTTTTCGTTTTCTCAAAGAAAATCGCTTTAAATGTCCTTAGAACGTTTATCTTTTATTATTTAATTTTTGTGACTTCTTCCTATGCCTTTAAATGAAAAGAGAAAATATTTAAAAAGAAAATCCAAAACTGTTTATGATTGTCTAAATATTCGTGCACACTTTTTTTTTTTAATTTTTATTTTTATTTTGCATGACGGTAACACAAGGATAAGAGATAAGTGCTCACAGGCAGGACTCAATTGTTTGCCTGAGTTCCACTTTTGAGTGCTTGGTAGCATGCTTTCATGTTTACAATGCATGTAGCGTGTAATTTTTTTTTTATTTTGAATTTTTAAAAGAAAACATAAATAAGTCTGATAAATTATTTTACCCAATGTTGTGAAAAGTTATATAGTAAAATTATATAAAATATTCAATTGATAATGCTTGCGAAACTCTGAGGATAAATAAAATTTTTGATTTCAGTAGAGGAAAAATCCTTGCAAATATAATTAATGACATCAATGGTTCTGACATCAGAAATATAACTATCTGATTGGTTTTCTGAAAATATCTGAGAAAAAATGTGTGTTCGTGCAACTTAAATTTATTTAAACTTAATCTTTCCACTTAAGCTGCTTTTGACGTTATTGAAGAATTTAAAAACAGATTTCAATAGAAAAATTACGAAAAAAAATAATCTGCTGACAACATGAAAACGACTAGCAAAGAGACAGGATAAACTAACTGACTGCCATCAACTGACACATCTACTTGCATAAATTACGAATAATAATCATAAAACTTCTTCAACTAGATACTCCTTATCACTAACTTGACCAAGAAGTAGGTTCCTCATTACGCGCACGTTCTACATACACATCTCCAAAATCAATTAATAGCGTTTAAACTGTTGTAAAGATTTTTGGCTCATGGCGACAAGGTCACAAGCTGACAAATCTCTTGATTTATTTGTCTGTCTTTTTTCACTTGAAGTTGATGCTAAGACTTACATGTCATGCTACAGTGCAGATAGTTAGTTGGTTAGTCGAACCATCAGTGCGGATAAACCTTCGTGGACACATTACATAACCCTTTAGAAAACATTGAATAAAAAAGGAAGAGGAGAATAAGAAGAGTTTTATGGCAGTAGAATCATTCTGATCCTGACTAGATTAGATTAGGTTAGGTAGGAACGGCAGACCACAGATTGCAACCTCACTCACTTTGTGTTACCACATGGATCTGTATTTCACTGGAGGTTGCCAATGTTTATGTCAGCCAGTTCTCTTAGGTTGTGAAAGAAGCTGACTCCTAAGTGTACTCTTCTTCGAGCTGCGAGGGCCGGACATGATCCTGACTAAACGTATAACTAACTCATTTGACTGAGATTTCTTTTAACTTAGTTTTCGTAGAAAGAGTTTCCAACGATAGTTTAACTAAGATATTAGCATAGAAAATGAAAAGTATTTTCTTTTACATCGGGGTTGCCACATTGTCTGGTGATTGTGACTTACTAATACTTTTGTAACTACGAATATGTGCTCGTTGTGACTCAGTGGTTAGTGCTTTTAACTTCCTAGCGACCTGACATAGATTTAAGTCTTCGCAAAACCACCGAATGCATTTCGCGACACCACCTCCCGGAAGGCAATGATAAATAATAGTTTTGTATGAATAGGCTTCGTAATCCGCTGGAAGGGTAATGGCCAAAAAGATTTCCAATCAAATCCAAAAGATTTACCTAGTACTCAGTACCCTTGTTTTATCTTACTGTTACCCTTGTTGAAAGTTTCCTCGTGTTACACAATTTTATATTTTCTGAGTTTGAATCAAACTCTTGTTTGGAAGAGAATTCTATTTAGGAGTGTACACAGACAGGAGTGTTAATTTGGTAGTCGGGGAATTTTCAAATCCCGTCACTAGTAAAAGCCTTGAGATTCTGCTTACTGATTGAAAAAACAACAACCAATGACGGGTTGCTCTGAAAAGATTTTGCAAAGCACGTCCACTTTCAAATAAATACACTTAACAAATACAATAAACTTTTTTCTTCGACCCTAATCTTCGGAGATATCTAAACTGACCTTTGCGTCTATTTCACGTTCCTAAATCTGAGTTCTATTGTTAAAAGATATTTTATTTTTTAACTGAAATTAAAACTATCCACATACATTTGATAATTTTGTCAAACTTCATTAAAAAGTTAACTAGGACCCACTCTATGAGTCTTTTATATCCCTCGCAGGCATTCAATTAATTCCTTTTTTTCGATCTCCATTCCACCCCAAACCACTATCGTTGTTAGGCAAAGCTGCAGGCTTTAGTGGACTCCATTCACTGATGGTAGAGATTCATATCACCTTCTCAAACTACCCCCATACGTGCAGTTCGTCAACACTCCTAAAAACGAAAAAAAAAAAATGTTAAGTATGTATTTTCAGCATGACGATGATGATGAAAATCCCATTGAGCTGGGCTTCCTTCTATCCCAACCCCAATTCCAATCGGCAGGATGCCTAAATTCATACGTAAATCGCACACATACTTATATATATGTCCATACATATATAAATACAATTTTAAACGATAGATATGCAAGATCCAACCTACTACGATGCCAACACAGTAGGAAACGTGCCCAGACGTCAACCATCAAAAATGGTCTCCATCGTATTTTTGTTTCTTATTTTGTTGTTGCCTACTTCTTCGTTTTATTTTTTTTTATAAAAAACTTTTATATGAGTGTGTGCATGCAACCACTTTCAGTGTGTAAGTGATTGATACGAACGCTTGCCTTCGAAAAAGGACAAAACAGAAGCACCATCATCAATGTATGCAATGAAATTTCATTTGTTTTTCTTTTTTTGAATTTCCCGCCAAAAAAGAAGGAAAATATGTATACGGGGAAATTTAGCAAAAATGCGTCGTTTTCTTTTTAAAATTTCCTTCCTTCCTTCGTTTATTTTATATTTGTATGCGTAGTTGGGTGGGTGAAGAGGGTGGGAGAATAGCGAATCTCTTGCATGTATGCGTACGGAGAGGTGCAATTCTCATTTCTCCCCCGTACAAGCTTTTCATTTTTCGGGGTTGAATTTTTGTTGAGCAGAAATTTTTCCGCAAGCTATGAATGTCAGCGAGTGAGTGTAGAGGGTGGGTGGAAAAGAGGATATACGTAAACATGGGGATTTGGGTGAGTGGAGTGACTGGAAGGAGGAACCTTTTTCTTTTTTCTTTTTTTCAAGGAGGTTGATGGGCTTTGATTCAATGTGTGTACGAGAAATTGCTTCCAGCTAAAATGATGAACGCGGAATGAACGTGTAAAATAATAAAAAACGAAAGTCAATGCTGGAATAACAGGAGCAAAACAGAAAAACAAAAATAAATGAAAATGAATGGAGGAACTGTAATATTTTTACAAGTAGGTATGCATATGGATGTGTCCAACATATGAGATTAAAATAAAATTCCTTTGTGTTCATTTAAGGTTTTTTTTTTTGCTATAGTGAATAGGGATTCTTTATACAAGTAATACATAGATTGGTCAGAACACGTACGAAATGTGAGCCCTCAACAATTTTGGAACATGTACATATTTGAAAAGATTTTCAATGTTTCATTGTAGAAAAAAAAGATGACATATTTTTTTTAAAGAGTTTTGTAAAGCCTTATTTTGCCTCCTAGCTTACTTCATTATGATGACTGTAGATTGTAGCATAATGCTCCACTAAATTAATTTGGTCGTTATTTTTTCTGGAATTAAACTAAAACTAGGACTCTGCCATCGCTAATGGTAGTACCTAGTTTGAAGTATAGTAGCTCTTCACGGAAGAAAGTACACTCAGGGACTGAGGCACGTTGCAAGGTATTGTGGTGTCCTCTTTACGGTGCAACTTTTTATAGAATTGATATCTTCTTAGATAAAACCGGAAGACACCTTTCTAATTAGGCTCCGAGAGGCCTCTTACCTACTTGGCGGAGATAAAAAAAGCATTGCGACCTAAAAGATCTTTTTGCCAAGCAAGGTTTTCCAACGATTGGAACATGTTGCGATCCTAAGCAAGAGATTTAGAGGAAACGTGTTTGTGGATGAACGGTTGACTATTTATTCGGAAATGAATCCCCTGCCGAAGTATTTTTTTTTTTGCTTGCTCTGACCTAGGGCGGAACATTTACACAAGATCATTGTCTTACAAGCTCATCGGCAATCTCTTTACCTTCAATACTCTTCTGTCCAAAAAACCAAAAGATGGAAATTTTTTTTGTTAACAGCTAGCTGCTTGAGTGTGTTTAAGCAGCCGAATGCAAGCCTTGAGTCGAAAAAAAAAACAGGAGCTCAGAGCTCTTATGGCAACCTGGCATCAGCTTTCTAAGAATCTGAAACTTAACCATAAGGAGAATGTTGTTGAATGTTGAACAACTAGCTAGAGCGACCTATTCTTAAGCTGGATGTTGCTGTATTTGTTACATTTTACAACTGTTCAACCGTTTGCAAATGCAAATGTACTCTAACCAGATAAATAGCACCTTAGTCTACTTCCAGATTGCCTTCCTCGTTTTTAATTTCCAAACTTCGATTTGGATGCATGTTTAGTTCTTAGCAGACCTTGCGAGCATCAAAATTATTTTCATTGTCAAGTAGGAAGAACTATGAATATATTCATACCTACCTTTAGCTATAGTCTGTCAATTTCTATTGATGTTCCAACGGTTTCTTACTTTCCTACTTCCAGGATTTCTATTTAATTATTTTCGTTAAAAAAAAAATACCTTTGACGTCGAAGCACGACGCACAAATGAAAAGCACCCTCGCATAGGTGTTCAAAATGAATAACTCCCAAAAAAGTAAAAAAAAAAAATGTAATTTTATGCGCGTGTCGTTTTAATATTTTCAAAGGATTTTCCGCAGAAGCCTCGCAAAAAACAATTCCTTCATCTAAATACAGACGTAGTATATGAAATTCTAGACGTATCATCCTGTAGGGCAATTTTACACTCACTCATCTCAAGGAAACATTTATAAAATGGAAGCCAAGTCAGAATTTGAAAAATTTTGCGTTCCCAATTCGGAACTAGGATATGTGGTACACATCTCGCAGTTTGTTCTCTTCATCAGCAATGCGCTATCCTCTTCGTGGTCGTCATCATCATCGTCTGTGATGGATTTTTCTATTTACACACACTTTTCCTGTTCCCATACCAGTTTGAGAAAATTTAATAAAAGCGGAGAATATTTTTTCGTGTCTGATTTTATTTTTCACCACCGACAACGAAGCCGCCGTTTATTATTTTTGGTTCTTCCTTTATTTTTTTGCCATACGCGTCGTATCCGCATCCTGTGTGTTTGTTGCGCCTCCCGTAAACGCACCAGTGAAGTTCATCGTAGTCGTTTTCTTTTTAAGATTTTTTTTTTTGTGTATTAATTACCATGCACACATTGATACGAAGAGGGAGAGGATTTTGTTCTTTCATATTTTGAAGCTGTATCTTTTATCCTACAAAGCAATGCTAAAAAGTTATAAAAAAAATATTAAAATAGGAAAAATCACACAAACATTTTTTTTTTTATCAAAAGAGCTGGAAAAAAAGAATTTTAATATACGAAATTCAAAAAGAAAAAAAAATTAAATAAATTATATGCAACTCCTCGTAAACAGTAAACGGTACCATGGCCGTATATGCTTTAGGGTAACTTTCGGGTGGTACAGTCAATTCGATGGAAAAGTGAACTTACACGAATTTAAACTTTCCGAAAACTTGTTTCATTCTTGATTTGTTTCCTTTGTCGTAGATATTTTTCAGCCTGAAAATCTCTAAAATGATACGAAGACATCTTGTTAGTTGCTGTTTTCAAGCGACAGCAATATCACCTTCCAACTACTCCATCCCTGACTCCACATTAGAATAGAAAAGTCACTTCATTTTAATGATTCTCCGAATTCTTCACTTGTGCTCCTCTGATTGTGTAAGGTGTTTCGAATAGTTCATTATAACTTGGCCTAAATAGGTCATAACCATGGTGCAATGGTTTTTCAAGATTTTGAGTCAATCTTCACCCAGAGTCAGGGCATGGCATAGTTCAGACTCTGAACCCTATTTGGCTTGACGCTTTGACCACATATCAGCCCCTGTAAACGTCGTTCTGTTGCACTTATTTGCTGCATCCATTGTCGCACCCCTTATTACGCTCCACTTAATTTTTGTTGACCAGGAGATTCAAAATCATCCTTCTCTGCTGCTGCGTGGTTTTCACACTGAGGCCGCAAGCTTGTAAAGGCCATCAAAAACACATCTTTTAAACCGCTGATTGATCGCCAAATCATCAGACTGTTTGAACGTTCACCACGCTCAGAACTGAGTACCGCCAATGATCAGGCAATTGGCATTAGCGATGACAAAGTTCCATTGAGGCTTTAAATTGCAACATTTCGTTTCATTCTCAGTCGAAGCATAACACTTTTCTTAGTGTGGAAAAAGCAACAAACTTTAAGACATCAGGATCAGCACAACCAGACATACCCTCACTGTGAATTAACTTTCAAATGCTCTTTCCAGCAAGAGAATGTTTGTATGGTGAAAGTGACATTAGACCCGGCAGTGTATCCATTTTCACAGATGACTCAAGAATGGCTTAAGCGGTGGCCATGGTGTAGTGGTTGCATCATCGCTTGTCACGCTGAAGGTTCCAGGTTCGAATCCCGATGTCACAGAAAAAAGTTGTTCAATTGCGAAAAAGCTGATGTCAATTCTACATAACACTGGCAGTAGGGAAGGCAATGGCTTAAAAGTGTTGATCGTACTAATGCCATCGGAATGTTCGAAAGAAATACTGTGAATTATAAGGAATGACAACAGAACCAATAATTCTCCCCAGTCATTCTGGACACCACCCTCGGAGCAAAAAATACTGAAACCTAATACCACCTGAGTTTCCAAATCACTATTCATAACCCCTTTAGCGCTAGTGAATTATATAAAAAAAAGGGGTAGACCTCAGAATCCCTTCCATTGCTAATGAAACTTCCAAACCACGGCAGAGTGCTCCTTGCAACAGTTTAAGCGATAGCTGAGACCCTAGGCTAACTATTTAAATCAACAACCCGTATGAGAAACATCGATTGTCAAGCTTTTGTCAAGGCCGTTTCATCCATGGTACTTATATAAAAATCTAGTAAGGAGTTGCGATGAACTTAAAATCCTTAACTCAATGCACAAAATCTCAGTCTGTTGAGTCATCGCACGCGAGTGACATGGCACTATACAATAGCTGCCAACCCTTAAACCAAACCTTACCAACTCTGCTCCGAAATCTGGCCGTTCCGGTCATTAAAGCGTTTGCATGTCATAGACATCGATGGCAGTCCCATGCCAGACTTGCGAATGATTTTGCTAAACTTTCTGTGAAAAGAAGTCAATGTTATTCATCGGCTAATGAATATTAATCAAATTAATAGATTCTCTATTAACAAATGGTGGTCACATCTATCAACTTCACAAAGATTTTAAAACCGCATAAATCCGTTATTTTGGTGATCTTCGCAAAGAGCGAAAAAAATTCGCTGGATCCAGAATCAGATGACTAACTCTATTCGTTAGCCAAAACTCATCAACGAAGTATCCATCCATATTTTTGACATTACTTTACCTGTTACTTTAATCTACGATGCTACTGTAAATTTCGATGCGATAATTAAGGAACATTGTACTTTTAGCCCACACAAATCCATACATTCGATGAATTCAAACCCGTTCGCAACATTTCA
The DNA here is from genome assembly GCA_951813785.1 of Criorhina ranunculi. NCBI lineage: Eukaryota > Metazoa > Arthropoda > Insecta > Diptera > Syrphidae > Criorhina > Criorhina ranunculi. The sequence continues at coordinate 43,820,551 of OX638385.1, forward strand.
TATTGTGTCCTGACGCGCCAATATCCGCCCCTCCAGCCACACAAACACATAAGCGCGTATCCCTACATTCAATCTCATCATTTTTTCGTATACGAATTTAAGGACGAAAAAGAAATGTTTTAAAATATAAAATAAGACAACACAAAAAAATACCGTTAAAAATAGAAATATTTTTAATCAAAACGTCAGGATGAAGTTTTTATTTTGATTATTTTTCGTTGCTGTCGCGGAGCTACACAACCACCCGTTTACCACTTGGTCCTGGTGTGTGTATATTTTTGTTCATCGTATCCTTTTGTTTTGTGCGGGTTTCGTTTCGTTTTGTAGTTCTGTTTTATTTATTTATTTTTTTTTTTCGTTTGTGTCGTTATTTTTCGCAGGATTTTTGCTCTGTTTCTGGGTTTTGTTTTAATTTTTTGGCTGAGTTGCCATTGAGTGAGTAGAGTATGCCGCGCGGTGCTACCAAAGGGATCACTTTGGCACATCTCTCGTAGGTGGGTGGGAATGGAGGTGCGTTTTTTGATCTACGAAAGAGGGACGTATTCTCTTGTGCATATAAATAAAAAGTTTTGTTTGCCATTCTACAAATAATAAGAATCTATCGTGTCTGTCCATCATCATCATCAGTAGAAATCGGAGTGACGAGGCGTAGCAGGAGGTTTTCCTATCCCTTTTTTTTTTTTTTTGATAAAAATTCGTATTGGAACGCATTTGCAAACAAAAATATATATCTATACGTGCATACATATAAAAAAAAATGTGAAAATAAAAGGACACTTGAAACAGTCAGTCAGACAGATTGCATTTTGTTATTATTTTTTTGCTTATTTTTATAAAACACAGAAAAGATGTGAAAGGAAAACGAAAAAAAAAACATGAAAATATCCTTTTCGTGTATTTCAGCATATTGACGCTATGGAATACCGTGATAGACCCGAGCGGATATTAAAATATTACTCAAAAGACAGAATTTACTATTTGAAATTGTCGATGGGAATGGTGATTTGAAATTCTATATTAAAGCCTGCTGCAAGTGCACTTTAAATAGTTATGTAAATACTGAGAGAAGGGGTTTCTATGAGGATCAAAGAGGAAACCTTTCAGAAAGATGTGATTTTATTAAAAAGCGACATTTTAATTAGCGATGGCGGCAAAGTGTACACAAATTCATTTTGAAAGGCTGATTGAAATGCAAAAGTAAAGAGTCATTTGCTTTAGCGTTGCCACGTTGCGTTATATATTGATACTTGTCACATGTAAATGTAGATATAGATGTTGGGAAATGGGAGACATATTTTCGAATCGGGAAATAGAAAAGGTAAAAGCTCCTTTTGATATGGTGCAAAACCTCGGGGATAGGATGGAATAAAATGAGTCTAAAACCCAATACCCAAACGTTTTAAGCAGCACCACCCCTCGGCAGGTAAAGACAAACCTCCGAGGGTAAAATTTGTTATGAAAGAACTTCTTAATCCGTTGTTCGGTGTCAGCAATTAAAACTGTAAGTCACTTCGATTTATGCGAACAATTTAACATGCCGATATGAATGTTCACGAGAAGCGATAGGCTGTCACGCCAAATATACGTTTTTTTGTTGTCATTACTTGAAATTCACAATATTTTTTTCCAACTTCCTGATGTCATTATCTTTACTTAGTACGATCAACTCTTCAAGGCATATGACAACTCTACTGCCAGTGTTAGGCCTACGCAATAAAATTGACGTCAGCTTTTCGCTGTTAATGGACTTTCTTGACACCAGGGAAACGTACAAAACCCTCTTCGACATTACCCCCGCTTCAATATTTGAAATAGGCAGTTGGATTCCGAATTCAGATGTCTTGACAATTGAAGGACTACGAATTATCTTCATGCGCTGGGTATCGATTTGAAATTCTTCTTCTTTTGCCGTGAAAGATTCTTGAACTTCGAACTGCCTAAATTTTAACTCATTTTTCAATAACTTGAATCTACTCAAATCTTTAGCTGTAAAAGTGATTTCCTAAATTTTAAGGTATACCTTCAAAACATTTCCCATTAAGCCGTGCTCTCAAATGGAATTAGAGTTCATCGATTACCTGGAAATATTTAGCAAAACACAAAAAATGTCCTTTATATCACGAGATCGTTGCAAAAACTTTACACACTGCTCGTGCTTATAGTGGCGCGGGGGAGGTCAAATATCGAATGAACTTTCCTCGTATTGCTGATGCATTGTCTCTTCCATTGACACTGGGAGCAGGGAGAGATCCTGTGTCTCGTGTTGACAGTATTTTTTTTTTTTTTAATTTTTAAAAAATGTTTCCTCGTTAATCCCTTTTCGAGCGTTACTTGGGCTTTCGCGCTATTTCATTCTGCGTATTCGTCCCATGACAATGCCAGATTATTTCTATACGCTGCACCCGTTTGTAGTCCTATAATCCTTTATTTTATCTCTGCGCTTTTTTTTTTGTTCCTTTCTATACTTTTTTTTTTACGTTATCCTATGAAATCCTTGATATGCATGAGGTGCTGCTGCATTAATGCAATGGGACATTGGGGATGCGATTAGAATTCTTTTCTTTTATTTTACTCGTTTTTTTTTTACTTTGAAAGTTTTATCGTTGAGTGAAAACGTTGCAGCACTAGTTCCGTAATAAAAACGGGCTTAGAAGACACGCATAGGAAAACTTTTAAAAAAGTAAATGTCTAGGGAAATATTCTAGGGGACGTTAAAAAAAATTTAATTGGTAGTTCAGAACAACTGTAGAATATGACTGTGAGATCGCCGCTGTACCCCACGGTAGACCTCTAAAAAGTTTCTCGTCATGGGATTTATGAATTCATTTAAGAGGAACAATTCAAACCTACATTTCCATGTAGACTCTAAAGATTATGCCTTCAGTTTAGTCGACGTCTAGAGAGCACATACTTTCACTTATTGCAGTTTTATTAAATGTTGCAAGGAAGTGTTAAACAGCGGATCAGATGTAGGAGTAATATGTCCAATTTAAGTCTAAGCTTGCGACGTAAAGGGTTTTTTGTTCAATGCAAGGGTTCTCCCAGATTTAAAGAATGTTCTCATCTTGCTAGTAAGTATTCGATTATGACTGAGAAGATGAACCTTTTACCGGATTACATTCAGACGAAATATTCTCGACAGTTGCTTGATCTTTCATACAAAGTCAACCTAAAAGAAAGTAGTGTTCCAATAGGGACCTGACTGATAAGCCTTAGAAACCAACCGGACTTATGAATGTTCTCACGAGCTTTGTCTGGCGATCTCATTGACAATATCCTTGTGTCCTCGAACGCAGTGAATAATGACTAGGTCGCTGTTTTTAAGTGCTAAGATAGCTCCACACAAGCTATGTTTTAAAATTATAGAATTCTAGATCACGAAAGGCAATTAAGTCTGTGAATGTTCGTTACTAGCTTTATCTATCGATCTCACTACCAATGTCTTTCTGTCCAATACCAATGTAACAGATACTAATTTTATCGCAGGCAAATAGCTGCTTTAGAGTAGTGAGGTAGCTGCAGATAGGCCTAGACTCAAAATGCAGAAATTCAGAGAGAGTGACAATCTGCTTTCTATAGAGATTGCATTTAATGCATCTTGATATGCCCGCAATGTAAATTTGTAAATTTGAACTCCAACTGGGTCGTTAGTTTATAAAGAGTCTTTCATTAAGCGCTTTCTATCTTTAAATTTAAATAAAACAAAGTGGGTGTGAGATATCAGGCCTATCAATGCCATAATGTATGGAATATAACATCGTTCAAATGTCCGCCGCGACTTCTCTGGGTGGCGCGCATCCGAAATGTCCAATTTTCCATGACTGTGACGCATAAATCAGGCTGAATTTGACCGATGGCATGGGTTATGTTGGCTTTGAGGGCCGCTGTGGTTTGTGGGTTATTCGCATAGACCTGCGACTTAAGAAAACGCTACAAGAAAAAGTGTAACGGGGTCAAATCGCACGATCTCGGTCCACCTCCACGTGAGATGACCATGCCCTCGAATCGCTCGTGCAGAATTTCCAATGTGGCATGAGCTGTATGGCAAGTAGCGCCGTCCTGTTGAAACCACATGTCATTGGTGTCCATATCATCCAATTCAGGCCAAAAGAAGTTGGTAATCATCGACCTATAGGCCTAGCCAACGTCGTTCTCAAAGAAATATGGACCAATGATGCCGCCAGCCTAAAATCCACACCAACCAGTGACTTTGTCGGGCTGCATTCGACGCTCTTGGATCTCATTTGGATTGATATCGTCCCAAATTTAAAAATCATGTTTCTTGACGTACCCATTCATCCAGAAATGGGCCTCATCGCCGTAGATGATTTTTCGATGAAAATTAGGGTCAGTTTCCAACTACTCCACGTCGTTGTCTATAGTCGTTAACCTTCAGCTCCTGGGTCAGTTGAATTTTGTACGGGTTCAGGCCCAAGTCATGACGCAAAATTCGCCAAGTTGTGGTCTACGAAAAGCCGAGTTATTGTGAGGGACGCGAAATCGACTGCACACTCTCACGGACAGCGGCGATGTTTTCGGCAGATCTTGCGTTTCGTCGACCGTTTACTGAACCAGTAGACTTAAATTTATCCACCACACTGCGAATAATCCTCTCAGAAGGACGATTATGGCCACCGTAAAATGGGCGAAGCGCGCGGAACCTTGCCCGAACAGAACACCCATTTTGATAAAACGCTTTTATTATTTGCCCGTGTTGTTGAACGATATTTCTATCCATGGTGATTTGGCAAAACAGACTGAATAAATGGCAGCCAATTTGACAGATGTAGCTTCCACAATATAGCCGCTATCAACTGTCAAAGCTCGGAAGTCCCTATTGGAAGACCCTTTATAAGTGGATATTTGACATCTGTTGATGTGGTATGCTCTTTCTTCTTAAGAGAATGGTGATGCAAGGCTTTTCGTAGGATTTTCAAAGTGTTCGTCTCCAATATAATTCCGTAATATCGTCTATACAAAGCAAAAATATAACACAATTTAACAGATTGTCCTATTCCTATCTGCTGGCACTATCTCTGGCCAATGAAAAAACTCGAATAAAGAAGTCATTATTTGTAAGTAATAATAAATATATCCTGAACCTGAAACCATCCAAATAAAGTGCATTTTCGTGTCATCCAATAACTAAAACACATATAAAATGCAACCTTCTGCTACCCTCTTCCTCCAGGGCTATCTGTAGAATTCCACCCGTAGGTGGAAACTTCTGGTAGCGAAAAATCTTCATCAGCCCAGCTACCCGTTCTCTGTTTATTTTTCTATTACGTTCATGCAAATTGCATGAATTTCTACTTTGTTTTTACGCTTTTTAGTGTATCTTTCTCTCTATTCACCAGTGCTGCCATCTCTACTACATAAACGAACGGAAATATGTGGAGAGGTACTCTCTCCCCTTAGTTTAGGATTTTATTGTTCTACGAGTTTATCGATGGCAGGCGGATGCTATGGGTGGGTATTCGATGGTGGCCATAGCTAACTGCAACTCTTGCGTTTTGTCGTCGGCGTAGTCATCGTCGTTGTCGTTATGTCGAGAATTTCATGTTCAATTGGATTGAAGAGTCGCGGCAGTTTCAAGTTTTTTTTTTTTTTTTTTTGGTTCCACACTATTTTCTCCTTTTTTCAATAAACCCTTAACCCCATCATTCCGATGTGTGCTAGAGATTGTGGAATATTTTTGGGGTAGGACTATTTACTTTTTATTTTAACTGATTTCTTTTTGAAATTTTCTTCCATTTTTTTGGTTTTTTTTTTTCCCTACTGTCAGTGATGTGTTGTGTATCTAGTATTGACTTTGTAGATAGATAGGGATGAGAAAATAGAGGATGAGTTTATTTTGCAATAGAAAAACAAAAATGACACAATCTGTCAGGTGCATGTGGTGCATAGCATTTGAAACATTTGATTTTAGAAAATAAAATAAAAAAATGTCTAAATGGAAGGTATGGGACTACTGTATAGTAACTGCTATTGGTTAGGTTCATTCTTTTCATGGAATAATCATTCAATGGAAAATTCTAAAATTCGATTTTAAATGTTTATTCTTTGTACACATATCAGGGACAGATGGGTGATACTTTTGAATCGAAAGGTTTTTGAATTCGAAAATGAATGCAGATTTCAAATATTGGCCAATGACAATTCAATGTTCAAAGTTAAGCGAAAAAAGTTAGAACTATTGACACCATCTGCAGTCATAGATGACAAATTGGTGACGCTTTATGAGACTCACAAAAAAAAAATGTTTCTCAACCGGAAACTCATTGAAGTTCCAACTTTTCGTACGAAAGTTACATTCGGCAACATTGACTTTAATCTGTTTCTGTGTAAGAAATCGACTTAAAATAACAATGAAGAGGATACCTTTCATTTTTTAAGACTGTTCCTATTGTCTACTAAGTGAAACCCGGAAATTCGTAGGACGACGTTTCACCAGCTTTCTTCTATGAAGAAAAGGATAACAATTTCATTATCGTTTTTGTAGTTAGATTTTCAAAATTATGTGGATATGATAAAAGGCATTGCATGCGCTTATCAATCAAACCCTAGCTTAACACTATAGCTGCCGGAAAAAAGAAAAAATATTCAATTATTACCGTTACTCAAAATTTTACCAAGAGTGGTCTTAGAGAAGCTACTTTACTTTCCGACGCAAGAGGAGGTAATCATATGGGGCATTATTTATTTTTTTTTGTTAAAAACAAAACTCCCTGTCGTCTGTTATTTGAAAAACTTTGCTTATGGCGCTAGCGACCGGGTTGGACCTGAGCCTTTACTAACCAGTATCTCCAGCCAACTTGATCATTAACTAAGTGTTTCCAGTTCACCACTCCAAGCTATTTGAGATCCCTTTGCAAAAGTGCGCCACCTGCGATCACAATCTGCCTCTACCATGGCGTTCCACTGGGATGAATTCGAAGTCTCGGGTCTAACGTCTTAGTTGTTGTACTTAGACTCTTCTGACTGGGTCGATGAAGCTAGACAGCCCATACAGTTTGTTGTTGAATCTTCTTCTCCACTCACTTCAATGGATTAAAGAATCCACTAATCTTGATTACAACCATCGTGTAAAAACCTACTCCTTCTCGAATGGACAACTTGATGGGCGACGATAGAATAGCAGTCAGAAATACTTCCACTTATCGTTGATATATCATTTATTCTTATTTACTAACCTATCATCGACTTAATAGGTCAATTGGATAGAAATTATTAAAATTCTTTACATTTCTCTTGATGTCTAAAAAGAATTCCTCACAAATCCAGGAAAATAATAATTTCCAATCGAAGCATCCACTCCCGTCTCTTTTTTTCCACTTTTGTTTTACTCTCACTTTCATAATATTGGATACATCCAATCCCAATAAATCTTAAACTTCGTTCAAAAAATCTATCCATTCCCAATGGTGACTTCCCTATCGACAAATCGAAACAGGTGTGGAAGCTAAAGCGACCACCATGGCGTATACGTACTTTTTTGCTTTTTTTTTTAAAGACAAATAACTCGATTAAGAACAACGACTTCCCAATATCCTGAAGGAGAAAATGGGAAAATTGAAAAATTCACTCATAGAATTTATCCTTTTGAAATCTCGTCGCATCATCCTCATACGATCAAATTGCAAAAAAGGAAAAAAAAAAAGACGAAAAGGGCAGAGGATAAAAAAAGAAACAAAGTAAAGCAAAAGGAAAGGAAAACATCCTTCCGCCAGGCACTGAATTTTGAATTGAATAAAAAAAAATTGAAACTACCAGAAGGGAAGTAGCCTAATGTTGAGACTCCTCTTTAGTCTGTACTCGTTACAGACGTGTTTCCTACCTTCCCCACCGGAATAGTGTTGATGGTAATAACGATGATGGTGAAAATTGAAGTCATACATCATCATCACTGTCGTCATCGTCGTCGTCTTCATTATGAGGATCGAATTTCTATAGTATTTGGGTTTTGGTTACGTGCTTCCAATTCATGGTGGTTTAGGACAAATTCCAATTGATGAAGTATAGAAGGTGAGTGTGGATAAAGATATCTAATAGTATGCTTCTAAGGCGGTGTTTGAGTTCTACAGTATGTTGCTTTAGAAATTTTTTTATTTTTATTTTGATGTCCTTCCACTTTCGTTTTGACGATGGAAGTCGAAATATTATTTTTTTTAATTGGAAAATACATTTTTTTGTAGTCGTATCTTCATCTTATGGTTCAGTTCCTCCTTCTGTGTACTGCCATTTCAGCTTATACATGCGAGAAAGACCAAGAACTCTAGAACCTAATCTGCACTTTTGTACATTTTTTGAGCAAAATACCTACAATAAGGAGCACAAAGCTGTATGCACACAAATAATAGAATAACAAAGTATCGCAAACGAGAGCAATGCGAATGCAAAGGTTGTGAGATCGCTAGGACATTCGTGGAACGCACTCCTCAGAAGATCGTCATGTTTTAAATTTTCGGGTGTGGAAATGTATTCCCAAACAAATACTAGTCCCTGTCGTCGTTTTTTTATTCAATTAAAACTCAGCGATGTCAGCATATGCATTCGTATCTATCGGCTGTAAGCAACCTTTAACCTAACGAGTCCCACTTTGAAAACCACTCTTCTACATCAGTAGTCGGAGGTGTTTCTATTTCCCGATTCTCAGATAGAAAGGCAACGATTAAGATTCATCTTAGCACTTCTTGACTTCAATTAGTTTTACTATTTAGTAACCAAGTGCAAATGGATTATTTTAGATATTTTACGTCCACGGTAGCCTTAAAGACAACCCTCGGAGAACACTTCTTCAGTGATCTGGGTGAACTGTCAAGCAAGCCACCGAAAACCATCCTACATTTCCTTCGGAACTCAGATTGGTTCAGGGAGGCCAATTGAGAGAAATAATAACTCCATATTTCAAGTATCCCACACCACACCACAATGGATCCATTGAGATCCGAGTGAGGCTGGGCTTAAATGTAGCCACCCCTTCACCCTAACCTAGCACTCTTTAGTAGTTACCGTGACGTAGAAGTTGGACTGCTAAGCCCGCTGATACAGGTTCGGATCTAAACGTTCTTGATCTACTGTAACACACTTCTAACACACACTGTAAATTCCACAATACCACCTTAAATTGTCTACCAATTTTCCTAGTCTGGACTCTGGTAGTAATTTTATATCCTTTTTTCCTTTCTCCTTTCATTATATGTACTTCCTATTCCCCAGATACTTCATACTATCGTATTTCTCAACTTTCAAATGCATCTATTTATAGAACTCTATTCAATGTTTATTGTTATCCAGCAGGACTCTTTCTCATAAGAAATAAATTCTACGCATTTCTAACCACTAACACAAGCACAAACTTCCAAAGTTCAATGATTTCACGGCTCTTTCTTGTCTCAAATCGGTACAAATTTAATTTCTACCAAAAAATAGAGACTAGACATTCTCATACTCTTAACTATAAAAACAAAACAGAAAAACATAGAGCTCCCCATTTAACAGGGCCAAGTTGAACGTCCTGAAGGTTGGTTATGAATTTTATGACTACGTATATATATACCTACGTATATACTTCCTTGTACCGGTCTACAAAGAAACCAAAATAAAAGAGAGAAAAAAGATAAGGACAAGGAAAATAGATGAAAATCTACTTCATGAGCAGTTCGTTTAGGGATGAACCTCGAAAAGGTTTTTGGATTGGGAATTATATGTACCATGCTGTGTTGATGAAGTTTAAGTCTTTTTTTCTCTTCTTGCTTCTCTACAAGGTGGGTGTTCGTCTTAGAAGGCAGACAAAATCAATAAAACTGTCAAGTGTATTGTAGTTATGTCCTGTGATGGTACGTATTTAAGGTGGAAGTTTTCGAAATTAAAATGTTCAACTTTTGGAGGGAAAGAAATAGAGAGAATCCAGCGGAATGTTTAAAAATGAAAAGGAAGAATTTAGTTTTAGCAGTTAAACACGTGCACGTATGTACATGGCAGATGGACATGCAAGTTATCGTATTGACTAAATATTTACGCAATCCGCAATTCTGCATCCCTAGAATAAAGGGAGAGTATCCTTAAACTAGAGAGTCCATTTGAGTTATTGTCTCTGTCCATCAGAATTTATAGACGTCAGCTCTGAATTTTTCCGGAACTCAAAAATGCTATCTAATTCAGTTTACTTTTATTAAATCTATAAGACTTAAGCTGGTCACCGTAGCCTAATGGTTAGTCGTACTGTCGTACGTCGTACTGCTAAGCTTAAGGCCACATGGTCGTTTTTTCCCGCACCACCGTTCGACAGATAATGACAAACCTCCGGGAATTCTGAAAAAGCTTCTCAGTCTGTCGGCTGTAAAAACTGTAGGTTCCCCTTCCATTTGTGCGAAAATATAACACACACAGCATGAGTGATTGCGAGAAGTCAGGCCTTTGTTCTCTAATGGCTGCAGCGCCAAATATTTGTATTTTTATTTCTAGGTCAGTGAAAGCTTGACATCTTAGTTTTTTTTTTTACTAAAATATGCATAAAGAATATATATTCAAACTTTTCGTCTGTCAATGATTGTCCTTATCTGACCCCTTCTCGCTTCTTCTAATTTCACTGTTCAGACGACTCATCTAATTCATCATCAAGTCATTTCTAGGTCAGTCAAAACCGAAATTAAATTCAACAACATCAAACAGATAAAATGGACCATCCGCCTGCATAACTGCATCATTTTCAAAGCACTACTCTGTCTCTGTGTGGTTGGAATCTTTTTTTTTTTTAACAAAATCGACCAAATAACCACAACAGAAAAAAAATAACAAACCTCATAAATGCAGTGAATAACAACTGCAGTGATCCATTATGCAGATGAGATGCGAACTTAATGTGTGCTGCTCCAAATGAAATCCATAAATTGACTTATGAAAAGTCGTCATCATCATCATGGTCATCATCATTCGCTTCCTCACCCGCACAGGTTGGACTTATTTACCAACACTGACAGAACGATGATAGTATATGGTTATAATCCACCCCAAAAAAAAGGCTCCTAGTCTACATTTCGAAATTGACCACAGTCGTTGCCGGGGTGGGAGTTGTCGTACTCGCAGTCGAATAGATTGCACTCCTCATCTCCACCGACATGGGGAATGTGCATCCTGCATATGGCGTAGTAGTTAAACACACACTTATTCTTGTTTTCCCTGGTCCGCATCATGTATCGTTTATCCTCCCTTTCGTAGGAGAACTCTTACCTACTATGTTGGTTTTTGGATTTGGAATTTCCTTTCCAAGGCTCTGTTTTGTTTCCATGGTCGAACTAAAAAGAAATATTAGTCACTGCACTTATATACTCACATGACATGATGATGATGTGCAATGTTAGAACGACGATGATGGGTCAGTGCAATTCCTTTAATAGGGTCACAGAATACGTACTGATGCCCCTCATGCAAAATACTACTCAACTCTGACATAGACATAGGGAAAAAAGGACCCAAATTCGTGTCAACATTTATTGTCTACACATCTCTCTCCTATGCGACACGATAGACTCAAAATTTCGACGCAGTGGATTTTTTAGAAGCCCCCTTAGGCTGTGTTCTCCCGCAAATTGATTAGTTGAATATTTTAGATTGCAGTACTGGGTCTCATCCTTCCTCCATGGATATCGCTAGCACAGTGTGTAGACTACGCATTCTGTGTTTAACTAGGACATGTCTAACATTTATTTTACCACCCGGAAAGACAAATCGAATTTTCACGGCAAAATTTAGGTCGCAGATTGAGTTTGGATTTTTCAGGAAAACTGTTTGCATTTACAATTTCCGCGGGATGCAGTACTTAGATTGGATGTAACATTCAATGGAGGAGTGCTAGTTTTATTTTAATTTATTTTTTCTTTAATTGATTCCAAATGAGTTGAACTAATGTAATTTTGTCGACTCTGGGGCGTATACGTAATATTTTGTTCATAATCGGTTGACTGTCATGCATCGCGAGATTTGGCACCACCTATCGGCAGTCATGTTAGCATAGTAGAACATTTACTAATAATAAAGATGAACCTCACAACATACGTATGCTTTATGCTTACGAACGGGAGATCTGGCATTAGTTTAATTTATCAGACAGTAATTTATCTAACAGTGTGCAACGAACTTAGCAGCATGCCTTGAACTCTGCTGAATTGCCGCAGGATTCGTGGCTCTCCATATGCCTCAATTTGTATTACTAACGTACCCATTAAGGTTAACTGAACAAGTTATTTTACACGTAGAAGACGAACAGAGTCTAATTTGCTACTTGGCGAATGCAACACAGAGCTATCTAGATCATTCTACATTCGTGTTGTATTGATTTTTTAAAGAAAAATTCTACGATTTGTGGGCTTTGCTTTGTATTTCATTATAGTTTGCCAAAGTAAACTGAATACAAATGTCAAAGAGCGTGCTTTTGACACTCTTATGAGCCGTTTACTTAAGTTAAAATAATGAAGAGCCATTTATTAGTGTACATATTTACATATTCTGAAAAAATGCACATGAGTTAAAAAATGTTTGACGGACTTACTTTTCCTCTAAACACTTACTTACACTTATGAAAAATTAGAAAATTGTTATTTTAAATTTAGGATAGTATCCTCAGAGTTTCGCAAAATTGTATACATCGCTTTTATATATTTCTTTTTTTTTACTTATTTTATTTATTCTCACAGATTGATTTCTATTAATTTGTTAATTTAAAAAAAAATAAATTCTACTTCCATGCAATATCCAAATAAAATTTATTTTTAACTACAAAAGCTTACCCCTGCGAATAAATTCATAAAATTTTATTCAATTAATTAATTCCGTAATTTACCCAAGCAAATATTTTTCATACGTAATTAAATGAAATATTTTGTAAATAAAAGTAAATTTACGTAATTGAATTTTTTTATTTTAATTTTTTGTTACTCTTATCCCGGAAGTCTCCCCCCCTCATTATTATTTTCTTCCCTTTCCCAAGGAACGCTATATTTTTTTTCTGTTTTTTTTTATTTTATCAACTAATGTTTTCAAACACAAGAAACTTTGTGGAAATATAACTCTTTTAGTTTCATTGCACACACAAAGCAAAAAGAAAATTATATAAATACAAAAAAAAAAAAATGTAATGCAACAATAAAACAAGAGGGGTAAAGTTTACGAAGCGAATTAAAAAAAAAAACTTTAAAATATCTATATATTTAATTTCTTCAACGCGATTTTTTTTTTTTTACAACAGAGCTTTCGGTGTTTTTCAATTTAAATGTCAGTTTATTTATTATACATGGAAGAAACTGAAATTAGTAATAAATAATATATTACCAAATATTGAATATAAAAAAACTATCAGAATTTGCTCTTTATGTGGATCGCTTTTCAAATTTATTATTATAAGTGTATTTTTATTTATAAATATTCTTTTTTTATGTTATATGTGTTTTTTTTTTAATTCAACAAATTTTCCATCTATCTATATGTGTATTTATATATATAAATATTTTTTATTTTTTATTTTATGATTATATAAATCGATGTACTTTGTTGGTGTATTTATTTGATAATTTGTTTGTATTGTATGAAATACGCAATGAATATTTGATGTGATTTTGAAATAAATTAATAGAATTTTTTGCTAAACAATCATCGTAATGTGGATATACAGTGTTTTTTTTTTATCGACAGTAATAAAAAGTTATATGTAATTGTTTTAGTTTGATATAAGAAAAAAAATTATGATATGATCCGGACAAGAAACTAAGCCATTTCCTTAGAAAACATTTTTTGAAACAATTTTAAAAGCGACAATCAGCTAAAAAATCAGTTTATTTATTAAAAAACATAATAGTTTTGTTTTTAAATATCCTTGTAAGTATTGCCACCTTACGTGATTAGGTAGAAGCAACAAACACCAAAATTTACGCGACAGCCCATAGAGAGCCAAAACCTAGCTTCTTATATTCTACGCACGAATGGAAGGGACCTACAGTTTTAATGCCGTTTTCGAACGGCGAATTGAGAAGCTTTTTCGTGACAGATTATACTCTTGCAGGTTTGTCAGGCCTGCGAAAGGTAGAAGCAACATGTCATTGTATTTCTTCTAGAACTAACCTAGGATCAAGCTTAGTGAAAGGGTTTCATCCGGAAATATTGCTGTGAAACTCGAAGATTAGATAAGTAAGGAATTCAGCTCCCTTCACACTGAAATTTGTGCAAACCTGCTGGGATGCCCATTAGGAATGCTAAGATCCCTCAATAAACAGTTAAAACAGTCCTTCTTTCTTAGACTCGTATAGTATTCATCACTTAATTCTCTTTTGTGGACGACAAGTGACGCCGAGGCACCATGTCAATTAGATTCTTGCTTTGTTTCCTACTTCTTGAGCTTAGGCGACACAATGTAAGGGTAAAATTAGTCCAACGCTCTTCGTTAATTATTATCAATTCGGTTAATCCAAAGGCTACTGCATGGAAGTGATGATGCATTTTTCTCTGTTGTGTATGCTCTTCGCGGCAGCATTATCCGAAATTCGGCTTTGAAGACTTTAAACAAGAAGGACATTGAGGGGAAGGTATGCCAAACAATCCGATTTCGAACCATTTTGAAGCTTTGATGAATATTCAAATACCGGGAAGTTTTTCAATGTTTATAAAGAAATGTCTTCCAAAAAATGATGGTAATAGTGGCAAAGAAAGTAGGAAATATCCTCGTGTACAGATATCAAATTCACTGAGATTGGAAGATTCTTCATCTTTCTGCAGAAGTCTATCGGTCACAATTTTGCTGAAGTATTTGATTCATGCTTAAGCATGCATTACTGGAGAAACAGCTCGATCTGTTTAAATCTCATATTTTCAACAGCTTTTTCAGCTTACCCTTATCACCTTCTTAGAAGCTTAACCTGTTTGGAACACTGCTTCGTAAGGTTCGATTTAATATATTTGTTTTGTTGCTATCCGGCTATCGGAATGAAGAAGATGTTCCAATCAGAGGTATTGGATTCATCACTATTTTAAAGGTGACTTGGACTTCCGGTTGTAAGACACTGTTGAAGTCCAAAAGTCTGATTGACATGTATTTGCTTTGCGTCTACGCCAATTTTCATGGACTATGGACTATGGGTTTATTACTGCCTCGTTCCTTTATCTATCCTCACTTAGAAATAAGTTGTAAAAAAAGTAAAATCTAGGAAAGGCGACTTGTAGGTATTATATTATAGATGAATAGAAAAGAAACAGCTAACTTTCTCGCTCCGCGTTTAACATCAAATGCTCCGTATTCAAATGTTGTCCAAATTAGCTGACCGTTCAGATTTTACACTTCAAGAACACTTGTGCAACATATTTCTTGAGAGTGAATACAATCATTGCATTGATGTGTTTTTGATACAAAGACTGTCAGTGTTCTTACAACTTACACTCAAGCCCTGAAATTATATTTATCGTGCGAGTACTAACGATGTCCTCTTCAGGAGTTATAATAACAAGAGTTCAAGTCAGGGTAATATGTTGAATTTCTTTTGCTTTGATGTCGATTGTCGTCAATCCTTTTCTGCATTTCTAAGGCTTTAACATGAATATGCCTTTAATAATTCACCGACGCTGTATAAGTTAACATAATGAGTGCTATTCCTACTACAACATCAAAGACCAAATGCTGTGTCAACAGTCGTGTGAGTGTTGTAAAAAGCGGAAAGTATTCGATTCAAGTTTTAACTGTAAAGCAATTGAATAATAAGATCCTACGATATCATGATTACTTAATAGTATAATATTCTTGTACAAAAAGAATGAGTTCTTCATGGCATTTGCTTATACATTTCGGAATGAGCCACTTTTATTGGCAAACAGGTGTTTGGCATTATTGAACATTTCTTAAGTACGCGATGGTTATGATTAGCTTTAGAAAACAGCCAAACGTGGGGTCTTCTTTTGGATGATTACGCAGTTGTCAACAGAAATACAATGGAAGCCTCACTACTTTCCATCAATCATCAATCTTTACTAAAAAAAAAAAAACTTTAGGATAAGCTTAGTGCCTTCCACCAAAGTTTGAGTAATTCGCTTTGAAGGTAGTTTTTTTCTTTTAATTCGTAAATATCAAAATAAATATGTGATTTATAAAACGTCTAGACAGCTACACAGAAAGCAACAAAAAATATTTGGCCCTACAGCTCATAGAGAGCTAAGGCCCCGCGCAACCATTCATGTGAATGGAAAGCACCTACAGTTTTAACAGCTGACTAAGAACGGCGGATTTGGAAGCTGTTTCATGACAGATAATAATCTGGCAGGTTTTTCATGCCTGCGAAAAGGTGGTACCGCAAAAAACGTCTGGTTGTTTTGAAGCTCGAACCTGCTTCCTCCCGCTTAGGCCAACGCACTTATCACTGAGCCGGGGTGACCACAGCTATACACAATCCTTACAAATAGCATCAAACGAAGTTATTCATTCAGTAAGCCACCTCATCGAGATGCGATCGCTTTTGTTCGAAATCTTTCGAATCTTCATTGACCATTGATCTACGTTGTCCTACAAGACAACCCAATCAAGTCCCTTGGTTAGCCTTGATAGTATTTTCATGATATATACAACGCGGCTATTACACGCTTCACAACTATCTTCATTTCCTCGTCAAGTTACATGACCCTCAAAGTTCTTTGCTTAGCTTTGGTGAAATCAAAGCTTGTTTTTGAAACTAATGAAAACATCTATTGTATTTCACCCCATAACGAGTATATGCAAAATGAAACGACTTACATATTTGCTCACTAAGACTGGTGCTACCAATTTGCTTACTTGCTTTAGCCATTATATGGGTTCCATCAAAGCTATTTCAAAAATTACAGCAGAAAGCTCGCTTTTTCAATAAATCTTAATTTCTGGTAAAATGGAACACCATAATCTTAAAAAGTATCTCTTGCCGAAACCTGACTCTGACTTTGCCCACCTTGACAGAATACCACTAGAGATTATTTGGAGGAAGCAAACTCCTTAAGGAACACCGCCAAAGGTCAGCACAATAGATTCAATTTGAAACTTCAGTTCTAGTAATCATCAACAGCTCTTCGACTATCTCTTTAACACCGATAAAAGCACTGCGTCTTGAAATGTCATGTCGTCTCAGGTTGTATTCATGACCAAACATTCGTCAACGAAAGCTCTTACCGTAAGTAAATTTATATCGGATTTAGAAACCCTGTAAAATCGTCCTCCGAAACTTTTCTAACAAATTCATAGGAAACCTCATTTCTGTCTCTTTGACTAGGGCTTAAACTGGGTTGATTATACTGTTAAACAATAACTTGAGCAAAACAAGAAAGTTATTCCACCCCACTTACCTTTTATTCAACAGAAACCGCAGCTTGAAAGATAGTTGCTGGTTTAGACAGAGTATTAAAAACACGTCACCAAGTTTGATTTGGATTCCCTAATGTAGGGGACAAAGCTTTAAACAACCAAACCTGTCAGCCCATTTTTGTAACGAGAGTAAACTTATGGCTAAAAAATTCTGAAAGTTTACCTCGCTTACAGTTCACTTCTTCCGAGATTGTTTTCATATTCAAATACGAATAAGAATCGTACATGGCTTTGAGTTTTAAAATTAATTCGCCAATTTAATTTTAAAATAGAAAATAATTTTCTTTTCGTCCAAAAACACCTTTTTAAAACATCCATTCATTTTTCTATTTCCATATTAAAAGTCTAACTAGTAAATAGGCTAGATTATTAAGAATAAAAATACTTAATTTGTCGAGTAAAGTTCTAATATTTTCAATGACATATTTTAAAGATACGTTTTAACGATTTCCTTCGTATCCATTTATACATACGTATGTATAAACTTAACTCATTTAAACGGGATAGTATATACTTAAGTAATTTTTTTACCATAAAACTAGGGAAAAAACATAAATGCAAAGTCGATTCACACTGTATATCTACTGTTAATTTAAATTGCAAAATATTCAAAGCAAAATCATGCAAAATAACAAAACAATCAATTAGATACCTTAAAAAATTTTACCAAAATTTAAGCATACAAATGCAACAACAAAAATATATATATGAATATATATTTTAAAATAAATTATATAATATTATTGTCAAGAAGTTGATCTACGTTTTTTGGAAATGGCTGTGCTATATTACTATAATATTTAAATACAATTTATTTCTTTTTTACATATTGCATATATTTTAACATAAATATATATTTAAAAAGAAAAAAGAGTGAATGCAACTCCATTTGGAATGAACAATTATTTGAATTAATTTACAAAAGAAACAACAACAAAAAATCCTAAAACAATTGTGGAAAAACTTCTTGAAAATATGCACACAAAAAACAAAAAAAGAAAAAAAATACCAAAATTTAATTTTATAAAATTAGTATAAATTATTAATAAAAAAAATTAAGACCACACGCTCTTTTTTCACTCGGTTTTTTCGCTAAAAATAGTTATAATATTTAAAATAAAAAAAAAAATTGAATAGAAACTCTATAAAGCTCTTACGAAAAATGACGTTTTCCCAGCGCCCAAACAAAAATCGAACCTCAACTTCTTGCAAAAAAAAAAGTAAAACAAAAAAACATTTTGCATAGCATTGTCTTAAACATTAAACTAAAACTAATGGATACATGTATCCGCATTTCTTTTATTGTATATCGCTAGAAACAAATTGTAAAGTACATATATTTAAAAAAATATATATAAATACTCTGCCCCTCTTGTTTTGGCATCGTCTTTTCACAAAAAGAAAAAAAAATTTAAAAAAGAAAATTAATAAATAGAAAAACATTTTTTTAATTTAATTAAAAACATAAACTAATATTTTCTTTTTTTTTTATTATTTTTTGTATATTTTTGTTCTTTTAACTATAGAAAATAGTTTGCAAAAACTTTGATGCAATCGAAGATCATAAGAAAAAGTCACAAAATATTAAAAAAATGAACTTAACAAACAGTTTATATATAAAATAAATTAAAAAAAAAAAAAAATCATGAGAGAAAGAAGGAAAAAAGAAGTTGATGTGGATTTTTGTTTGGTTGTTGCAGGAAACGTCCGAATCGCCACACGGGGGCGGCGGCGGTGGTTGTGGTAGTGGTGGTGGTGGCGGCGGTGGCAGCATCCCATCTCTTGAGGGAGCACCCGCCCCCCTATACCCCTGTATGTATTGTGGCACTACATTCCCCCATCAAAGCAAACTAACACGACACATTTTGTCGCACTCACTGGAAACGCTTAAGTATCGCGAAACAACTGTACCCCACCTGTTGCACGCTGGTCACATGATGTCGCATGAGTTGCCACCATTGTCGCAGCATTTCCCGCGGCAAGTGTTACCCTCTTTGGAAGGTTGCCTCGATCCTCAGGACGGTTCGCCGACAACAATGGATATGGAGTTTGCTGCGGCGGCGGCGGTCGCAATGAGCAGTGTCGGTGGTAATTCATCGCTTAGTATAGCGGGCGGTGGTTGTGGCAGCGGCAATGGTGGACTTGGAGGAAGCGGCGGCGTCGGTGGCAGCAGTAGTGGGTTAGCGATGGGTGGTGGGGGTGCCGGTTCGTCGTCATCATCGACGTCGAACGACCCAAATAGTGTTGTTTTGTGTAAGTTCTGTGGTAAAAGTTTTCCCGATGTTGCCTCACTCATCACACATTTGCCGGTACATACAGGTGATCGACCATTCAAGTGTGAGTATTGCGGGAAAGCGTTCAAGTTGCGACATCACATGAAGGATCATTGTCGCGTGCACACGGGTAAGTCGGAAATAAACGATTTTTTTTACTAATTGCAAAGAGAAAGAAAACAGTTGTGTAACATGTACAGAAAGTCCGTAAAGTAAGAAATATATTTTTGAATAATTAAGACTCGCCGATATATATCGTAGGTGTTATAAGTACTTCATACATTTTTTATATGATTGCCCAGAGACACTGAAGCCTTTACTCTTTTCTAAATCTGGGTACATTCTTATCAGTTGCCAGACCGAGATCCTGGCATCCACTTTGGGTTCGTTATTTCTTGTCGTCTCGAATTTGAGAGCTTGAGAAAAACCCTATTAGATGGAGTGTTTCGTCCATTTCCTTTCTTGCAAACAGAAGCAAATATGTGACAAAGCAAATTAAGGCTTGAAATGCCTATAATTTGGTCTGCTTTTGTACTTATCGTCCAGTTCTCAGGAACGCTGAAGCAGTCAGACACAAAAACAGGTCCATTGTACTACCAATAGGTACAACCCTTGTACTGTGTTTTCATCGTCTTTCTGAAAAAGGCGAAGAAGACCTTCAGTGGTAAGGAAGCTTAGACTCAAAACCTGCCACCTGATATGAGCAAAGGCAGGACAATCATACAGGTAGTGTTTTGCAGTATCGTCACCCTCTCGACAAATGAGGCTATCAGCGCAAAAGTGGTGTAACCCCAAACTATTGAATTAGGTGAAAATGGGGTTTTTAAATTTGGTAAAAATTGATTTGAATTTAATTTCTTTTGTGAACATTATTTTAATTGCTTTATTTTTAATTTATAAAAATAACTTCCAAATTTACAATAGCTGTGTATTTTTTTGTTTATTAAGTTAAGTTTATTAAAAAGTCCAAAGCTGTCTCTTGTAATACACTATTCCAGAACTCAATACAGGGGTAGGTAGAGTTTTCATTAAGTCAAAGGTGATTACAGTGGCTTACACCACTTTTGCTCTATTACTCTGTTATATTATGCTCTGTGCAAAAACGAATTTTTTAGCTCCATCTGCTTTTGATTACTAAAAGGTGGCTTCCAACACTTTTGTATTGATAGTTGGTAATGTAAGGAATGTATGTAACACCAGAACAGCAAAAAACAAAAATTGTGGGTGTACTTTTGCGCTGATGGCCTCAAATGTCACTTATGGTTTCACTTAAACCTAACACATTGAGATGTTTTGCAAACTCAAAGTGTCCCTCAATAAAGACAAGAATGCCGCGGGCTTCTAACAAACGTCGGGAAGTATATGTTAAGTCTGCCTGCATTCATTCTACACCTACAGTTGCGTTTGTTAAAACCTAAACCATCGACAAAAGCCCTAATCGAACATATAGGCAGGGCCGGAGAAATTCTCCTCTGAACCTTGCCTGCCAAGCTTACCGGGGAACACTTTTCCGGTAATCGTGTTTTATCTTGCGACCCAGACAAGGGTTAGCAAATTAATCTTCCAACTGAATTTAAACTAGACCTGCATTCTCGAACTATTTTGAATCTAGTTATAAGATTGAGCAAGACCGAATTGGAAGGCAGACGCATATATAGCTAGGGGAAAGTACAGTCTAACATTGTCGCTTACCACAACGACTCAAGCATCTGAGCCTTCTATACAAATTCGACCGGCTCAGAATGTCTTCCAAGCTACTACTAACGTTTTGAGTCTTATTGCTTTGCCAAACCGAAAAAGCCTTGGTTTCCAGGAATCAGTTTTCAAAAAGTCTCTTCTAAGTCGTCGTTTGTGGAGGTTACGTAAACTTATGAAAGTGAATTCGTTAATTACTTTCGAAATAAGCCATTTGTCGTCGATGTTTGTATTTGGTGCTGATGTTTTCCCTACCAATCTTGGTATTAAATAAAAACTGTAAGTCCCTGCCGTTCGTGCGAAAAATAAAGCAAGCACAACGAACTGTCGGGCAAAGTATCTGTATTTGCATCTGTATAGAAATATTTGGAGGACATCGGGTTTAATTCTCCGCTCGGTCTTCAAAAGCTGGACTGCTCTTTTCTTGCTAGTTAATGTTGTTCTCTTATTAGTTCAGATGTGGAATAGGTCTTTGTAAAATCTGCAATTCCCGTCATTTCTGAAATTCAAAATGTTGGACTGCCTCGAGTCTACAATTCTCCATACAAATGCCAGTGCTCCCCAAGGCTCCAATTTTATACCCTGTCAACGAAATATATATCTCCTAGGCTCCTACAGAACAGATTTCAGTTTTAAGCTTAGCTCTTGAGTATTTGGAAAACTCTCAAGTTATGTTCAATTGTCCTTCCGGGACGTGATGTCAAATGTATCAGGGACTTACACCAACGAGCAACCACAATTTTTTTTTTCTACATACAAAATAATTGTTCTCTTTGCAATAAATTCTAAGAATGTGACATTTATGTGATTTTTATTTTAATTAAATTCCCATTTTCTAACAGGAGAACGACCCTTTCGTTGTCACATGTGCGGGAAAACATTTTCCCGATCGACAATATTAAAAGCACACGAGAAAACTCATTTTCCAAAGTATGTGCGAAAATTTCTGTCACCAAGTCCTGTCGACACAAAGGATGAACTACCGCAATAGTGAAAAGATTTTAGTTTATTATTAAATTATTATTACTACTACTATTATTACAATTACAGCATACAGGATAAAAATTAGAAACATTTTTTTGTTAACTAACAAAAGAAAAAAAAATATTTTTATGTAAAAATAAAACAACAACAAGCAAACTACAATGATGTATGTATTGTATAACCCTTTAAAAAAAATGAAATGCAAAATATAACAAAACAAAACACTATAAAATATTTTTAACAACAAACAAAAACAAAACTTATTCAAAACACATACACACACAGGAAAAAGAAATAAGATTTTTTTTTCTTTTTCTTATGAAGAAAATAATAGTTAAACTTACATATTTAAAGAAAAGCTAATATTACATACCTAATTGCAAATTAAGTTAGTCTCCGTTTTTTACATTCTTCTGTGTTGGAATTAAATTTTGCGCAAGAAAAAAAAACAATGAAAATAACTCTATTATTTCGTATAAGAAAAAGAAAAAAAACAAAATAATTCACAAGAAACAAAAAATAAAAATATTTTTGTAGTGTTCAAAAGAAAACTGAAGAAGAAAAATCAATACTTTTTTTGTTTTAGGGGAATAAAATAAATTAACTAAATACAAAACAAAAGAAAAATTTATAATTATTACACAAACAATAAGTTTTGTCTTAAGCAATATTATGATTGTAATTATAAACTTAAAAAAAGAAACAAAAAAAAATATTAACTGAGATCTCATGTGATCCGCAAAAATCGGTTGTTGAATTTAATTCAGATATTTAAGCTTATTTTGTTTATTTTTTCTTTATTTCCATTGTTTTTAAGTTTATTATTTTGTGTCTTTCTTTTGTAATTTTAACTCATTGCAAAATAGTTATAAGAGATATCAATGTTTAAACAATAATTGGTGCTACACAATACACACAGAATAATGTTTTTTTTTTTTAAAGAAATTAATTTAATTTAAACTCACAATCTGTTTTCTTTTTTGTTATTTTATTTGTTTGTTTAACTACAATCGTTTTATGCTTTCTTTTCCATAAATAAAATAGATAAACTATATTTACATAATTAAACAAAATATAAAAGAAAACAAACCATACAACTACAATAGACTTGATGAATATTTACACTCAAATAGCAATAGTAAATTTTTTTAGTAAAAAAGAAAATACAATAAATAAAACAACAAACAAATAATTAACAATAACTGCAAAGCAATGAAAAAAAAGTAAGTTTTTATAAATGAATTCAATTCAACATAATTAATTAATTATTTTTGTTTTGTAAACATTTTCGATGTTAAATTTTTGGAAATTTCAATAACAGAAATACGTTAGGGAGTTGGTTCAGATGGTGCTCGAGAAAATGGGTGGTGATCTTGATGTAAGAAGGTAACATCTTAAACTATGAGTTTTTTTTTTTTGTTATAAAAAAAACAAACAGCAAGAGCATCTTTTAATTATATTATATCTGAAATAAGACAAACAATTTCCGAATGTATAAGCGGTTCAATGTTTCATTTAGAACTTTCATTCGAAATTGAACTATCTTCAATGCTTTTTGACCTGGTATCCACCTCGATTTTGTCAACAAAGAACAAAGCTATACCTTTTGACAACACTATACCTTGTGAGAGTTATTTTCGTAGAAATCGGGCGACTCAAACTCTATGGAGATATCCCTAGAGATTTGATATATAGCGGCCTTGGTTGAAAAACACTTGCATGCATTTGTAGTGGCTTCGAAATTTAAAAAAAAAATTCCTTTCAAGCGTCAACGATACTTTTCATTTTACGAACAATTTATTTACTTTCGACGGTTTGCTTTGATTGTTTCAACAATATGCCTTATTGAAGTTCAAAAGCCTAGATGTTCTGAAATGACAACCCTAGCGTTTCTTCTTATGTTGTATCTACATCGGTTCAAAACTTTCTTTTTCAATATCCTGCACATGGCGAAACCTAGATAAAGTATTTTGAAAATCACTGTCATAAATAACACTAACAGCAACCATCCACCTATTGCTGGACGCATCAAAGTTACCAAACTCCCTTCATATACATATTTTTGTGAACACCAAAAAAACACAACACGTTCAATTATTACCAAATTCAGCAAACAAAATTATACATATTACTAGAAGGTAAAAAACTTAAAAATAAAAAATATTGTAAAATACATAATACAGTAAGAGTATATATTATTATATAAAGGAAAAATAATAATAAAAAAAACATAACAAATGAAAAAAGAAAAAAAAATATAGATATCTGTGATCTTAACGATATTTAAATTTAACAATGCTAGTTGACTATAATTTGTTTACAATTTTTGTTTATCATTTCATTGTTTAACAAAATGAGAAAACATTATAGAAACTAGTTATTAATTAAAAACAAAAATAGAAAAGAAAAAAAATGATTGAATATTTATAATCTTATCACTTATTATTATTATAACATATTACCACTTTTATTATTTTTTATTAAATTACATTGTTTTGAGCTAGGCCTACCTATGTAGGTATATTCCGCGATGATTTTGATAATGAATTTAGAAGTAAAGCGAAGTGTTTTCGAAAGAGAAAGAGGTAGAGAGAGAAAGCGAGAGAGTGAAGAATGGAATGAACTTAAAAATTAGTTACTTTATCTCTTTATTTAAAACTTTATCATACTTATTTTGTAATTTTTTTTTTCCTTACATAACTTTCGCAAAGAAGTTAGAAACCGAAAGTAAAAAACTTAATTGGTGAAACGCTCATGGAAAGTCCTTTGATATTTTAATTCGTTTTATTATATAAAAAAGAAACATGTTATTAATTTGTAAGCGTTTTTTTTTTTTTTTATTAAAACTTTTTGTTTTATTTTTTTTCTTTGTATACCTTTATTTTAAATTGAATTTTTAATGTAAAGAAAAGAAGAAAAAAAGTATCTAAGTAATTATAATTTGTGTTTATGCCATTATGAAAATAAATTAGATTTTAAGTTAAAATTATCGTTCTATGTTTTTTTAATACCAACGGTCGATGGTCTGACTTTGTCTTTTCTCATTTTTAACTGCAATAATGTTCAACATTTTATGTGCTTAAATTATAATTAAGAATTTACTTAAATAAAATTTAGAATTAAAACACTCATTACAACAAAATTCGATCTCAAAATTTCTTTTGCCATAAAAATGTTCGACTCTATATGCAGTTAGAGATAGAAACACAATTGAAAGGATTCAAAAGGAAACATATAAATATAAATTTTCTTTTTTTTTTCGAAATTATCATCTTTTTTTTATATTTATTTTCTGTTATTAAATGTGGAAGCTTTAAGAATATGTTTTATATATTTGTTCCCTTAGATTTAAACAAAAGCATTATTATTACTTAAAACAAAACAAAAAACATGACAATGAAATTTTAGAGATTTTTTTTTCTATCAAAATTCTAAATTAAAAGAAAAAAAACAAAAAACAAATAAAAATTAAACAAAAAAAATAAAAAGAAAAAAAAAACACGATCTTTAAGAAAAATTTTCGGAGAAAAATTTGGCTGTGATAGATTAGATTATAAAACAAAATTTAAGCAAAATTTATTAATTCTTATTTATGAGTGTTGTAAAAAAATTAATATATTTAATGTGTCAGTATTAAACTGTCGATAAATAAAAATATAATATACAAAAAATTTAGAGAAAAAAAAATAATAAAAAAAAAACAAAATTGTGATTCCTTTCGGCCTTTTAACTAAAAATTAACACTAAAAAATGAAATTCAATTAAAAAGAAATTTTCTAAAAGAAACGAGTCTTATTTTCTTAGTTAATTTGTTTAAATGAATTTTTTTTTTTCTAATGCAATTTATAAGATCTCAAGAAAGTAATGTGATCAAGAAAAAATAATTAGTTTTCTTGTAGTTAATTAACTGTGTTATTTTTTTTAAAGTTTCCACAAAAATAATTTGCTTTTTGTCATATTTTTTGTTAATTTAATTTTTATTTTCTCAACATTCCATTTACTTCTTTATTTTTAATTATGAAAGAAAATTATTCGAGAACAAAATCCTTCTTTGTAAAATCGATCTTTGGTATTAAACATTTTATTATTATAATTTGTGTATGCAAATTGTTTTGTAAATTTAATTTTTTTTTTTATTACTTTTTTTAGTTGTATGTTGATGAATTTAATATGTTTTGTTTATTATTACTTTAAATGAAAACAGAAAAATATGAATATATGCGTAAAAACAAAAAAGAAAACTGAAAAAAAAACATTGTTTAAACAATATATAAACAATTTTAATTAAATAAAAAAGAAAATGTTACATTGAAAAATATATGAATTATTTTTTTTATTTTGGTCTTTTTTTTTCATTTCGACAAGCGTCCATATTTCAAATTCATGTAATAAAAAATCATTTTCATTTATATATTTCATTGCATCATTAAATTCATCAGCTTATGTTCATTTTGTATTTTTGTTTAAGTTCCTATTATTTTTAGAAAAAGCTTAAATCCATTTGCATTTTTTTAAACAAATTTTCTGGTAAGAGTTTAGATCCAAGATACCTTCTGTTTTTAAGTGACTATTTGCTATTTTCTTTAAAATCTGCTTAAAGCTAGATCGCAAAATCGATATTTTGGTGAATTCCGTTACTGACAAAAGTATTGTAAAACTCAACAAATTAAGTAGTCTCATTGATCATTTATAGAGTTTGAGCATAAAGTCGTTCTTTTGTAAACTAAACAATCTTCATTTGTAGAATTTGGCATTAGAAATTAAACAAAATTACAGAAACAATTTCGAAGTGTTCCTGTTAGAAGTTTTTTCAACAAATATTGACTATTTAGTAAATCACAAGACGAGAATTTGAAGTCAATTGTTAAGTGCTACTCAAGTAAATGATTCACATGGCTATCCAGGTCATGCAGTCGACGTGTTTCAATTAAGTGAACTTCTCGCAGTAATATGAGCTGTCGATACTATACAAGTCGAACTGACCGTGTACTTCCTTAATACTCCCGGTATGCGACTTATATTTATATTTTGCATTTTCTACCTCCATCCCGACAATTATCTATCACTGTCTTAATTTAAGGCGAAATTAAAAACGGTTCTAACTATAAAACACAACTTTTGAACCATTAAACAGATGTTAGTAAAAGCTTGGACGCAGCTTTCATAGATTCCATTTCACAACAAATCGAACCGACTCTTTGAATTGGAGTGTTCCTCACATATGTATTTATTCCCGAGATTAAAGAATTTGCTTTGCGATGGACTAATAAAAGAGTCATTTACATCAATTCCGATATCATAATGATAGCACTCATACCTATATCTTAATATCTGTCTAAAGATAGAGTTCGGCACCCAAGATTGTTTAGTACCTAATAAGAATGTGTACGGCATCGAGGGATTAATTTCTTTCATTTCAATCCTGAAGCTCAACCTCTCAATATATAGAAGCATTACCTGAAATGAACTTCATTGCTGCAGTATACTTATGTCCTGCCTGCATAGTAAAGCCGAAGACAAAGGAAAATGTTGCTTTAAAAAGAATTGTCATATCAAAGGACGCTTTGTTAGAAATCAAAATCATTACGAATCTTGAATGTATTTTCATCTCATAGACTTATTGTTAGACCCCCTTTCCGATGCTTAGGATGTTTGTCCCTATGCTTTGCAGGCTTTTCCTTAGCTAGTCTTCTCTCTGAATTGTTGAAATGGGCGACATCAACAACATTCAGTCATTGTTAATAGCTTAATGCAAATATATATTTGATTAAAAAATAAACTATGCAAATGGATTTGATATAAATGTTTTAAGCTTTATTCTACAACGCATTTTTAACAACATTTTAATTCATTAAAATACATTCGAAAGTTCCTTAAATTCAGTTCCCCATTATTTTACATCAAAGAAACCATTTTATTTCATTTGAGCCATTTCTTAGTTTTTAATCATTTATTTGTGTTCCTCAGAGAAGGATTTTCCATACCAATACAAATCGTATCCGCACACCGATTGAGTTTTATTCATTTATTATTCTTTTTAAAGTGAGTAAAAGAAAACAAAAAAAAAACATTATAAAACTCAATGGAAATTTATCGCTGATTATGGTATTTCTAAAAGAAAGTAAAATACAATTGAAAAATAAAATCGTTATATACACACAATTTTTCCTAAGGAAAAATTTTATTGAGGCAAAAAGAAAAAAACAGAAACTAAATTAAATTTTGGTATTTAAATGAAATTTTTGGAAAATATTTATATATATACACACACGTAAATTAAAAAAAAGAAAAAAAAACATTTAGAGCAATAACTGAAGTAAATTAGTCATTTTGGTAATTTAAGGTCAAGAAATATGAAAAAAAAAAAATTATAAAAAGTATAAATAAAATTAAATCTTTAGGGCTATAGTAATTTTTAGAACTTATATATACATACACATTTATATAACGAATTATTTTCTTCTGGTTTTATTTTCCCGAATTATTTTCTTTCGATTACATACATACATATTTTCATCGTAGAACTTAAGTTCATATAATTCGTAGGTGAAGACAGCATAGCATTAGAGGGCAAATAAAAAACAAACGTAAAAATAAAATACAAAAACCTACACACGATATCATTAGATTACAAAAAAACAAAAAAAGAAACCTTTATAACAAAACTATTAACTTAAACCGGCATTTTACTATTAATGAAGTACCACACACAAAAATTTAAGATTCAAAAGAGAACTTACACAACGTCGATGAGGAAAGGGTGGCAAATGAGAGCAAAATAAAAAAAAAAAACATTATTAAGACATATTAAGAGAAAATACGAAATCAATATCACACATGCATTACACAATTATTTAGATACGAAAAAGGACAAAACAAATCTTTTTTGCATATTATTATATATGTATAAAAATTATATATATATATACATATTATATACTAATAATTACACAAAATTATATATATTTAAATATGTAATGTAATGAAAATTAAAAAAAAAAACATTTCCCAACAATGGTCGTTAATGAAAATTTATTTTTTTCAAAATGGAGGAAGACAATGAGATGGCGGAATTTACACGACAGAAATAAATTCTCGTTACGACTTATTGTAGCTTAGAGTGCCTCTATTATATAAAAAAATAAATATATATATATATATATTTAAACATGAAAAAAGAAAACAAAAGAAAAAACATTAAAAGTATATATGTATATTATCAGAAAAAAAATCAACAACAAAAAAGCGTATTTATAAATTAAAAGTATAAACCATTAATGGACGGAAAAAAAAGTATTTCTAAGATAATTTTAAAGAACACAAATAAATTTATAGACATGAAGACTTGAATTAATATAAAATTTAATGTAAATCTTAAAACAAAATTCTAATTTTGAAGAAACTAAAATAGATAAAAAATTGCATCTATTAGCATTTAGTGTGGTTCCAAAATTTAACAAAATTATTTTGCGTTTTTCGCTAGTTCACCATTTCGTATGAGTCACATGCTTACATAATTCACTGTCCACAATATTTTCTTAAATATTTCCTACCAATTGGTAGCTGGATAAAGGGTGAATTTATCGAACTGAAGATACGTATTGGGTTTTATTTTGTAAAATAATTAGGAAATTGTCCGGTTAGGTTTATTATCAGTGATGCTCCATTAATTTCTATCACTGGACAGGCATCTTCTAAAACTTCCAATTCAATTCGCTCCTGTGTCCCTTTTGTGTGTCGAGCAGGCTGTAACCTAAGTTTAAAAGACCAAGAATGAAACTTTTGAATATTTGGAAAAATATTTGAAAGTTCTTAACAATAATCCTTTTTTTTACAAAAGGGACTTTGCGATTAGATATTCTTTGCATTTTCTGTAGAGTTCGATGTAATAAAATAAATTTCGATTGGCAGAATTTCTTCCCGTTAAAAGGTATGATTTACTGGAAAAGTTCTATCAGAAGACTAATAGAAAGCATGTAGTTTAAAAGAACTTTCGTTTCACTTTCTAGAGAAGTTCAAGCAATACAGTTCTAATCCAAATTTCTCAAATTATCTCGAACTGAGATTTATGTAAACTTACAGAAATGTTTAGTTAACCATATCAATCTTCTTGACTTCCCCCTTATTTGCGATTTAAACATATTTTCAAAGCTGAGTTTCAAATCTTATGTTCAAAATTGAAATTAGAAATCTTAAGCGACACAATAGACTGATTCCAAAATAACCTACATTTTTTATTACTTATGGGTCTTAAGGCATATAATACGCAAGTGTATTCGGTCCTACATGACCGTCGTGCGTTAAGTTTTTTTGTTTTTTTTTTGTTTTTATTTTATTTTTTTGTTGTGCCAAATAAATTAGTGGATTTAGTTGCATACTCTATCTGTGCTTCGTCAAACAATTACTACTTTTGTTTCTATATAATCGCACCTGAAAATGTATGCCTTTAACCAGCTCTCCCTAGCGAAACTGTCGTAGCTTGATGTGTTACAACCGATAACCGAAAATAAATTCCTACTACGTAAAATTATTCTGTTTTTCTTCACTGAAAAGAAGTTTTGAGTACAATCTTTACTTAAGTAAGATAAAACATGTTTTAAATATTTCTTATCCTCCAATTTGTTTATAAAGAAATGCGCAGAGATTATACGGCATAGCTTCTTAGATTTCTTTCCACAACATCAACAAGGCGACATATCTGTTAAAGTCATATTTATGCAAATGCAACACCACACTAAATGCAAGATTGAATGTATTTAAACAATGTCTATATCCGAAAAGTTTACACATAAATATAAAAGATTAACAAGGTAATTTTAACATATTAGTGAAAAAGTGAACAAGTTAAGGACATGAAATATAATTATTCTTACAAAAAGATAAAAAACATTTTAGGAATGCTTTTACCCATAATTTATTTATACTTATATCAAAAAACAAAGCGTTGGCACATAAAAAAGAACCATTTTGAATAAAAAATTACGAAAAAAAATCTATATACTTTCAATGAGATTTTTAAGTAAACAAGAATCACTTAATTAAAATATATAAAACAAAAACTACGAGTTTCGGCAGACGAAAATTTAATTTCTGGGCAATAAAAAATTTTAATTTGATTTCAATTAACATCTTCTTATTTTCATGCAAATATATATATACATATACAACAAAAAATCCACAACAAACAACAATAGCGCAATAGTAACAAAAACTAAAATCAACTATTTTTTATTAAATTGACTAAATTTTGATTTACCGATGATACATAAAATAAAAATAAAAATAAATACAAAACAAAAGAGTTAAAGAAAATATTAAAAATAAATGGCTCAGGGCAACTCAAATTCTTCCACAATTATACAATTTACAGAACAAATAATAAACCAAAATGCAATAGAACCATATTTTATTACATTTAAATAACAAATATAATACCATGAAATAAAAGTGAATATTTTTTATTTCAAAGCAAACAAAAAATAAATAAAATATTTACACCAGTTCAAAACAAAAAAAAACATATGTAAAAGCTTGACAACAACAAACAGAAAAATAGATGAAAATATTTAAACTAATTGAATGCGATTTTTTTTAAATAGATTTTATTTGTTCGTACCTTATTTCTGCAACAACAACAACAAAAACAATAAATATATTTTTTAATTTAAATAATATGAAATAATTGATAAACAAACAGAAAAAAAATAAGAAACCGAAACAAGAAATGCCTCAGAACTCAATAGTGAAATTTTTTAAAACAAATTTTAATTTTTCGTTGTTAATATTAGTAAAAAAAAAAAAAAACAATTGTCAGCTTTTTTCGTTGGTTTCATTTTTCCGTAGCAGATTTTTACAGAAAAATAAAACAAAATAAAAAATAAACACAAATAGAAGAAAATATTTTTAAACTTTAAATACAAACGTAATAGAATTGAAACCATAGTGAAAATAGTAATATTTTTTAAAACAATAAAACAAAAACTGAATTAATACAAAACAAAAATATATTTATATTTACTCAACCACAGAACTGTTGATATAAACTATAAACAATCGTTCACCGAAACAAAATAGTGTGTTATATAAAATAAAATAATATTTGTGTTTATTTTTTTAACAACAATTATTTGTTTACATTTTTTATTTTTTACAATCAACTAAGTAATACAAAACAAACAAACAATTCTCTGCAAACTACAAGTTACTGAAAACTGCAATAGTGTTTTTATTTTTAATCAAAAGACTATTATACATTATACAACTAAAATAAAACCAACAATAGAACTAACTTTATCAATTTAATATTGTATTATTTAAAATTTTTTTGATTTTTTCAAATCCTAAATAATATTTTTGAGTGCCAAGCTAAAGTTATAAAGAAAACAAAAACAAACAAAAAACTAGAAAAACGAAACTGAAAAAATTAAGAATTCAATTCATTATTGGGAAAATAATTAAATTATAATACATTGTTGCTGAAGCAGATTATTTTCGAAGTAATTTTAATTTTGGGAAAAGTAATATTTCAACTAAAACATAATTGCGTTGGATTTTAATGCTGCAATAGGTAACTGCAAATACATATAAATATTGTTGAGAACAATTTCCATGCAAAATGTATAATGTTCTATAATCAAAATTTAAGTTTTTACGTCATAAAGTCCTTAAAGTGAACAAAGGCTTGGTCTGATAGACGTATCATATGTTTTAAATTATCGTACTTTTTTATTTCAAGCTTTAAACATTAATCGAACCATTAATAAGCTACATGAAAAGCAGTTGCTGACAGAAATGATTCCTGCAGAAAACTCTTATTTCAAATTCGCTGCAATAGAGTCAGTCACACAGACTAGGCTTCACTCAATTGGTTTATGACAAAGTATCGCTTTATTGCGTATGGACCATTTTGATGATTGAAACAATTCCTTTAGATTATGATCTTCCAGTTTAAGGATTCCTTATTCTGCATAAACTGCGCCATTCATTTGGAGTAGACTCAACATTGATTAACAGGGCTCGAATAAATATTTATTTAAAAATTAAATATTTAGTTAAATATTTCGACGGTTTTGCGCATAAATCCATATATATATTTTCGACCCATATTTTGCACACATTCGCATTTCAGAAGAACATTTTTCATTGGTATTGAGCAATGATTATGTTTTTCCCATTGAGCCCTCAGTGCTGGTTCAGACGAAATGTCGTCGACTCATTCGACCCAGAAGGTGCTGAGTCTATTCGATCTATTCGAGCGGTACAAAGGCTAATGAATTTGTCGACTGTCAAGAGAGAATTGGCTTTCATAAAAACGAATTATTCGTGTCTCACTGCTGCGCTTCATTCTATGCAAGGTCAAGGCGTTCCGTTGTCAATTTCAATTGAGAAGTTTTTGAACATCCGTGCTAAGTTTGATGGAGCTGAGCTTGCCGGCGCGGCGTTCGGGAAAAATTTTATGGTGATATGCGACGAAACACCGGCTTTGATATTCTTCGTAGAATATCAATGTTTCTACAGAACGCCAATACACCTGAATCCGAAGCGTACGATTTTATACGCAATATTTTTTATGAAAAACATATTTTTGATGAAAAACGGCGCAGTTTTATTTCTGGAAATTTAAACAACATCTTATACTTTATTGCAATCATATTAAAGAAATAAAATGACATCAAAAGTCAGGAAAATGCAATTTTTTCTCCATATTTTCATCCATATTTCTACGATTTTTGGTTCATAATTCCATACATATTTTGCCAATTTTTAATCCATAATTATTCGAGCCCTGTTGATTAAGATGATGAAGTCTCTTAAGATGATAACGACATCTCGTCGTTACATATTCCCACCCCTACATCTACCAATAATTTTTACTTTGTTTGGAAATTTGGCGTGTAGGTTGCTTAAACTGGCTTTGATTGTTTATTTCTCAGTATTGTTCAAGTAAAGCGAACAAAATAGGAAACCACTGCTAGTCTTTAAACTTAAAATGTTTTTCTAATAACACTTTCAATAAGGTTGAACTTCTATTAAAGCTGAACTGTAGTTCCATATAAATCCAACGCAACCAACATATACATATTTGAAAACAAAAAAAACTCAAATCAATAAAATAAAATAAATAAAAATCGAAACTTAAAACCAGAAAAAATCTCAATCTGCTGACTGCACACAACACAATTAATTACTAATAAAAATAACAAAAATCTCGTCAAAACTACAAAATTTCTAACACAAAAAAATAATTGCAATATGTACATACATTAAAATTTATAAGAAAACAAAAAAAGGTCTTAAAAAAGAATTTAAAAAGAAATATATAAACTTTTAAGGATAAAAAAAAAACATGGAACATATAGAACCAATTTTGTAGTTAATTTTTGTATTATAAAAAGAAATGAATTAAACGTAAACCAAAAAATTATATAAAAAAAATAAACAACACGGAAACATATTATTAGATTGTAAAGTAATTATTAAACAAACAAACAAACAAAATAATGAAAAAGAAAACATATTGCAAGCATATTTTTATCCCGATTTCAAAAGCAAAAAGCAGTTGAAAAACAAAAACGAAAAAATAAAAGTAGAACAAGGCTTGAATTAACAATAATTATTCTTTCTTTAGAAATATATTTTACATTTAAATGTAACTTACATGCTCAAAATAGATTACTAAACTTATTAATAATAATAAATACCTTTCTTTCCAAGTGTTTTTACTTTTTTAATAAGTTAAACAATAATTTCTCCAAATAATGTTTAAATAATCGTCAATTTTTAATTTATCTTTTTTTCATATTTCTTTAAATAGATATTAGCTTATACACCACATTACGTATTAAAAAAAAATATAATTAACAAACAAAAAAATACACTGTAGTGCCTAATCCCCTTGAATATTAATAATATTATTTAAAAAAAAAAGGTTACAAGAAAAAAAGAAATAAATAACAGCAATTATAGAATAGAGTCGACGATCATTTGATGAGAAAACGCAAGTGAGTGAAAACTAAACAAGAATATGTTTAAGCATTAATTAAAATGTTTAAAACAGAAAAGTATAAAAAAGAAAAAAGTTTTACCTTCCAGCAAGTAGTTATTTTTTTCTTTCTCTCATAAGTTATAAATGAAATGACAATTACATATTAATTTTTACTTTTAACTTAGTTCAATTTTATTTTTCCATTATTTTATTTTTATTTTGAAATACATTTATAAGTACATATATACATATAGTAAGAGTAATTAATTGTTCCTTTTTAAATTATCGATTTATTGCCGTTTAAACACAACAAAGTAGTATTCCATTTTATTTTATGTTTTATTGATTTGTTTTTTTTTTTATTATTATTTAAATTTTAAGTTTTACAATAATGGATTAAATGAAAATAGTACCTACGGTTGAAATTTTAAGTTTCCTATGAGGCTCTTTTTATTACAAAACAAAATATAAAATACAAAGTACATACAAACAAGTAAGAAACAAAGTAAATAGACTCAGTTTCAACTTTAAAAATATAAACATATATGTAATTGATTATATTTATTTTATTACATTTTTTTGGAACAAATGAAACTTAAATTCATAAGATTATAATACGTTGAGCTTGATTTGACTTTAAGAATCTAAATTGCGCTAAGCTGAAGTTTGAATTGGTCTATAATGTTCGAGAAAACTATGAATCCAATAAAGAAATTTGGATATCCACTGAATTACTGTTTGCTCCCATTAAACTTGCAGCGAAATCGCAACAACATTTCTGATTTTCTAATTCTTTTTGGTGTATAGACCTTTTGTTTATTCTTAGCCTTCTTTATTTATTTAATCGACATTACTTCTATGACTTTTTTAAAATGTAATATAAAATATGAACCGTACTCCAAGATGAATTCTATTTTGTAGGGATAAGATTGGATTAGTGGGTCAATGGTCCCATATATTTCTCTTAGTGTGTCCTAGGGTCTCTACTATAAAATATATACACGCCATCGTATACGATTTCATCCAATACATTTTCTGTCATCACTCCCCCTCAACTGGTCTGCGCGATTTATTTCTCAGTCGACCCACTATTCTTATTCTGTTGGGTTAGCGGACTCTATTGCATTGCGCAATGAGCAATTCGAAATTTTTGACAATTCCACCATACTCGCTGGATAATTTTGCCTGTTAGATACGATTAGGCTAAAAAGAAATCCTTAAGATGTTTGATAGGAACCTACGTACGAACGTTTGTAGTTTTCTCGTGATAGTAAGGGTCACTTGCTACCATATAAGAGCACAGTTTCAACATTTGAACAGATTAGTTACAGCTTGATGTTTAAACTGGTTTTATTTGCTTCCCCATAATTTTGGTCGAGCTATTATCGTGGTAATAAAAAAAATAATACGAAAGTATGAGAACTGTCAAAATTCAAATTTTGAACCTTGAAATTTGTTAAACCTCATTAATAATTTTCGACTTTGCATCAGGGGCCTTGATCGGTATTCCATTCCCTGATGATTTCCTTGTGCATCATTTCAAGCTTAAAGTTGGTCCCTCCCATGCTATTGAAAACTATTAAAATTGACTTTCTATATATCTATCATGCATCTTAAACAAGTAAGCAGACCTAAGAACACAAGTGTGTGTCTTAATTTCTCTAAATCACAGCGGGGCAGAGAAGAAAATATAAGCTTCAGTTTAACATAAATTTTGATTTTAAGTCAAGCCTATTACAATAAAAAAAAATGTAAACATTTTATTTTAATAAATTGAAAAAAAAAAAAACACAAAATTCAACTACAATTCACAAAACTCACATTAATTTACAGAGCAACAACAAAAAAAAATATTAATACCACAAAATAAAATAAAGAAATAGCTGCAATACGTTATTGTCATATGTTCCTACAAAATATATATTTATATTTATTACAAAAAAAAAACAGAAAAACAATAAAAAAAAACATAATAATTAAAATAGACAGATTAAGTAAAAACAAAACAAAAAATATTTGTATTTTATATAAATATACATACATATACATATATTTAAACCACGATAGACCATAAACAGAAAATAGAAAAACAAAAAAAAAAATGAGAAAAAAAAATATAATACAATTTTATTCTTAAGTTACTACATAATTTATTTAAGACGTTTTATTTAAAAAAAAAAACAAAAGAATATATATTAAAATATTAATTATAATAAAAATACATTTTCTATATATAACTTTTAAAAAACAAACAAACAAACAGAATTTTACATATTATATATAAAAATATATATATATAGATATATATTTAATTTATTAACATTATTAAACTATTATACAGAAATAAAACAAAATATCTATATATATATATATATTATGAATACAAATATTTAAATGTATTTTTGTTAAATGAAGTAAAAACCACAACAACAACTATGTTATCAACAATAAAACAACAACTTGGCAAAGTTATTCTTATTATTTCCTTTTCTTTTCTAATTTATTTTTCAAAAGTTTGAAAGTGAATCAAATTAATATGTTTGGGTTTTTAATTTTTATTTTCTACTATATTATTTATTTAAGTTTACAATACAAAACAGAAAATAACAGCATTTTAGATTGAAACGGGAGACAGTTTTGAGGGAAAAAATAGAAATCAAATTTTTGGTTAATACTTCTGGAAGTTAAAAATTTTAAATAAAGTGAAAGCAAAACAAAAATATATACACATATATGAACAATTAGAAAACAGAACTCATTTTAGAGTTTTTGCTGATCTCAAAGGAATTAATAATAAAAATATGAAAGCTGACATTATTGCGTTTTTTCGAAAAAGATGAAAAATTATAAACAAAATGAAATTATATAAAAATATAATAACTCACCAAAGAAGCAAAAATAATAATAAAACAAAAAATTATTTCTAAAATATGCACGTTCAAGAGAAACAAAAAAATAAAAATAAAATATACAAAAACAAAATGTCAGTTATTTTAAAAATGCAAACATAAATTATATAACAAAAATCGGAAATAAAAAAAAAAAACAAATGAATGCATATCATAGTTGTAAAAAATCAATACAAACAGAAAAGAAAAATCATACAATTTTCAAGAACAAAAAAGAAAAAAAAAAAAAAAAAGTGAAATGGGAAATTTGACAAGAATATGAAAAAATGCTGTATAAAAATTTGAAAATATATTATAAAAAATATAAAATAAAAAAAAGATGCATAGAGTTTTATTTATTGTGAAACCGTAAGGACGTGCAATACTTTCTTCACTCTAAATGTTGCTTGTGCATGCGATCGATGTATTTTCTTTTGTCTTTTGCTCTATTTTCTCTTTTCTTTTCTCTTTCTTGTGGAGCAGTAAGAATTTGTTTTATCATGTTATTACAAGTGGAATAATATTTATTTTAATTTATTTTTAACAGATTGACACGGAGCATATTATACCAAATTTTGTTCGTTCCATTACTGCTCATCCAACTAGCAGATGTCCGACTCCGTTTGCTTTTCCCTTCACACCACTCGGTCTAAGTCTATTCGATACAGATCCGTCCAGAATACTAAGTATGCTACATCATCAGACGCTATTAGCGGAGGAAGCTTTAAGGTGAGTATCTTGTTACGCTAATATTCCAACCAAACACTAGTTTTTCGCAACCATTCGTGTTGTGCCCGAGTAGAAGGGACCTACAATTTTTACTGCCGACTCCATACACATAAAAATTATTTTTTTTACAGATACCGAGGTCTTCTGTTCGCTCCCAAAGATCATCCGCTCCGTTTTAACTCAATAAGTGATATACTCCCAAAAGACCACCAGGAACTGTCCAAACGTTCACCAGCAACAATGTACAAACAAACGAATAATAATAATACTAATCACAATAATCGCTATCCGTCAGCAATAAGCATTTATCAACATCACCAGCACCACCACCACCACCAGCAGCAGTTTCATCAGCAGAAACATCATCAACGTGATGCATCACCAATGGCAACAACCACCACGGCAATACCATCGCCACAAAATCATTTCACAAAGGACACGTTGCTCGAAGAGTTAAAACGTAAATCCGAAGAAACCGTCCAAAGGGAAGAGGAAGAAATCGAAATGTTAGAAAATGGTGGCGGCAGCAGCGGCTTGGGTGGAAGTTCTGGCCTTCTAAGCGGACTTGGTGGCGGTGGCGGTCTAACGTCCAAAGAAACTCTCGGTCAATATTTACGCCGTCGTTCGAGTTCATCGCTGGCCGATGGACTACGCTATGGCGCCGGTCATATGTCGAGTACCGAAACGTCCAGTTGCAAGGAAAAAAGTTCCTCATCATCTACCTCGTCGACACCGCCGCCCCTATTACAGCCACCGCCATCAACGTCCTCGTCCTCGTCGACATCCACCTCATCATCGGCCGCTCACCTCAAGTCGCTGGCTGACACTGCACTCTTTTCTGAACCCATCGAGGAGGAGACCCTTTGCGTGGTTTGTAACGCTAATTTTCCGAATGTGTGGCTGCTCGAACAGCATGCTGCGTTACAACACGCCAATATGGGTCCCAATGATGAAAAGCCATTCATTTGTGAGCAATGTGGACAGTCATATCGCTATCGGTCGGCCTATGCCAAGCATAAGGAACAGAATCATAGGGCTCGACTGCCAGCTGATAAGCTGTTTACTTGCGATGTCTGTGGAATGCAGTTTCGGTATTTAAAATCGTTTAAGAAGCATCGTTTAAATCACGCATTAGAGCGGCTACATGGCAAAAAGGAGCGAAAGAATGTAGATAGCAGCCAGGATGTGGTGACCAGCTCAAATGAGAACGTCCCCGATGAAGGATGTGACCTTAGAATCAACATAAAGCGAGAGAACGAAGAGGAGGAGCAAGATAATACGATTGATTCAGCCGGCGGACTCTTCCATGACAGCGCTGGAAGCCACATGGTAGAGCAAAGTATAACTAGCTCTGAAGGAATTCATAGTACAAATAAAAGGGTGAGTTTTAGAACACATGCATACCAATGGATGTTTATAGAAACTGGATTTTCTTTTAGCCTCGTCTTATTTCGCCCATGGAATCGGAACCCTCCCACCCAACGACATCGATCAATAGCCTCATCAATGCCGAGCGTATTCCGAGTGAGCAATTCCTTGGCCTCAATCCACAGGAAGCGTCAATTTTAAATTTCTTACGTGTGGATGCAGCTGAAAGACAGCGTGACAAACGGTAAGTCTTCAAACAAAACTTGAAGCATGATCTACACATGTTCTATTATTCCACAGCCCACAATCATCTCGTTTCGCTTGCCCCTTTTGCGGCAAATGTGTCCGCTCTAAGGAGAATCTAAAGCTGCACGTTCGCAAACACACTGGCGAGCGGCCATTTGTTTGCCTCTTTTGTGGTCGAGCATTTGGTGGCAAATCTGATTTAACTCGCCATCTTCGAATTCATACCGGCGAACGCCCATACCATTGTGAGTCATGTGGCAAGTGCTTCGCTCGAGCTGACTACCTCTCCAAGCATCTGACAACACACATTCATAATGCGCCTCGCTGAGATGAGGCGCGAAGGAGACGACTCCTTCGCAGATAATAAAATTAAACACTAAAACAAACAAAAATTAAAATGCTGTCTAAGAAGTTAAAGTGAACATTTTTTTTTTCTGTTTTTGGAAGCAGATAAAAAAATATCTTAACTTTGCCTGCAAGAAAAATTATACATTTTTTAACAAAATTAATTTTTTTTTTTTAGAGTTTAAGAATTGCACACCCTTTATTGTAGATATAGGTTTGAAAAAAAAAAATAAGAAAAATTCATTTTGATTTACTAAATTTAGCGGTTAATTAATATTCGGAATATGTTACGAAAAACAAACAAAAAAATAAGTTTAGGCTAAGATTGAAAATTGTTGGAAATTTTCTTGATGTCTATTTACGAGTGAAAAAAGGATCAATGTAGAAATTTGTATATTAGCTTGGCTTGTATAAAGTTAAAAAAAAAAAGTTAGAATGAGGATTTTAATTTTGAACGGACCATATCTACAGACCTTGCACGTAAGATCCAATTCAACCTTTGTGTGCATGAAAATATTATCGCATCAGTCGCTAATTACAGTATGAGTAATATCTGTACCTTGCTAGAGAGAATAATGGCGCTGGTTTTCTATAAACTTAATATTTCGCACTAATCCTGACTCCTATATTTCAAAGAAACTTATCTCCTGACTAATCACTGAAAATCGTAAAAATTAATAACAGACCATAAGCAATGATCAGAAGAAGCATAGTGGAAATGTCAATATTCAAATTAATCACAAATCTGAAAGTTTCGACCACAATCAATGGACCTGGGCGTCAACCAACAAGCGTCTCCAGCCAACTCGATCCTTAGCTAGCTGCCTCCAGTTTCGCACTTCCACTTGCGTGTGCCACCTGAGTCGCGGTCTCCACTTGAACTTAGTTGATCAAATTGTTAACATTTAAAGTTAGTTTGTGAAATCAGCACTGGTGACATACTTTTACCCACTTCGATTGAAAGCTTCATCACCCATGATGCTTATGAGTTAAATTCTCTCAATTTTTACCCAAAGACAGTCTCGAATCAATCTTAAATTTTCAATAGCTCATTCGGATGTTTTCTAATGTAATCTCAACATAAGTTCGATGACATTGCTCTTCTTTCCGCTCTTGTTTTAAGCATAATGTATCCATGACTAATAATTTTTCAGTTTTTTTTTTCACAAAAGATCGACTACTATATATGTACTGATAGGAATAAATGGGTTACAGAATATTAAATAAGAATAGTGTTTGGCCACAAAAGCTATTATCATTAATTCGTTACATTTATTTAACCCAAGTTAGATGTTCCAAACTTATACGAAATTCTCTTCACACGATCATTGACATCAAGCGATTTCCACAATTATCTCATAATTAAGATTAAAAAAATATATAGGTGTGGGTTCGAATTTGAAATTTCTAAATTAAGTTTTTCTATTTCTTTAATAAAATTATAAATTTTAGTAGAATAAAAAAAAAACTAATTTAAATTGTATATTTCTAAGAAGAAATCAACTCAAAATGTGTTCCTTCAAAATGAAATAGCAAGCAAACATTTTTTTATAAAACTGTTTCAAATTAACATCACAGTTGAGAGTTTGTTTCAAAGAAAAATAAAAATTATTATATGATATAAAAAAAATTCAAATAAATCCTAAATCAATAAACAAAAAACTTAAAACTGAAATAAGTCCAAACAATCTTTGGTTTCAAATGTGTAATAATCACAATTTTTGTAGCAATAGTTAAACAAAAAAGAAAAAAAAAACAAAAGAAATTATTTCTATTTTATATTTATTTACAACAAAGAAAAAAACCTATAGACAAACAAATAGCAATTAAAAAACAAACAAGAATATATATTATATTACAATTTTTTATTGTTATATTAAATGAAACTATTTACACAAAACAAAACGCGCCAATTAAACAAAATCACAATAGCTAAGGATTTATCTAATAGAATAAATATTTATATTAAATGTGAAAGCGCCCCACTCGTTAAATCAATAG
This sequence comes from Criorhina ranunculi, assembly GCA_951813785.1. Classification (NCBI taxonomy): domain Eukaryota; kingdom Metazoa; phylum Arthropoda; class Insecta; order Diptera; family Syrphidae; genus Criorhina; species Criorhina ranunculi. The sequence continues at coordinate 43,863,430 of OX638385.1, forward strand.
ACCCAACGTTCTTTTTTTATTTAAACAAAACAAAATAGAATTAAATAATAAATAACAACACAAATCTGTTAGAATTTTTTACATAGCAAACAAAATAATAGATTTATATTTATGCAATAGTTGTATTTTTTGATAAACAACGATGAGAATTTTTGTTTATATTTTTTTTTAAAGTTTCATTCTTTTTCGTAAAAAAGAAACATTACTTTTACAACTAAAAACAAAAAAATAAATAAAATAAAACTGTGATTTCTACACTGCAATAGAACTACAACTAAGGAACTGAGTTACTAATACTAGTGCACATACGCATACTTAAACAACAAATTGTTAAGCATAACCCTCCTATTGAAGAAACATGTTGTATGTTGTGTGGTGATGGTTTAAATGGAATCCAACTACGTATTTGCTTATAAAATTTTCAAAATAATGATTCGTGCTTTGTTAAAATTCGACTAATAAGGGCAGGTCTGCCCTCCCTAACTTACTTTCGAAGTTCAAGATAATCAACGTAAGTGGATTCGATTGCATGGCATATTTTGCAATGCACTTTATTTTGCACTATGTGACTAATCCACTGCCACTTCCTTCCCCGAATTCTGATATCAATCGGTTCATATCCAGTTTTTATCTGTGGGAAGCCGACATTTATCTGTGACAAAAAAACAAAAAAAACACGATGAGTGTCCAGACGTTAAGATGAGCCCATTATATTTCATGGCATTTACCAGAAATGTATGTAAATTGATTCAACTTCGTTTTGGTCTTCGAACCTTGCCTTCTTATTCTGGACGTCTCCGTACTTATGGTCAGTTTTTAGGGATACCTCTCCTTTACAACACACATCAGATAAAATCTCGATTCCCGCTGTATAATCCTTTTTTAAAGTTGATGACAAAGTTGAGGTAAGGTTCCTTAAATATAGGTTCATATATTGTGGATGCAATTGCCTCTTAAGCTAGTTACTTCCAGTTTCGCACGTCTAGTTGCTTGTGCCACTCTACTGCGCCTTCCGCCGGGGCCATATTTCTTTAGAACGGAATGATAATAATAATGTTCCTCTTCAAGGCTTGCGCTTAGAAGATGTGTTGTTAAACATTTTCATTTTTTCCACTACCCTCAACACACAATATAACAACCTTCAACCGCCTGAAATATATAGAATAATTTTACTAAACCACTCACACAATATAGGTACTTGTATTTTTTATAATTTCCTTAAAGTAGACCATTTAATTTATACTCTAGACAAAAACACAAACTTTAAGTTAAACAGGATAAACTGAGAAAAAAATAAATAAAAAACAAATAATGTATAACTAATAAATGCCCTGAACCAAGAACATCGAATATAAACCATGTAGTTTCAATATATAAACTAAACTAAACATTTGCCGTACCAATATGAACAAAATAAAACACTAAGAAAAAGTTCACAAAATAAAATTAAATATTAATAATAAATTAAAGTAAAAAAAGAAGAACAAAACTTTCACTGTGCCAAAATATGATGTACCTCATAAAAATAGTAATTTAAAAAAACAAAAATACATAAATAAAAAGAAGCAAATAAAACAACAAAATGTGTTAAATGTAAATGTAAACAAACAGCAATAGGTAAAGTGTAAATGTAAAAAATAGAATTAAATAAACAAAAGAAAAACACAGCGCAACAGGTGATTACACAACACACAAATAATTATTTTAAACAATACATAAATAATATATTAAAAATATTTTAATTTATTTTTTTAAATCAAATTTTTATTCAAGCAAAACAGTGTGAACAATTTGTAGAAATGAATGAATTACAGAATAGTGTATCAAATGGATTGGAAACAGATGCATTGAAATGGATAATTGCTTTAACGCTTTATATAGTTTTATAGACATTTTATTTTTATTTTTATTTTATTTTTTTAACTTGTTTTCTGCTCTAAATTTGTTTAAATTTGTATTCTCAAAATATTTTTGGTTCTTTTTATAGTTTGTTTCTATAATTTTTAAGTGGTTTCGTTTGTTTAAATATAAAAAAAAAATGAAAATGAAATTGTTAGTTTACTTTTGTTAAGATGCTGTGAATTTTATTTAAACAAAAAAAAAAATTATACCTATACATATATATTTTTCTCTGAGTTGTAATATGCAAATAAAATTATTTTATTTTTGATTTTTATTTGATTGTTTTTGATTTTATTCACTTTATTTCAAATTAATTAGCAATTTCAAGTTGTGATTTCACAGGTAAGGTCAAAAGAACACTTTCCAAGTTTAAACGTCTGAGTTCAAATAAAGTCGAAACTTAGGAATCTATTAATTAGGTTCGAATACCAACTGCTTTGTTCGAAGCTGATAAATAATAAAACCTTCTGCAGAAGCAATGCAATTTTCTATCGTTTATGTTTGGCAGTTTATTTTTGCCCTGCAAAGGCTGATGTTCACATACAAATAAGTTGAAGACTTTTCTCCTTCTTTTTTATGTTTACAGTTTATCGTCAAAATCATGATACAGGATCATGCAGACAGGATCCAGTATTAGCCACACTTAAGCAAGAAGCCATGTGCATGAAACATTTCACATACTGTGTTGTCTTTTTACGATAATAAATTTAAAAATGTTTCGCAGACTTTCATTGTTGAACAAATTTTTGGTTATTCAAAATTGAAGATTGAGCTACACTATTGCAAAGCGGCTTTGATTCAAATATATTATATGTGTACCTACACGTGCTGCCATCTGTTTTAATCCTCAAACACTGCTTAATTTTTTAAAAAAGTTTAAATAGGAGTGTAAAAAATGTCTTTACTTTGTACCAGTGTCTTTAAACTGTAGGGTAACTCGTTTAAAGTACAGCTTGGCTTTTCACAAAAACTTCTTTCCCATTTGACTATTTAAATAAGTAACAGTTATCGATTTTACGGCTTATTATAATGAGGGGTCAATGTTCAATTGAAAGATTGGTAAAAGGTTGACACTATGCACTGTCCTTTTGCTATTGCGAGTAAATACCCAATGAAACAAAATTGCCCAGTTGTGATTTATTTTAAAATAGTTTTGTCTCCCTGCATGACTGAGTGGTCTTAACCAAGACAGGACTTTCCTTCAAAATTCCATCAAACCGAAATGAAGCGGCTTCTTTAAATATTTTGGTCTATATTTTCTACTTGAAAATCTCTACTTTTTGTTTTCCAATAATTTATAAATTATTTATTTGTTGCCCTGCCAATCCTTTGTTTTACATCAACACTTATTATTTTCTGAATTTATTTCCTATTTATGATTTGCTTTTAGTTGCAATATTCATTTATCTAAAAATTAGTCAATTGACATTTTTTTAAGAAAAAAAAAATTATTAAAAAATATGCAACAAGTTGTACAAAGAAACAAAATTTAAAGAAAAAAGTGTTAGAGAATTAGGTAAAGTAATTAAAATTAAAAAAAAGTAAAGCAATATATACATTTTGCATTAAATCGGTGTCCAATTTCTATAAATATAAAAACATATATATATACACATTAAAATTTATAAATATAAAATAATTGGTGTCTGGATTTAAACAAAAAAAAAAAAAAAAACCTAATAATAAATCAACAAAAAAAAAAACTTAATTATCTACATTTTTTGGATTTAAAGAATTAGTATATTAACCATTTTTGGAGGGGTCATAGACTTTGGTAGTTAAATAAAATTTTCGATGTTGTTTTTTCTCGTTTCAAAAATGAAAAACAAAATCTTATTTCATAGAAAGTAAAGAAAAAATTAAATTAAATATGTATTTAACAATTTCGATCAACGAACTTTTTTGAAGGAAAAGCAAACAAAATTTTAAATAAATATATTTAAATAAAACTATAAATGTATATTCAATGTATTTTGTGTCTAAATTTTATCCACAACAAAAAAAAAGTCAAAGTTACAAAGTTTATATTGTTTATCCCCGGAAGAATAAAAAAAAATTAAAAAAAAAGGTTTCAGAAACGAAAAGGAAAAGATTTCATTATTTTCTCCCCCAATTTACTTTAACCAAAAAAAAAAAAATATATATAAAATCACTTAATCAAAAATATTCAAAACATTTTCAAACACATTTTAGAAATCTTTAAATCAAAATTTTAAAATTAAAACAAAAATATTTTTCGGTGTTTAGGCGTCTTTTTGGATTAAAAAAAAAGAAATTTGCAAAAAAAAAATATAATTAAATATATTTAAACAAAAAAATAAAGTAAATAAATATTCATGTTGATGTTGTGAGCAATATTTTTCTCTCCTTTTACTCATTTTATATAAGTGTCTACAAAATACAACCAAAAACAAAATTATATTATCACAATTTAAAATATTTGTATTTCTTTTCTCCCCTACATACATAAGTATTCGTGAAAATTAAAAAAAAAAACTCTGTGTTAAATTAAAAAAATGAAAACATTTAATTAATGAAAGAACTTAGCAATAATTCTAAAATGACCTCAATCAAATATTTGAACAAAATATTTATATATTATAAAAACATTTATATAAAAAACATAATATATTATATATTTTTCACAATTAACCATTTTTGTATATAAAGAAGACAAACAAAGAAACAAAACAAATTATTTATACTTAAATATTCAATTCAATATTTGAATACTATTTTATTTCAATTAAATGTTTTTTAACAGCAAAATGATTTCAAAAAAATTGCAATTAATATTAAAAACAAAATAAATATATAAATGTCTCTCGATCGAACGAAGAAAGAATGTGATATTTTTCTAGAGCACACAAAACAAAAAAAAAATAAAAATAAAAATAATAAATCTTTATTATTAAAATAAAAAAATTCCGATGAATTGAAAAGTCACAAACAACGCAAAAAACCCCCCAAAAAAGTAAAGCCGATAAAGTAAATAAATGTGTTTTTTACAATCTAACCAGAAAAAAAAACCAAAAAATTGCAAACAAACCAAATATAAATAAATTAAATGTAAATGTTGAGAAAAAATATATAAATTATATTATATAAATACAGTTGAACAGCCAGACAATTTTTTATATGAATACAATTTTGCAATAGAGACTGATTTTAATCTAACATAATAAACTAAACAAAATAATAACTGGTTTTTACAATAACTTTAAAAATAAAACTAAAATTAACGAAATAGAAGAGGAAAATATTAACATAAACAAATGGAATTAGTTACTATCACAGATTTTTTTAAAATATGGTTGACAAACTTTTCAAATAGATTTAGTTACAGGAATAAATAACAATAGTTTCAGTCCAGCTCCTTTTTTGGGAAGCATAATGCCATAGCTTTCACTGGGCACACCTTATGAAGGTATTTGGGAAGTTTAATGTGAAATTTTCTTGCCATGACTATAGTTTTTAGCTTAATGGATGGATTGGAGCCGAAGGTTCGTTGTTGAAATTAAGTATCTATGCTTAGTACAGAAAGAGAAATAATAGTCTTAACTTCTGGAGCCAGATATTATTAAGAAGCCATTTATACACAGCCTAATAAAAATTGCTACTCAAAGGAACTAACCTCTTCAAATTCAGTGCTTTGGAAGCCTTTTATTATTATTATTATTATTAAGTTCGTGAGGGCTATTCACAGTGTTTAGCACTACGATTTCTAACGAATCCTATTTTGCCTTCCCTTATGTTTCGTAGATGAATTGTTTCACTCCAGAAGATGTCAGGAAGTAAAGGAACTTCTCTGAGTGGATATCAGCGAGCTGTTCCGTACAACTAGTGCTCTAAAGTTACTTCTATCGAGGTTCATAATGATATTAGAATTTCTTTGTGATTGTACTGGGAATAACAGTTTTGAGCATGCTTGCTGTGGTGTGTTGAGCCAGCTTCTCTGAATTCTTGCAAGAAGAGCCTACTACGTTCAACCTAAATGCGAAGCCATTCAGTCGAAAGTGTATCTACGTCATTTCAAAATCGTCATTCTCCCCCTGTTTCTCCAGAACTTGAGTCTGCTGGCTGAAGCTTCTGCATCAACTAAACTTTTTAGGCGGGTCTTCTGTAAAAAAAATTGCTGCAGGAAATTTCTGGCTTGCTTCTCATAATATATACGCTCAGAGATTTTTTGTTTTTTTTTTAACAAACTTCATAGTTTGCATTTTTATTTCTTATTAAATAGCTTTGTTTAACATAGACCGTGTCTCTCTAGAACTTCATAGTTTGGCAAGAAAACTTCATATAGAGTGTTGTATGGCAAGAGTGAGATAAGGGTAATGAATAGAAAAGTCAAAAGACAGAAATATTTATTTTTGTGATAGTGTAAAAAGATAGTTGAATAGTAAATTGCTTTCAAAAAAAATATAAAAAAAAATTAGGAAGCAATTATTATTATTATGATAGGCTAGGAATGAATGTTTTGTATGATATGACAGGTAATGTTTTGCTATCGAATGAGCGAATGTAATCAGCGAGGTGCTAAAACAAAACGTAACATTGTGATAAATATTGTAAAGTATAAGGCAACACACACAAACACACACACAATAGTTAACATTTCATTTATTTACATTATTATTTATTTCTGTCTCTGGAAAAAATTTAAAACACACAAAACAAAAGTCATTCCATATTCCCTATGATTTCAATATTTTCGCAATAATTTTTGAAAGTGAAAAGAAAATGAATTGTAAAAGAAAAATGGAAATGAAAAACAAAAATATATGTATATTAAAATTATGTAAAAGAAAAAAATTTTAGAAACAAAATTAACTTTAAGCTTTTGGTGTTTACAAATTAAAAAAACAAAGTTAGATTAAACCAATAAAAAAAAAAAGTTTCGATATAAAAATATAAAATCTCGGTGTTTTTAAAAATTATATAGAAAGAAAACTTTTGAAAAAAAAAACTATACAAAAAACAAACATGAAATGATAAGCATTAAAGGAAAAAAAAATTTAGAAAACAAAAAAAAAGCTCTTTCACTTTCGTGTCTTTTATGCAAAGTAAAACAAAAAAACAAGAAGGTATTTCTAGCACAAACCAAAACAAAATATTTTTAAATTATGATCTCTATATATTTAAATTAAGTATAAAAGAACACAAAAAACATTTTTAAATTTCAAGAAAAACACTACATTTAAGGAAAAATTATATAATATACAAAATATTGATGTGAATTATATGTGTTGTACCACTATCGGATCTCTTTTATCTATAATCCTTTAAGCAAAAACAAAAGATATATGAATAGTAATACCTTCCCATTTAATTGTGAAGTTTTTGTTTTCTTTGTCCATCAAATATTAGTCGCATTGTAGTTTGTAGATTAGTATTGAAAGAAAATATTCAAATAAAATTAATATTCCTTTCAAAAGCAAAAAAAAAAAACTCTTGAAATGTTCTCATTATTATTATTATTATTTTTTTTTTCAATATTCCAATAATTAATTGAAAGAAGAAGGCCGCATTAAACTTTAACAAAACTGAGGAGCTCGATAAAGTAGCAAAGTATTATAAATGAAAAACTCAATAGTGTTTAGAAAAGCCTTGCCCATGTATAAAACTTCATGCCATCTGAAATATGTAATGCGTATGGACAAGAAAAAACATTCAAAATGTGCAAAAATATTAAATTTTTATAATTGAGTATTTTATTGGCACTCCATTCACCTTTATCAGTACAAGAACTCTAAGAGGCATATTAACAACTGAATTTAGTATTTGCCGATCCTCTTAGTACCTCTGTGGTGTAAAGTATCGCAATCGTCTACGATACGTTGCGCGTGTGGCTCAGGTAGACAGACAAATGCAACGCTTGCATTTCTATCGCCGTGGGAACCTCGAAACACTATCCGACGTGTGACAAGTGAATTTCGATGTTCCCACGGCGAGGCTCTGCCTGACTGTGAAGCGACACTTCATTTGACTTCGCCCCGATTTGAGGAGTCGAGTTGGGTTTAAGACACGAAAGAGTTCGGTGATTTTTATTTACGCAACACCTCGCTGGATGTCGACTTATGCACATAAATGTTCAATCGTATTCCGGTCTGGCGATTGAGTTGGGTAGGTACTCAAAGTTCTGAATATTCTGGGATAAACGATCAATTCGACGTAATGATGCTCGTTTTTACGTGACGAGTTACTCGATCACTGATGCCGTAATTCGACCCCTGATTCCGAATCGCTTATTGGCACTTCAGTGAGACCTGTTCCCAAATGTTTTCAACAGGATGCCTCCAATACAAGAATGTAGCTGACACTATTCGTTCTTCACTTACACATGAAAAGCTCTTTGCCTCCTGCCGCCCTTCAGCTCCTGCTCCACAACATAAGACTATCGTCACCAAATTTCACTGTGGATGCCACAGTGGGGAACCTAAATAGGCTGCGCTAGGAGTTCCGAAAAACCATAAAAAGACATTCAGATGTAATGTTCAGTTCAGACCCGCTTTTTTAAATCCAATCTTCATGTCTCCAATCCTTATGTAATTTACCCCACCTAAGATTTTTCTTTTTCTCTGCAAAAAGTCGTAGTTCTTTTCTGGCATTGCAACCCTTAAGACTGGTTTCAACTACTTCTATCCATTCTCGCAGATAAGTAAAATGTTGGAGTTCCTTCAGCGTAGTTAATCTTGCAAAGACTTTTCAAAAACTTAAGCCAAGCAGTCTCTGTTTGCTCTGGTACTAGATGTCTCGATTTCGTACAAAGATGTTAACGTTTTTTCACCCCTGCAGACTTAGATAATCTAAAATTCCAACCGTACTTAAAGATGGGTACGGTTTAAGGCATCGCCAGTGATTAAGAACACTACTCACTTAAATTTAACACATATAATTAAAAAATTAGAAGTCGCTTCTTCGTTTTCGCCATCTTAACATCTTTGGCAAGAATCGTTTGAGTAAAGGTCATTTTTTTTCTTGACGAACTCAAAACTATCTAAAGTTCTGACTTCATTTCTATTCAAAATTATTTTCATTGCACTTTACATCTCCTTTTAAATATTCCGACCTTCTTCTTTGAATAAATTCTAAAAATTATTCAGAAAAAATGAGCAAAATAAATTACTTTTGTTAAAATTAATATTTTATTTTAATTGTTAATCAAAAAGCCTGCCATATATAATATGAAGCCGTACCAATAAAACGAAAAACAGTTCAAAATCATTTGAATATTTTTGTTATTTATTTTTATCTACAATTCTTTTAATCTATTTATGTATACATAAAAGTTTTATTTAACCAAATAAGTTAAACATAATGAAGCTTTATTTTCAATCCAATAAAATCTGTATAACATTAAAATAAAAAATAAAATGTAAACAGAAAAAATAAAATCAATTCTTGTTGTATAAATGTTATAAAATAAAACATACATGGAGTTTAGATATATACGGATTTTGGTTTTTAAAATTGGGAAGCTAATTCATTTATTTGTTTACAGTAACGTTTTTCTAGTCTGAACTCTAATCTGTGCTCATCAGTGCAAAGAATTCACTCAGAAAATGTAATTTAACGTATGGCACATCTCGAAGGGGCAGATATTACAGGAAATGGCTTTACGAAGAGAAGCGACACATGTGTAAGTATAAAAGGGAGTCTCAGTCACCCAGCTCAGAGGCTATCGCCAGCTGGTAGTAGTAGACAGCAATTGCTAAATAATCATCGAATAAAAGTGAAAGGGTAAAAAAACTGAGTTCACTTAATGAAAATGCAATCTAAACATTCTTTTTTATTTGTCAAGCCCGTGCTGTAAAACTCAGACTTAGCTTTGTCTATTTTAAGTACTACCGCAATGCCACTTTCGATAATGCTCTCTAGAATTCCTAACCCTAAACGGGGGCAAACCAAACGTTTGCTCAAGTAAGTTTGGAAGTTTGTCTAACAAAATCTTTAGAGAACTCATTTCCTATTATGCCATTGCCCATTGGGAGCAAAACAAAATTCAGTGAGTGCAGCCGCGTTTCGACTGAATTCAGGGAAATATTTCATCACCAAACTATTTTCTAAATGGTTAAAAGATTGAGTAAGGTCTTAAGCGTTGCCTACTCACTGTTCCTCAAAACATATAAACCGCAGCTACTAGTATCATACACATACGTATGTGCCTCCGCTTAAAGCCTAAATGTTGTCGCATTTCAAAAATACGCCAGCGCTAAACCCCTGTTCAGTTTTTGAACCGCCTCGTCAAAATACGATTACAATTCATTTCCAGATTCAGACTCTGTGTTAGGCCAATCCTAAACGTGAAGAAAGTCTACTTTAAATCTGAAAGCATTTTTCTAGCTTGCATCAAATTGCGACACAGAGGTATGCTAGCATTCAGATCCCTCGAAAAAAATTATTGGTCAAGTATTTAGAACTGCATGTGAGGGTGGCACCCTCAGGGTGGTGAATAGACTAGTGAAGTTCCTCAAAATGTATTTTAAGATCTTAGTGAACATGAATGACAGAAAACCTGACTTAGTGAACTGGAAGAAGCGTACCAGTTATCGACGAGGATAGAAAGCACTCGGAATACAGTTTGGTTCTACAAATCTATTTTCAAAAGCCCTAACTCAGAAATTGTGCAGAAGGTGTCTAACGAATGTTATACAGAAATTAGATCGCAGAGCAACGTTTAACTATTAAAAAGGATACCTAAATATGTACCTACATGGCTCGTTATTCAAGCCAATTTATACCACAAATATTGGAAATCTCACAAGATTGTGTATGAAATAACTCACCTTCGGATGCACAACCAAACGGAAACATATTGTTCATTCGACGATCGAGTAAACCGTGCGCAAATCACCTTCACGAACCACACTGCCTTTAGAACACATGTAGAAAGAATACAGGTTTTCTGTAAGAGTAGCATTGGAATCAATGGTTAAATATCAGGGTCCCTTTTGAGAATCTCAAGGGATCTTATTATTCTGTTGCAGAAATAAATCTAAACATAATAAATGTTGGTAAGTTAAATGTATACCATAGTCATCGTCATAAATCTTTGTGCCTACAACGAACAGTATTGAATTAAGAGCCATTAAATTGTTACACCAATGACAAGAAACCTACAGTTAGCTGACAAAACTAATTTGATTGAACCTCAATACAAAACAATTAAACTGCACCAGCTATTTGGAGATTACCTGCTTCAGTGTTGGATTGATTCTTCTGAAAATTAACAAAAATAACTTTACAGCTAATATATTATAACAAAATACTTTAGACATTTTATTAACTAATGTATAATATGTATTCTATTATTCATTTACATCACTTATTAATTGCCTCTCAATTTTAAGCGTCTGTATAACTATGTAATTTTCTTATAAATTAAATAAATACGTAGTTTTACATTATCTTTTCAATTTATTTAAGAGGAATACTAATTTACGCAAATGTACATCTTGTATATTTGACATCAGTAAATGAATAATTGTTCTTTGTAATGCGAAAATAAAAAATTAATTAAAGCCTTTTAAACTTAAAAAACAGAAATAAATTCTAAGGCTAACCGAACTGATACCACTGCACTGTCCAAGAATGAATATTATTTGCCATGCAAATGCGAGAGTATTGCATCAATGTCTATTGGAAGCTCATCGGTAGAGCTTGTGGCCGCTGTTGTCGTTGTGGTTGACGATACAGCAGTTGGAGCTGATTTTAAATCAGCATTGACAACAGTCTGGGGTCGTGAAGTTTTATTTGTTGTTTTAATGTGATTTTCTTGAGATCGATTCGACGAAGATGATAACAACGAAAGCTTGGGCTCCTTGGCACTTGATCGTGACGATGATACTGAAGGTGGTTGATCTTGCGGCTGTATGGAGGATTTATTTTCATCTTTTGATCGAGAAGGGATGTTTCTATTACTACTCGAGGCGACTCTAAAAAATTAGAAAATATTTAAGGAAAGATACTCTTGACATGCTGTACTTACTCTAAGGTCTTCTGCGGCTTTGATTTGCCTTCCTCTCGCGAGGCAGCTGCTTTTTGCAATTGCGAAACCTTAAGTGGAGGAACAATTGGTGTTGAAGTCGATCCGGGCGGGGAAGTGATTCGAGGCGTACTGCTTGTCCGCACAGGAGATGTTAATTCTGCAGAACTCTCTGTTGAGTTCGGCACATGTGGCGACGATCGAACTTCTACAAAACTGGTTGTTGTTGTAACATCTGTGTTACACTCCTTCTCAGAACTTGACAGCTTTACTTGCCTTTTCTTTGGGATATTTCGAATCCCCAAAGTTTTGTGAATAGAGTTGTCTATAGGTGAACATGAGAACAGAACAATCTCTTCCGACACTTTAACGCAGTGCTTCTCGTTTTCATTCATGTAAATGTTCAATTCAAAGGACTTCATTGAAGAGGCTGGAATGGACGGTGGTCCATCCGGACCCATGTAAGTAATTGTGTGATATCGCCTTAAATCCGATTCGTCAATCAGAACTCTCTCGCAATGATCGTAGGGATCGTCTTCTTCTTCATCATCGTCGTCAATGGAATGGTGCGATGTTGAAGGAGCGGCTTTCAATGGAATTAAAGTTGGTTTAGCAGGAGAACAAACTTGAGCTTCCTTAATTGGTACGGGTTTCAGTGGAAGAGGCTTTAACACAACAACTGGTTCCAATAAAGATTTTGCTTTCGCCTTCTGCGAGATCATTGACTTTTTCTTCTTTGGTGCAAGGATTGGAGCAGCTGCATTGGGTTTTTTCACCACTGTTGTTGCAAAACCATCTAGAGCCTTCGGCGTACGAATTGCGCGTGCGGATTGCCGAAGGTTTGAGCGTAAAGGTGAAGATTTTAGTGGAATCTCCTTCGTTGATTTTAAGGTGGACTTTTTCTGAACTGGAGCTTTGGCAACTTTAATGTTGGTTTTGGGTTTACTCTTAGAGGGTCGTGGTTCCGCTTTAGTTATGATTGTCCTTTTTCTAGTGACTTTCTTTATTTCACTGGGAGGAGAGTGAACGGTGCCATTCTCCGGCATCTGCTTCTTTGCTGACAAATTCAGGGCAGCAAGCACGTCAATTTGTTCCACACTGGGAGTAGTTTTTTCTACATTATTCATCGCAACCATATTATGAGGAGCTGAGGCAGAAACAACTTTCATAACCTTTTTTTCGCTCGTTGTCACCGTTGACATAACATATTGTTTGCGCATTGAAGCTGCTTTTGACTTTGCCGTAGAAACCACGGATTTCACGAGTGCGCTAGGTTTACTTGTACTTGGAACACATTGCGGAACGCTATTTTTAGAATCAGAAGTTAGTTTCGCCTTTATACGCTGCTTTTTCTGTTCCAAATCAGAGAGTTGCTTTCGTCGAAGAGAGCTTTCATCCACCTCTGACTTTTCTGCCTTTTTCGGTGTCAACCAACTTCGGACTGGGTACCGCACCTCCCAATCGTTGCTGACAAGCTGAGAATCGCCGGCTGCTGGAACATCGACAATTACGCCCCCTACAACACATTCCTTCTTCCAATCGTCATCCTCTGTGCTGCTTATTTCCGAAAGATCTTGTATATTGGTGACTGAGGGGTTCAAGTTAGTTGACTTTACAACAGCCAGTAATGACGGTGATGATGATGATGATGAGGACGATGATGAAGAGCACGAACACGACGATGACGAGGACGATGATGAAGACGAACTCGATGATGATGTGGCCAGCTCTTCCTCTTCGTCAGATATTTCTGGCAATCCAGCCGCAAGTGTGTAATGCAAATCAGCAGCAGGTGGGGGTGCTTCATCTTCTCCGAATGACTTAACCCTGCTGAGGACAGTCGATTCACAGGGTATCTTTTCTTCAATGACTTCAACAGATTTATTAGGCGTTACATCAGACGCCACCTCCATCTTCCTTTTGTGCACTGACTCTCGCAACTGTTTATCGATATTCTTATCCAAGTCATCTGATTCATCCGGCCTGTAGTACGATCCACCGGAGGAATAGTCCGTCTGTTGGGCAACACTTTTCGGTGTTTCTTTTGCAAACGGCGTAAGGCCACATCCGGGAGTAATAGCGAATTGTGGCGTTATAATGCTGTGGTCCTTTGTGTCTGACAAACTTCGGAATGAGTCAGTCATTTTGAAAATCGGTGTATCCATACTGGATGGGACGATTCCAGGCGTTGGGGGAATAACAAGACTTTCATCTGAAGACTTGAATGGTGTATTTAGCAAACAGGCAATGTTTGCCGTTCGCTTTTCACGTTCCTCTTCCCATTTAGCCACTGACACTGCTGGTGGTGGAATAAAAATAACTTCGTCACTGATAGGTTCCAATTGCTCTTTGCTCGAATTTCCTTTAGAGTTTCTTTTCACTGTTGTAGTCGCTTCAGACTTGTGGGACGTCGGTATTTTAATGTTAAAGATCTTGGAAGGAGTCTCCTTTTTCTTTCGGACTGGTGGCGTCGGACTTTTTTCTTTTATGGCTTTTTGGCGTGTTTTTGCTCGGGTACGTCTTGAAATAGCCGCTTGAGTTTTAGGTGTCAATATTCTTCGCTTCTTCTTCCTCGGTGGATCACGTCGAACCGGGTTTGGACACTTGGCATTGATCTCTCGTAGATAATAGTCAAAATTACTTTGCGTGGTTTCACGCATTCGTTGCCACTCTTTCAGTTCCAATGAAGGACTTTCAAGTTTCTTAGGCGGAGACTTTGAATCTTTCTTCACCTCTTCTTTTTCTTCGTCTTTTTCCTTGTTAGATTGCTCATCAACTTTGCTCGTATCATCTTCCTCGGACTTCGATAGCACTCGCTTTACCCTCTTCGACTTTGCCTTCCTTTTTGGGGTATCTACGAACTCTCTGCGTATCACTGTTTGGTTGCTATTTTCCACGCTGTTAGAGTTCTCCGATTCTCCTCCTGGTTCAGGAACAATTTCGATTTTTGGCAATATCTCAACGTTCTCTATGACAGGCCCCTCCTGAGGATTTTCCTCCGTTATATCAACAGTAATCTTCTTCATCGACTTTCTGCACGAAGGCAGCGGAGAAAAGGTCAGCGTTCTTACGTGGGACTTTTTTCTGGGCGTAGACAAACTTTTGAAGCTTCTTGAATGCAAAATGCCTACCGATGGAGTGGTGCCATCTTGAGCTATTCTCGAATCCAGCGCACTTGTACCTGGAATCAGTTTTAACTTCGTCGCAGATTTTTGTTGATCCTCGACTTTTTCAATTTTTTGTGTGCTGCTTAGGATCACTGCGTTCGGTGGCAACTGATCTGCGGTTAAGATAATAGGTTCAGGTAGCGGAATCTCGATACGAGACATATCCAGGTTTAAGTCACCTTGCAGTTGCTGTATTAACTCGTTATTTATCAGAAAAGGAAGATTTAGCAGTCCCTCACTGGTAAGAATTAGAGGGCAGGTTAACTGACCCGTGCTAGCGTCGAAGTACACCTGATTGTCCAATGTTGCATTGACTAATTGATTGTTGTCTCCGGTTGCGACCAACTGATGACTTGTGGATTGTGTTTGAACCTTTTGTGCACTCTCGTTGGAGTTCAGTACGATCAGTTTTGAGATTGAAAAATTTGGATCGATCAACGAACCAAATGAGGTGTTGTTGGTGGTTGTTGAAGTTGTGCAATCATCAGTTATTGTGTTCAATGGCACATCATGAACAACGCATGGTGAGGGTGATATATCTTCTGGCTGCTGTTGCTCTTCTTGTATTGACTGCGGTGGCTCTCCTGCTTGTTCAATTGGTGAAACGCAGTCTAACATATCTGTAGGGTTAACGTGCGCTGAAACAAGTTTTTAAATTGTTAAAATTTTCAATTTCAATGTGTGTTTCACGCAATTTTTCACTTACAAACTACGCCTTGCAAAAACTCATTAAATATTGGATCAATTTCAGTGGCGTCCGCAGCATTTTTTACAACCGTTTCTAATCGACTTATCTCGTCCATTAAGCTTAGTTGCACCTTCTGCTCTGGGGTGGGCGGCTGTTCTACCACCATTGATGTCTGCAGCGCTTTGTTGATGTTCTTTACGAGTTTATCTTGAAATTCTTGATTTTCAAGAAGAGCTAGTGATATATCCTGCAAAATTCTAATAAATAACGATACTTTCACACTCTCACAAAGAACTCACCGGAATAGTTGGAATAAGCACCTCCTCTTCTAAATTTGCCTTTTGTACTGTCCGGGGCGTGGATTGCTCTCTGGGCAAGTCAGAAATTTCATGCTCTTCATCTCCAGAATCTAAGTCACAAACTTCCGATTGACTGAGTATTTCGAAATCTTTCGAATTCGATCCTTTTGAATCATTGAGTAGGCCAAAGTTGCATCGTGATGTTCTCGGTCGTTTGACGACCGTTTTTGGTGGAAGCATGGTGTCGTCATCCCGTGTGACTTGAATATCACAATCAACGCTATCCGTTGATATTCTATCAAAAAAAAAAAAAAAACAAAAGATTAATATAGAATTAGGTCTAACATGGATTAACGAACCTTTTTCGTTTCTTAGAACCTAAACTGCTTTCTTTATTTTCAACGACGATCGTTGAACTGCTGTAATGAATCAAGGAACTTACTTTGGACGAAAGACTTTTCTGCTGTAAGGTTTCACGTATGGATAGCGGCATTGTTTCAATTACCTTGTCCACTAGAAGTAAAAACCAAAAAAAAATTAATCTGCTGCATGGCAAAAGTTTTCAGTCTTATAGTTTGTATCGAAAGAGAAGATATGATGGCAGGAAGATACGCCCAGGCGACCAAGTTGAACAGGCACTTGGGATGAAAAACGGGTGTAATAAACAAACACCTTGTTTTATAATGACAAATTTCATTAAGGCTAGTTCTAAGTGCAACGGTAAATAAAGTTGTGAAAACGCGGATAAAAATGCATCTTTCTCTTAACTTCTCAATAAGTTCGGTAATTTTTAGAAGCTGTAACATATTAGGTTTCTTCCGCTCACTACGACCCTCCTCGTTTGACGAAGGATGCCAATAAGAAGCGAAATAAGCTGCACAGAAAGACAACGACTGACCACAAGCTATATGAGCAGAAGGAAAGGGAATAACGTCGGGAGTTCACTGAATCGAATGGAAGTCAGTTTTGGGAGTGGAAACTGCAATCGTGTGCCCTTAATTTTATTCGTTGGAACATCGTCCTTTTTTAACACGAAATCGACTAGACCACCGTTTACATATCTTTCAGAGAACAAAAGATCATGACGCAGAACATGGAACAGCAGTTATTAGAGATCTGGAGGGGAAAAAAAAAACATTTCTGTACTCTAAATTAATCGATTGAAAAATTGCAGGCCGAGTATAGGAAATAAAATAAAACTCAGCGCTTTGAACGCGTTAACTCAGAATGTGGGTTGTTGGAATAAGACTATTTGCAAAGTCATTTCCACTCTTAAAACATTTGGTCACACATAAAAAAAAGCAATAAAAATTAAACTACTTATAAATAAAATTTAACATTAGGTTGTACGGCGTACCTTTGGTTGTGATTTTACAGTATTCCCTAATGATATTCTCAAGTATGTCTTCCAGTTCCTTGAAGCTAAACAGACGATAACCCTGTTTCAGGACTTCATATTCCTTCTGGAGGAATGGACTAGTTTTGCAGAACATCTCGGCTGCTTTATCCAAGCGCTGTTTACGTAAATACCCTATAAAAAAAAAAGCAGGAAATGGTATATTTCACGCTTAATTTTTTTTTTTTTTTTTTTTGCAGAAAAGCGCCACTCACCGAGCACCATACGAGCAATGTCTGAATTGAAGAATACTGTTTCCATTTTTAATGATAAAAACTTCACTGGTATTTAACTATTTATTGTTTAATTTAGAACACAGATTATATGATTATTATTACTAGAAGTATTTTATATTATTTTTGTTATGATGCTAAATAGCATCACAGCAGAAGCATTGCGTGTATTTTTTTTTTCGCTTTGATAAAAATTTGGCGTTTGGGCTTCGTTCGGTATTTTGGCAGATGGCTAGAAATATATGGCGGCAAAAAGAGACAAACATTGCAAGCTGTCAAATTGGAAAACGATTGGTCGGTATGACAGTTTAGGAATACTGCATTATCTTGTACGATAAATAGGGTGCTCTGAAGTTTTTTATACCATGTCGTGTTGGAGAAAGTAGGTGTAAAGGTTAGATTAGACTGCTTGCCAAGTTGGCAATTGAATGACCATTTCTGACAGTTCTCCTGGCAAAATAAGGTCATGCAGTGTAATGGGCATTTCCCGAATGACCACATGACCATTTGACCATAAATTGCCACCCTCGCTTTGACAGATAAAATTGCCCAAATGGCAAGTAGTGTAATCGGACAATTAGTACGAATGCCAGCAAAATGACCAAATAACCATTTGCCATTCATTGAAATTTGGTGATGGCATTTCTGGCATTCAATAATTCATCGGTATTCGTTGTTGCAGTTGGGGTTTTTTTGTTCTTGTTTTTGTATTTGTTTATTATTTGAACGTTCAGTTCAGTGAAAATTAGTGGTTTGTCTTTTTGTTATCTGCTTTGTTTTAATTCTGTTGTGCCTTTTGACACATATGGCATTACCACAATTCACTTTCAAAAATATAACAAAATGCCTTGAATGACCAGTGGCAAATTTGGTCACATAGTGTAATATAGGACATTGACAACATTGGCAATTTGGTCATTTGACAGATAATTTGGTCATTCGCTTGTGGTCATGCAATTGCCAACTTGGCAAGCAGTCTAATCTTACCTTAAGTAGTTTTCATGTTACCTCCAACCAAGATGTTTACGAAACTGGTGGTGCAACCATAGTTGGTGTTAAGATTTCGCAAAAAACTGCCTGTCATTTTGATTTCCACGAATTGAAGTCCCATCAAAGGGGCGGTTCCATTAAATTTACGGATGCGTGTTTGATAGTTTGGCTCTGCAGCAAAAATGGGTGCGCCCCGATTTGTAGACCACCTGAAATATCAGATGAAGAGAGCTTTCTAATTCGACCTCACAAAAAGTTGTCTTGCTCCTCGTCCAATCAGAACACTCTTTTCATCTGAAATTTCAGATGGTCTAGAAATCGGAACGCACCCAATGGTGTTAGGTGTCACGAATGCCGTCCTTTATATTTGAGGCGTAACATAGGTACATTGAGTTCGTTGGTGGCAAGATCCAGAACAGATTTAAATTACACCCGTTTTACCGTTCTTTGTTGGTATATACTCGGATGATGGTCTTTTGCTGGATTTGTTGGTTTCGCTCTTTATGGATTCTTTCTAACGCTGTAGGTTGAAATATGTATGGTGTGTACATACCAAAATCAATATTGCATTGGGATTTTAAAGTGAATCTTGTACCAGTATAGCTAGCGTGTGATCTGGTGTTCTGACTAGTGGCAGACCAGTAGAAATTCTTATAAGAGTATCGATTTTAAAATCTATTCTAGCTATTTCTTGATCTTGCTTGGGATCACAATATTCTTCGGTTGTAGAACTTTGGTTGGCATAAAATATGTTTTAGCACGAATTGCATTATGGCTCGGGTTTTCCCAAAATCAACAGTGTGAATATTTAGTCGATTGTGGACTTTTCTCACCTAAAACCGCATTGGTATGGACCCATCAGTTCCAGCAGCTTCGTTGTATTTTAGCTTAAATATTACTTTTCAACAAATAAAGAATCATCTGTCCATCGCCTAGGATAAAACATCACTCTTGACAACAGTTACTAATTAATTAAAGAGTTAACATACCTCGGAGTAAACATCGAATCTACAATAACACCCTTGTAAAGATTCAACGAAGACTTACCATAGGGAACCGCAACTACTTCGATTTAGTGAAAAAATGGTTTCAAAACTACTAACCCGAAGAACGAAAAGCTCGCTCTACAAAACAGTGATTCTGCCGATTGCCGGACAA
Source organism: Criorhina ranunculi (assembly GCA_951813785.1). Classification (NCBI taxonomy): domain Eukaryota; kingdom Metazoa; phylum Arthropoda; class Insecta; order Diptera; family Syrphidae; genus Criorhina; species Criorhina ranunculi. Next base: position 43,883,248 of record OX638385.1, read on the forward strand.
TAAGCAGGAAAGCAAAGCAGATATTGATAATTTCTGAGAGAACAACTTTTCGCCGAATATTTGGTGTTGTATACGAGAAGGACGAATGAAGGAGAAAAAACAACCCCGAACTCTATAAGTTGCATCAAGATGTAGATGGTAGTTCAAAAAGCCAAAACACGTCGTCTATACTGGCTCAGCCACATCGAGCGAATGTATAACAAAGCTCAAGCCAAGAGGATTTTCGAATCATGGAGCCAGGGGCCAAATCGTCTCCTTCCATGATCGTATAGCTCGTCACGTAAAAACGATCATTATTACATCGGAATGATGATTAAAAGTAATAATGCTCATTTTTACGTGACGAGTTATACGATCCCTGAAGAGACGATTTAGCCCCAGGTTCGACATGACGATGACCCAACCTCAGTTAAAAAAAATCAAAACAACTATAGCGGATGCCAGAGCGCTTGTTCTGTAGAAATTAAAATAGCTTGCTCGGGATGGAAGGCTGCGATGTCTCAGATAATTAAGTATTACTATCCCCACGTCTTTATCACGTGGACAGACGTTTTGGCTACCATAGTCTAGATTGAGTTCCTTGGTCTCTTCTCTGGAGGAACAAATTATTAAAAGAAATATCCCATAAAAAGAGTAAGTTTTTTTTCAATTTTTATTTGTAGACTTTTGTTTTATTTTGTTTTTTTTTTTTTTTTTATTACACAAGTTATATAATTTAAAATTGTTTATTTAAATTAAAATTTTCCTAACACTCTTGTACTTATTACTTACAATAATCAATAATAATTATAAAATTCTTACGGTGATCCATTAAAAACTATCTGTTCCATTTTAATTTATTTAAATATATAATTTTTGTTTTATCGCTTGGATTTTCCAAAGTTTTACAAAGTTATTTTTATATTTGTTTTGTTTTGTTTACATTCTATAATTATCATTACAAATATGCGTCTGGTTTGTTTGTTTCATTTATGGTCTCAATCAATTACATTTTAATTTAAAGTGTATTTGAATTAGTTATCATTAATTAACGTTTTATGTACCTAAAACAAAACAATAATTATTTTAAATAAAAAATAAAAAATAATTAAAACAATTAAATGTAAATTTCATTTAAATATCATTTATATATTTACAGTTGAGTTTCTATTATATTAATTTATAGTTTTATTACACAATCATGCAATTAATTTAAAAAATAAATTTTATGTAAAATATAAAACGAACTATTTCCAAAGGGAAGTTTTCTAAAAAAATGTTTCGTAGTATATATTTCATAGATAGAAGGTTACTGAGATAGATAGAGATAAAGAATTCTTGCCCTATTTTCCATTCACACACTAACAAATGACAATAAACCCAAAAAGAAAAATATAATTCAAAAACATTTCTTTTCCTTTTTTAACAACAAACAATATACGATAGTAGAAGTGTTTGAATTAAATGATGATTAAACGTTAATCAGTGGGTTACCCACAGTTAATATCACGAATATTTCATTTCGCCCGTTCAGTTAGAATTGTTTACAAATAAATTTATGTTATAATATTCGATTAAGATACATTTTTTTTTTTGAGATGCCAGTGAGAGGAAAAAAATATCTATACAATATAAAAAAAAAACAAAAAAAAAAGTAAAACAAAAGAAACAATGTGTAAAGGGTTCTCAAGGATGACCTGAGACTGTCTCTTGCAGCAATATTTACACACACGTTACACTATCACTTCATGGTTTTTAATTTCATTTTAACAGCATTTGAGAACACAATTGCGGGCACAATCGTGGTGCCAATAATTTTTATATATTTTTATATTTGTTGCAACAAATAGAGAAGGACGACGACAATGTTGACAAATTAATTTAAAATGTCATCGTCGCTTGGAGATGCATAAATAATTGAATTAATGGACCTAATTTGTAAATTACATCTAATGGGAAATTGCCTTAAGGCGTATTCGACGAAGGCACCGACGACGATAATGCCGCCATGCGGTAGTATATGTTGGCACCTTTAATGGGTAAAGGATGCGCCTCTGTGTTGAATACCCATTCGTCTAGGGGTAACAGCGAGTCATCTGAGAATAGCAGGTACAAGTACTGAAATGAGAATTTAACCATAAAATGAAGGATTTAATTATTTTTTAAATTTTTTATTATTTTGCTTGAGGGTAAGAGATTTGATTGAAATGCGAGCGTGCTAACTTGGATGGGAAGGCGGAGAAAATTTGTTAAATTGAAATAGGAAAAAGGTAAAATGTTGTTGGTGAAAGTTAAATAGACTTTCGCTGTAAGTGCAAAGACTTTCTCGACCTAAGCACTTGTTGCGGTGAAACTCATTGACCTTTTCTGGGTTCGTTATGGTATACCTACCGGAGGTATTTTTTTTGTTTATCTTTCGGATATAAATTCATAACGTAATTTCAAAAATATATGTAATTACCTTTAAGCCTTTTTGTTTTTTTTTTTTTTTGTAGAAAACTTGATTTATGGGAATTGGAGAATAGGAAAGCGCTGATGCGTATTGGGGTTTATGAATTTACCCAAGTGAAATTGGCACAATTTGTAGCATTAGGGATTCTTTCGAAGTTATCCCCTTCTCCAAACGGTGTTATAGTTCTGCATTCTTAATAGGAAGGTCGAAGTAGGTAAGGTCATCAAGTAGTTTCACCTGATTTGAATCGTAAATTTCGTTTAACAACGCTATTTGTTTGTTAAACTGGTTTGACTTTGACCAAGACCGAGCTTCTCGCAACCATTTAAGTTGTACGTGTTTTAAAATGGAAATGGAAATGGTTTAAAATGGAACCTTTATATAGGGTGATGCTGGAAATCTTCTAACGTTTCGTAAAAAGGATCAATTTTGTTTTAGTCGAGTTGACAGTTAAGCCGAAAGGTATTGATTCATGCGGTTAGATCATTCCCGGTAAGTGCTTTTGCATACCTACATACAACTATTGTCACAACGTCGTCTTCATATGTTATTTCTTTACAAGCTATCGTCTTTATTTTTTTCGTAATACTTTAATTATTATACTCTTTCTGCTAGAAGCAGTTAGAGGAAAATACCTCAATTTTAAATACATCTACTTGCAAAATGGAAACGGATATAGTTTTAATTAGATTAAACTACTAGGAAACGACTTAACAGAATACACTGATACTTTTGCCTTTACTGCATTAAACATAATCCAATTTAACTTTCCACACTGCGAAAAACTTTGTTTTCACTGGGCTCCGGGCCAAAGCCAACTTGCTCAGCAGTCCAATATTCAAAATGTCTTCTGCGTTTTCTCAAATGTGTATCTCCATCGTAAGCAGATGTTGCTCTTACATTAGCATAATTTCAAAGCTTACATACTCGTATTTCAATTAAAACTCTCAATACAAATTATACAATTGACTAGTCAATATTTCTTACCTTTAATGTTTCAGCAAGGAAGAAACTTTGCTGCACATCGTCCTTCTGTGGTACCTCTTGATACACGTTCTTTAACCCTGAATAACCATGCGGTGTACGACAATGCCTTTCTAGTGCTTCCACCGCTTCCCATCCCCAGTCACGATACTTTTGATCGTGTGTCAGTCGCCATAAAATAAAGTAACTTTCGAAAGTTTCCGGTCGAAGTATATAGTACTTTTCTTGAGATTTCAAAGCACGAGCTTCTGCTGCTTCTCCAAAACTATAATAAGGAAATCTATCAAATTACGGTACAGAAAAGACAGCACAAATTACACGCTTCCTTACCGAAAAGCTTCTGGTCCAAGTTTAGTTGGAGTTCTTATATAACTCTCATGACATGTATTTGTTAAGCCTCTGCCAACTTCCATGAATTTTTCAGTATGCTCATTCTGCCTGGTGTTCGCGCCAAGTGCAAATAAACCACCTATTTGAAAATAAATCAAAGTTTAAGCAAAGAATAGCAACCTCTCACTTTTCTTATTTACCAGCAAAACAGGCCAAGTGATCCATTTTATTCTCAGGCCGATCGAATTTCATATCAGTGACATATGTTAAGCCTCCAGGACTAGTCATAACCATGCGCTGTATAATCGCAGTCATTGCCTCGTCAAACATTTGTCTCGCTTCCTCATCCGTTTGCCCCGACTGCAGCCAAGCCTTGAGTAGGTACTCATAGAAACTATCTCCCAGCGCACCAAGAGACATGTGGACTAAAGTACGAAGATAAATATAATTATTGAGTGTGTATTAAAAGAACTGCATGCAAAACTTACGTTGTCCCCATTTTCCGGTCTTTGGATTCAAATAATTTGGATACAGCCCCTTGGGCTTCTCAATTTCCTTCAAAACCTGCCTGATAGTTTGAACTCTTTCTCTGTAAAGTGGATTTCCCGTGATATCACTTAAGTACGAAAATTCCAAGTGTAGTGTTCCAAATTCAGATAAGATTGAGCTACCACCCGATGCCCATCCGTAGTTTTTACTCAATCCGGTCTTAACATTTACCAAGGCATAAGGTATACCCGTTGGGGTTTGGAAGGCAGGCAGCAGCTTATCAGCGATATGTTGTGCTCTTTCTTTGTACAGTTGATCACCCGTGAAGGCGTATAGTGTCAAAAGACCACCAACAAAACGAATATTAGTTTCAAAAACAGACAATTCCGCTGAGATATTGTCCAATGATAACTTTCTTTCGATCCAATCACGTCCTTCACGGTATTCCTTTTCCAAACCCATCAGGTACAGAGTATCTAAACCATCGACTATGGTCGCTCCAAAATCATAACTGCCAAATATACTACCGGAATGTGCTCTCTGACTTAGTGGTCGCAATTCATTTTTACCCCAAGCATAGAGTTTGTAATTCTGCCAGGAGTGCAGCATCATCTGAAATAAAAGGGAAAAGGGTGTAAATACAATTTTTCAAGAGAAGGTCACTATTTGTCAAAAAAGCTTGAAGGTCTTCTTGCTCTGACACAAAAGAAAATAAGCCATTCAGTATCATTTTCATGCTGCAATTCTGTCATACAAATTTATTCGTTACTCAAAAATACCGTCAACATCATTCTTTTTTAAATTCATAACCTCAAAAGTTCATTATCTGTCAAAATTGTCATTTTTTCAAAGCCTCTCGCCTGACAGAACGCCAAAACAGCTTATTTTGTTTCAAATTACAGTCCAACTTTAGTTAGGTCTTTTCATTAAAGGACATTTTCATGCGCACAGCAGGAGTTGAAAAAAAGAAAACCAGCAGAGAAAGGACATTCCATTTCTTTGCAAGCAAAGCGATTTTATGAAAGAACGAGTTATTAGAAAAAGTAATCAACCGTGTTTTTGGGGATTTTTTTTTCCCATTGCATGAGAAATGAAAGTCAAAAAGGATTTTCTTCATTTCAAGGACAGTGTTGAAGGATTTTCTTTTTTTTTTTGGATTTACGTTTTCTTTCTTTTTTTATGATTTAAAATGTGATACATCCGCTGTTGGATCCCTTTCTTGTTTTTTACTTTTCATTCGGCGCGATGCAATTTACAAAAGAAAATTCCGTAAAATGAGAATCCTTTGAAGTTGTGTCGTATATTCGGAATGGAATACTGAAGACGAATGAAAGAGAAGCAAAGTGTGCGTATAAAGAAATAGATATGTTTAAAATTTCAATTAGTTGTGAGGTTATTTTGTTGAGTGCTAAGGAAAAGGTTTGCTGATCCTGAATCCTTCGGTACACATGTGATGTGTATGCGTGGATACTTGTAGTTGGAAAAAGTAAGTGGAATTAATTTCCACAATACGAACATCCTTTTTGTGTGGTTTGACGTAATGAGAAATTAGTTGAAGTGGATTGTGCCGTAGGCAAAGAGAGGGAGCATAATAAATTCAATTAAAATCTTTTCAACATTTATGGTTGAATTGTAAAGTAGATTTGTCAGTTCATGTTCATAGGTACTCAACTGACGTTTATGAGTTTATGAGTTATGAGCTTGTGTACAAATTATAGATCGCTGTAATGCTGTGAAGGTGTAGAAGCAGAAGAGGTCACGATACGCTTTCTCTGTGAATGCCCAAGCCTCCGCAGAGACTTTTATGTGTTTGATTAAACGCACCAGGAATCAAGACTGTACGGTACGCCATCGCCAACAACTTAACCTAATCTAACTAGGTACTCAGTTACTGCTTTTCAGCGACAACTTGAGCTAGTTTCAAATTGATATTTGAAATGCGAAGAGCATTCTGGAATCTGCAAAGTTAGCTTTTGAAAATTCTCAAGTGAGATTGCATATAACAATGATCATACCTTGTTATTTCCAGCTGTAAGACGTACTGGACATGATCGACAAAGAAGGGAATTGATGACTATCTTAACCAGTATTCTAAAGTGCCACAATTCGACTTTCCGACAAAGCTGGATCGTAGTTAAGAGTCATCCTCGAAACTAAACTTTTTTGCTCAAAATCTGTGGACAGCTCCAGGGGCTGTCAGTGTCAGTTTTCTAGTAATGCAAGGGTGTTGTCGGCTTATAATCCGGAAGACGTCTTTAAATCTATTCGGCAATAGTGAGAACCTTCTAAGCATTATGAGTTGGTTGTTTGAGAGTGAACGCTTTCACCTGGTTCTGTTCTAGAGGAATTAATGAACCACCCCCATATCCCTGTGGAGTCGACATTCCTCGTTCTTAGAATTGGCTCTAGCTGACATTTGAGTCAGATAAAGAATGTAGTCGAATTATCATGAATAGCTCTGGGAGGGGTCTCGAGCTTTTTTTTTTTAAAGATGACGATATGACGCTAAGCGAACATACTATCTAAAATTTTGCACCTTACGAGCTGCTTAAATGCATCCATTAGATGTACGTCTGTGGCATTTGAGATATATAACTTCAAAAATGTAATTTTTCTTATAAGACAATTGTTTTGAATCTTTTGGGCTGAATTTTAATGCACATCAAGGTATTCTTCTAATAACTACGATCCTAGTGATCTCTGCACGGTTTAAGTGCATTATCGCTGAGTAATTGGTTTCAGATGAGTCACCACGTCCTTCAACTAATCACTTACTTTGGTCTAAGTGGACCTCGGCAAGACTCACTTAAAACCAACAAAACAAATACCCAACCTATCAAATTAAAACCAAACAACCTCTAGAGTTAGCAATCTTCCAATACTTTACTATTACTAATCCCAATGACAAATGTTTTCTCTACATCAACTGATTTACGAGGCTCTCGTAAAAATTGGTTAAAAAAACGTTTCGATTAAATCACATTAAGTGTGAACAACCATTAACCTTTATAGACTACAGACAGCATGATCATGATTCTCAAGTGGCCACTCTGACAAAACCACTTTATGCGAACATTAAGTGTTGGCGTCTCTGCCCACTGCATAAGGATGCTTTTATGGTTGCCCTGCATCTTAACCCTTCACCAAGTGTCAAGTGGTTCTCAATTGTATTAATTATTGTCCAACTTCCTTCAGCTCCTCCGATAGCAGATCAAATCCAATTTATAAAATGTTTGCAACTGGCATGACGCATTAAGTTTCCAGTTTTAATTTCTAGACAGATGGATGGAGCAATTGTGTTAAAAAGTATCAATAACGCCGAAGTGGAAGCTTTTATATCAATCGTTTTGATATTTCATTATGAACCGACAATTGATGTATACAACGCTGTTGAGACGGGTGATTGCCATTTGTCGACATCGCTGTAGGTCATCGAATGTCAAAAACGTCAGTGTAATTAAAACATTTCTATTACTCGGATGTCCTGTTCTCATTTAGCTGGTCTTTTCGACTGGCAATCAGTAACTCAATGCGACAATGTATTTGTGTCACAGGATTGGGTTGCGTTTTGTGAAATTTGAGAAATGACGGTTAGTCCCCACCAGCTGTGTGCTCCAGAATATTGAAATCGATTGCGAAACAACAGACTCGCCTTCCTTTGAAATATGAAGCACGTTTTTCGTGCCAAAGCATTATATTGAAATGGGAGGGTGAAAACTGAAAAAAAAACAATGAATGACGACAAGACAACACAATGGATATTCAACACGGTCTGGCGCTGTTTTATGATAAGCGGTTGATGTTGTCTTGTGTTCAACGTTGGGTATACAATTAACTTGTCATGTGCTATATGAGGTTGTGGCCAATGATGCATGACATGTAACACGTTTTGAGTGGTTTTATTTTTGCTGCCAAAGCTTATTGTTTCTGGAAACAATAAACTGAACTAGAGTAGTAGTAGTAGTTTGCGGTATTGTCAAAAGATGATGGTAGCTTAGTAAGACAAATTTTGAAGTGTTAGTTTAACGACCCTTTAGCATGGTTAACATTATTATTCTCAACGATGAAAGGAGGATAATGTGCCTCTATCCAGTTCGTATGAGTATATCGCAATCAGAAGGGATCCTTTAGATACATTTATTATGAAAACTTCCTTATTGCTATAGGCGAGGTTTGCTGGTTAACACAGTACCTAACCTTTTTGGAATTTATTAAGATAGGGATGCAACCCTCAACATATGGTCAGAATTTTGTTTAATAAAATCCTTGCGTTTGATAGAAGACCCATTTTTGAAGGGTATTTTTGGGGGCGATAATTGGAAGGATATACTGCTCTCGCTATTGGTCTTGCGCTTGCCTTTATTACTTTAGTAGTACCTGTGTCAAACACAGCTAAATGCCTCGAAGTCAAATGTTTGACAAAACAATTTGCTAATTACTCTGTTAAGTATCGTTGTCAAACGGAAAACATCAAACAATTTCAAACATTTGACCGTTTGTCAAACAATCTAACCATAGCTTAAGGTAAAAAATGCTTAGACACACATTCATTCTCTGTTTTTGAGAAAATCCCAAGTGATTGCATCAATTGACAGGGTTTTATAATTACTTCCGGTCGGTACGCTGACTAAAAATAAGAAAAATTCACCGAAACATTCGTCAACGATGGTTTAAATGTGAAAATATAATTGTTCATTAACTACCTTTAACTTCTAAGAGTCGAAAAATACAAAATGACTTGTTTTATGTTGGGTGTTAATGTGAACTTAATTAAAGTCTGGGAACCAACATCGTACACAGAAGAACTTTTAATTTTTAAAATGTTTTAAGGTATTACATCAGTCGTAAGGAAATAAGTAGCCGTTTATTATTCTGCTTCCAACTAAGCTTTAAAAAAAAACCAACATTCCCGGGATTCAACGGTGGATTTATATTAGAAACAACAAATTCATGTTAAAAGAAAAGGAAAAAAATGTAAAGGAAATTAAAACACAGGGGCTTTCCCGCAAATACGTGAAGTCTTTATCCCTGCCATACAGTTTCTTTCTTGTAGGTATGCCTAAAACAGCAATTCGATAAGAATGTCTTGAAGTGAAAAACTGTGTATAATAATTAATTCTTAAATTTATTCAAAATAAATTAGCCAGCCTATAGGTACGTTGCTGTTGACACCAGATGTTTTAAACAATTTCCGGTGACAGTATTCACTTCAAACACTGCAACGTTTGCCACTTAAGACAGGTATTTCCCTTTAAAGTGATTTTATCAGCCCAACTTTAAACTGACTTAAGACAGGTTAAGATACCAAAAGGTTAAGGGAACCATAATGGACTATGCGCTCAGTTTCGCTAAGTTCCGGCACTTTGAGTGTGTTTTGACAGTTGAAAATCGCGATGCATACTTTGTGTTGAATTGTAGACGATGTTTTGACATATGCATCAGTTTGCTTAAGTAATTTTGGTTGTTAAAGTGAACTTTTTGATAATTTATGACACAAGTTTGAGGGTAACCAAAATGCCTTACAAACTAAAGTACAAATACCCTGCTTCCATCTATATTTTCAATTCCATCACGACGCCGAACCATTAACTATGGACTTTCAAAATTATGTAGATGGAGTGATAGGAAACTGAAAATCCACCCCAGGATCATTCATTTTCATAAATTATTGTGTTTATAACCATAGTGTATCCTACTATTCCGGAAAAAGCCCAACCAAATGGATACAATTCTTTCCGCCTTCTGCTTCCGTGCCAGTGCTACAAAAACTCTTTTTAGTATAATTCTTCATATTTTTTTTACTTCAATTCATTTTTCACCACTCAAACCAACTAAGTGCATCCACAACTTGCCATCCGGCATCAGTAGCAACAAAAGCAGCAGAAGTAGCATCTGCCTGCCTGAAGCTCATCATCTTACATAATACTTGACCCTGAATACATCCGCTGATGCAGCGAGCATAGCGGTTGGTCTATATTGCAGTGATACATCCTCCCAAACGAACAGGCCTAATGTAGTCCTCTTTTCAAGCTATACAGCGAGAACACTATACACTATATCTGTCTCTTAAATTGGTTGTAGGTCATCCTATATGCACACTATGCGTTGTCCTCCTTCCCATGTTTATGTCGTAAATCTTAAATAGTCGCCCATTGCTTTGTCCTCTCCACACAGTGTGTGTGTGTGTTGTTTATGTTTTCAGTTATAAATAAAGTGCCACAACGATTTTTATTACACTACGCCATGCCATCATCAATTGGCCCCCATTTTGGGGTACCTCCAAGTACAGGAGACGGGGAGAGAGATGGCACTTAATGTTCTTGTCTGACCAACTAAATGCCAATGCCTTCATCGATATATTGTTTGTCCACTCCCATCCCGAAGTAATGAAAAATTAAAAACAAAAATCCAGAGTAAATAAAACTACAAACGAAAAAAGGAAAACATTTATAATTATGATTATTACCCGAAAGCGGTGGGGGACGCGGCACAAATAGCACCATTCAGCCCCCGCCCGATTTTTCCGGGAATGTGACCAAAGTAGGAGGTCGTTTTGACAGTCAGAAGAAGATGTTGGCGCGCGGATTATATGGGGCGCGGATTGGGGGACTACAGCGAGATCTCCCGCAGTAATTATATTTTTATTTACACACAAGACCGCCGCTGAATGCGGCAAGCCGACACATAAATGTTCAATGCATTGAACATATCGTGCTGTGCGCCTTTGACACCTCCTGCCTGGAGGAGGCAAGGGATGGCTTATGCGTCAATATCGATTTCAATGTTGGAATGTCAATTGATGTCCATTGATACCGCACTTACATACGTTATCCACAGTCAGAGTCAGTAAAGGAACGGGCTGGTCTACAAGCTGTGTAAAGGGGGGGTGCCAAAAGTGTCAGTTTTCATCTCTGATATCAAATGAAAATCGCGCCCGAGAAATATTGAATCCAATTGCTGAGCTGTCAAGTTCGCGCGCACATCAAAACAAGGGAAAGCGAGACGTCGTCGTTAGAGGGCTCCAGCAACTCGACAACTTGATATTTAATTGACTTTGCGTAAGTTGATAATTGAAATAGAGAAAGGGCGACCAAGAGGATGGTTTGCTTGTGTATACTTCTTCGTTGAGTGAGAACGGACATCGAAAGCAACATCACCCCCTGGATCAAAGTACGGTGCGATTTATGATGTCGTTTTGAATAACGGAAGAAGAACGCAGATGCTGCTGTTGGGGTGACGATTTATAAATAGATTGCTGTTCAGTGTAAAGTGAATAATCCATGTTTATTACGCTGCGGTTCTGTATACATACTTGTCGGGTATACTTGTAGTAGACCATGATTTCCAACGAATTCCAAGGGCTGTTTTCAAGTTGAATGGTGTGAGTTGTTGATTGGGAGAAAAATTCCCAAGAATTTCAATGTTATGTACATGATGTGTATGAAAGCTTGAGGGGGAGAATCAAATCAGAATCAAAGCAATGCAGCAACTGTAAAACGTGATGGAAATAAGCTTCTGTCAATGCATCTGACACTTACAATGTTCATTGTGTTTGTATCAAGGTTTTTTACTTTTTTTTATCGTTTGGATTAAATGGAAGATTATTGTGTAAAATTAATTTCCTAACAAACCAGTGTCGCACTGGAAATGAACTTGGCAGACACAGGCCCCGGACTAGAAAATCCTTGCCGAGAGATACAAATTTACTACAGCTTTTTTTGGAGCGATCAACGAGGGCAAAACTAAGTGTTTGCTGTCGACAAGAAGGGACACTCAACATCGACGAATCGGACAGAACGTAACTATAGACAGCTATTACTTCGAGGTAGTAAGGGACTTTGTTTACCATGGCTCTGCTATCATTTCTGAAAATGATATCTCATCAGAAATCAAACGAAGAATAACTCTTGCCAATCGCTGTTTCTTTGGGCTGAGAGGGCAATTGAGTAGTAAGGCCCTTTCCCGAAGAACTAAGGAAACTCTGTACAAGACCTTAATCATCCCAGTCCTGCTATATGGCGCTGAAGCATGGACTTGGTGGCTTGGAGCGAAAAATTCTTCGTAAGATATTCGGTGGTCCAGTGTGCGTTGACGGGTTATGGAAATATACGAGCTGTACAGCGACATCGACCTAGTCAAAAAACTACTCATTGGTCGTTTAAGATGGCTATGACATGTAGAGCGAATGGACACCAACGCTCCGGCCCGAAGAGTCTTCGAATCCAACCCGGAGGGACAACTAAGTAGAGGAAGCGCTCGCCTAAGGTGGCGCGCACAAGTCGAAGGGAACCTCAACCAACTTGGAGGGCGTAACTGGAGACGGTTAGCTAAGGACCGGGCTAATTGGAGAAGCTTGTTGGTTGATGCCCAGATTCACCCCGAACTGTAGCGCCACCGGAGTAAGTAAGTAAGTTGCTGGAACACAAGATGTCGCTTCTTTTGCTAGCATTCAAATCAAAGAGTAATAGTTGCTTCAAAAGAATCTCTCTGAGAATATTACTTTATGAGTTGGGAAACGAATTGGGAGAGAGTCGAGACACACCTGGGATATGCTACAATTTAACAAAGCTTTCATTTGACTGCTTTCTTGATAAGTCTTAAAAACTCGATGATTGCTTGCTATTCATCGTGACAAGCCCAATCTAGATTGCAAAGTTCTTCCTACAGATTTCCACTTAATTATTGCTGTCGACTGTACATCGCGCAACGATAACTCTAAGTTGCTCTGCCTATTCCCATTTTTGTAGAAATTAATGCTGTGTAATCAGTTTCTGTCCTCCAAAGAGTGAATTCATTTGTTTTCGTGGCTTCAGTCCATGCTTGCGTATCATAAAAGCCAAACAATTTTGATCCATGGGCTAACGTTCATTAGACATCTCCACCAACCCTGCTGTCAAAATGAACCCTCATCTGAATCTTATTATCCCCTTAAGACATCACGATGCCTTTATTTCGCATCATTCTACCTACCACACACAATCTAATCAATGCCAGTAATTACCCAAAACCCAAAAGCGTTCAGAAATGACATTTTGACACTTGCTGCTGATGTCCTCTGATATCTGCAAACAGCCATCGAAAATGTATGCACATGTTAGCACACCCATTGATCGTTGAATTTTCCTACGAAAATCATGTCACTGCCTAATGATTTGACTTTTTCCTGACCATGATACACAAATTCTCTTACATCTGTCCCTGCCACACTTCCTCGAATGACAACACAAAAGTGAAGAGAAAACAAAACTCGACAGAAGACACATGGTCAACATCGTCATTGTCAACATCAAGGCAAAACAGTGTTGCACCACTGTTGTTGTTATGCACTCCAATGGCCAAGAGCGGCCAGAGTACTTAACCCACTTTTTATGCTTGACCAGCTTTTCGATGGACAATTATCCACTATGTTGGCGACACTTACACAGTACACACCCTTCCATGGCAGCGTAATCCGAAAATGCGCTTCGGATCAAAGTGAGTGTCACAAGTGGGCAAGGAAATCCCCGGAATCAACCCTATGGTAATGCAGCATATACATATGTATGTATGTACTTGCATCCAGTGTCCACTGCCCTTGAACACAGCAACAGACGAATGGATTTCCTTGGTTTTCATTTTCCTTTGGTTTTCTTCCTTCTTGTCGTCCGTTTTTTTTTTAATATTGTCGTCGGTCGTCGCCAATGAAAATTGGAAAATTAAACTGGGCTATGGCTGTGCACGCTGACCATGAGCGATGGTCAAGACTAGTTATGCGCTGCAGTGTGTGTGAATGCTGTTTTTTTTATTTCCTTTCTTGCCAAGGGTAGGTGGGGGCGGGTTTGTACATTAGATCGGCAAAATCCCGACGAGGGAGAAAGTGTGCTGTGAGAAAAAAATTGTATGAAGTTGATTTATTGCGAAGTCTTGCACACACACATGGGGCTCTGGCTTTGCCACATGGCCGTAGGCGAACGAGATAAGCCATGCGGAGCTAAATGAACCTTTTTGTGGAATTGAAACTGAACGGCTGGAAATAGCTGATGAGATTGCGGGATGGCAAGTTGTAGGCTTTTATGTTGCACTGGCCTGGTTGGAGAGTGCATACACTCAGTGACATCCCTTGTTTTTGAGGTTATTTTTTATGACAATATTGAGGTTATGTCAATGAATTTCAATAAAATTGATCTGTCCTGGACATGAAGACGACTTCCTCTTTTTGTCGGTTTGTTTATCCCGAGCTTGGGATGACTCCTATTACATAAAACACATTAAATTAATGAATATTGGCTTCGAAATTTACTGAAACATAGATACACATTAGAACATATGTGGATGAATAGTGTATACAACAAAAACGGTTGAAAATAAAGAAAGATCCTTAAACATGATGTAAAGAAAACTAAAACGAACCCAAAGGAGGACTTTTGACATCCTACTCCCCATGAAGGGTTTACAGTCAGAAACGGATAAGTGCACAACCCATCGGATCCGTTTTGTGAGCTAATCCGTAAATGCAAACCTATGCACTTATTTGGTTCCTTTTTTTCTTTTTTTAAAGATTGGCTCTGCAACTGACGCATATGGCACTGCGACCTAAAAGATCTACTGCGCCTGGAGCCAGTTAGACTAGAAGATTCTCGATCTTCCTAATGAAGTTGACGATATCTCCAGTTGAGGCATTACGCATGTTCTCTGGTGTTAAGAATTCCTTGTGGACAAAGCGTTTCCTAATTCTGCAGACAGCCACGCACTCACATAGTACATGTTCCGCTGATTCGTCTTCCTCTAAACAGAGTCGACATTCTGATTCCTGAGCTATATTTAGTTTAGTCGTGGTACCCAACAGAGTTTGATTTTATTTCGCATAGAAAGGCCTTGGAGAGCATTGAAGCAGCCTGAAACGGTCTTTAAGTTGCAGTACTGGGAATATTGCTATTGTTACTGTTTATGGTGACCTCTTTATATCGGAGTCAAGAATAATATTGACGCAAGTATCAATGGCATGTTGTTCTGCAGGAAGGACACTAGGGCATATTCCAAGTGCCTTTGAGATTTTGTTATTAGGGCCATAAATACCGGATCCAAAACCAGGGTCCATTTTTGATCCGTCAGTATACCACACTAGTCCTTTTATGTTCAGCAGCGGATCGATAGTTTCCCAAGAATTGCGATTCGAAATCACGATATCGAACTTTCTGTCAAAACAGAGTATTTTTGGCATAAAGTTGGATGTTGGATACCGTACTTATCATTTTAAGCTCGGGAAAGTCAAAAAAGATAGCCATGTGATCCATAAGTCTAATTGGCTGGATTTCTGTAAAGCGTTGGAGGATAACTGCTTTGCGTATTGCCACTTTTTTGACGAAGATGTGCAATGGAGTAAAGCCAACACGTGCCTCTAGACTTGCGAATCTTTGAAGTCGTTTTAACAAATAAGTTGTTTTTTCACTCTTTCATCCCTAGAACTGTAGAACTTCCAGAGTTGGCAGTATATTTGCTTCAAAGGAGAAAAACATTTCTTATGTATATGTTGCACTTATCCAAGTGTTTTTTGATAAATAAAATATTTTGGGTATTCAAAGAAATTTGCACACGTTTTACACTTATCCAAACATTATTGTCTGTAAAATTTGCGAATTGACAAGGGGTTTTTGGAGGCATTGTACTAAGAAGGTTTTTGAATTTATCCGGTTTGCACTCATCCGTTTCCGACTGTAATATTAACTTTCGGATGTTTCATTATTTTTTAATTAACTATTTCTCATCCGAAGGCAATGTGCCTCAGAAAACTTATCCCAACAATAATTCCAGCGACTTAAGTAGAAATAACCCAACCATTGCTATAAGTGTTTAAAAATGTACGAAAATCTTGCAAATCAATGGTAATTAAAAGATATAACCCCATCGGGGGAAAACAAAGGACCGCGTTCCATTTTTAAGACTGTGGTTTTCGGTGGATTAAACAAAAGGAGCAGTGAAATCTCTACCAAGAAAGACATTTCCCACACTGTTACTTTTAACAACAAAATAAAGATTCTTAAACCAAAAAAACAATAGATAAACACAGCTACACAATGTAACAAGGGAGTTATTAAAAGAGTCTGGTTAACCAATCTTGTAGTTAAGCAATGACTGCAAGCGAGTAAACATTTTCAGCCTAATTGCTGGAATAAATCTGCAAAAATTAAGTAACCTTGACATGTGTACTACCATGAGTTAATTCTCGTAAGGGAATTAGGAGTAGGAGCACAGACTAACTGTGATAATAAATCATTTTGAAGCACAAGCTACACACACACTCACACAAACATGAAATAAATACTTTGAAACAGAAAGGAAAGTAAATCATGATGTGCGTAAGGGAATTGGCTTTACATGGTGTCAACCGATAAAGGGTTATGATTGGAAACATACACAGAAGAAAATTTGTTGAAAAGTAATATTAACGCCGCCTTGGGGGTTCACCTTTATAGACATTTTGGTATTAAGTTGCCAAATCCTAGAACGAAGATTAACATCAAACATATACATATTTGGAATATTGATTGATTCACTCGTGTTTACATTAGAAGCACCAAATCAGCTATAAACAGCTTTACCGCGAAACAGACGTTAGTTAAAAGTTGATCTTTTAAGAAAGCAATCGAAGTTAGGGCACACTGTAACATAAAAATGAGACAAAAATAAGTAACCACTTAAAGTCTTAGAGTTCTATCCGTGTTCTCTTCTTTATGAGTTTCCGTAGACTTAGTAGGCGGGTATGGGATTTATTTAAAATCAGAAGACTCAAACTCTATGCTCAATTTCGGGCTTTTGACAACACGACGGTCGTTCGCTTCCATCGAAAGAGTCTCTCCTGGTACAGGACCCGATCATCGTACTATGAGATGGATTCGTTCGAAGCTAAACAGAGGGTTAATTTGTGTCAACTGTCAACTGTTTCCATCAAAATCAGCAAAGATTGCCCGCAATGGTTCATAGTTATTGACCAACTGTTAGACAACTTACAAATTCGGGTTTAGGCTACGCCGATGACGTGGTCAATATGGTCAGAAGTAATCAATTGTTTTTGATACTGATTAGATATGTGCTTCGTTCTGCTTTGACAACAGGAAATAAAGGTATTCGATGGCCATCTTATCTAGGTTGAAATGGCTGCCAACTTAGACCTGTGATTGGTCCATTGTGATTACATTTAACCTAAAACACTTGGACTACGATGACGATGCCATAATAATCATGGATATTCACTAAATGACAACAAACGTGAAAAGGCAGGCAATCGTCGTGGGGCTACATTCAAACTTTGGCAGTAGTTTTTTTTAACAAGGTACAACAGGAAGAGAGAATAGAGGGCTTCCAATATCTTGGGAGTACTGTCTCAACCGATGATGGAACAAGATACTGCCAGTCGAATTGAAAAAACCAAATCCAACTTCGGAATGCTGTCTAAAATATGGCGAAGCAAAGCTTTTAGTAAAGAAACCAAGCTAAGACTGTTCTGCTCCAATGTTGAATCCGTGCTGTTATTTGGGTGCAGCACTTGGAAAGTCACCACCACTATCACGAAGAAACTGCAAATGCGTTCGAATCGGTGTCCCTCATCGCAGCGTATTTCAAATGAACAGCTTTACCAAATAAAGGGAAAGGTACGACCATTCGAGACATTGACAGTAGATTGGTTATACCTACACTTCGAAAACAACAAAGATTCATAGCAAAGTACGCGATGCAATGAAATCCGTTAACCCAAGATGCTAGAAGATCTGACAGTCTGGAAAGTGCATTTCTCCAATGATTTCTGAGTGCTTTTTTCACATGAGCTGTCTCTAAGCTAGTATCTTACGAAGTCTTGCAGTTTTATGGGTTTCAATATTATTTGGTAAACCGGGGACGCATCAACACAGTTTAGAATGTAAATGGCTACCCTTCAGATATTAAACAGTTTAACTGAAGCCAATGCTATGCCAGTCATAATGACAAATTAAATTCCACTTGTTTAAACAATAATTTTCATGCAACCACCATCCACCTGTGCTATTAAATTATTAACAATTATTGCATTTTCAATTAGCACTTGTCCGAAAGGGGTGATACATTTTCTCACTCTCATGTGATGTCCGAGCTTGATCAAACTTCACCAATGCTTCCTCGTCTCCCAGCCATTGTCGCCCAAAACCAGTCAAACTGAGTGTAATCATTCATACGAACGAATTTCAGTGAAATTTCATTTAACTATCCAATGGAACAATCCATCAAATTGCTATCAAGTCCGGATCACATGAGAGACCTTCGGTCAACGGTGCTAAATGACGATGGATACCAGATCCAACCTGATGGCACTGTCCCCGATAGCTCGACTCAATGGACATCGTTCCATAGTGTCACATTAAATGAGCTTATAGCCAGTGTTCCATAAATATTACACAGACATCACTACCCCAGCACCAGTTTCAATCGATGGGTGGATATAATTACCCCTAATTATCCATCGGGTTAAATGTTAATTGTAAATTAGTTTCAAGTATAGATTTTCCGTGTATCTGAATGTTATTTGCTATGACAATGCAATGGGGGTGATGGAATCCATGTGATGCATTGATAAAATTTAATTATCCTCAGGATGTGCGGTTATTGCAAATGGATTGTAATTATTACATTGGTGTGGTTCATTTCACTTTTGAAATTCGAATGCAAATTAATGGCAATGTTTGGGGGCGTGCTTCATGGGCTTCCATTTATGTAGTAGGCGGCGAAAATGTTATGTGTTTAACGAATTTATGTTTGAAATTTTAAAATTTATTAGAGACCAACAGTCGTTTGTGTTATTAAAAGAAGGATACTTATTTTTTTAAATTGGCTTATCGTGCATTGTTTCAATGCTTTGGAGTCTAAAAGCCTTGTTAAGGTTGATGAGAATATAAATGTTACCTTAAGACCATTAAGACTAATTCCGTAATAAATGTTTTTTTTTTTCTTTTATGCCCAAGTGAATAATAAACTTGAAATAACTTTTGTTGTGAAAAAAGCTTTAAAAAAACAAACCTTCAGACTGAAAACGATGTCTAGGTTTTACTTTCATAATCAATTCAAATTTTATGATCAACTTTCTAGCACATCAAGTATGGAAAGCAACTTTAAACAACGTAAACGTTCCGTCATCTTTAAGGGAACAATCAGCTTTTTCAAATTTGTCTGTCAGCTTTATACAGATGATGCCAACTGTACCTATTCAGAAGGATTTCGTTTGCAGAATCAATTAAAATTTATCAGAATTAGTTGTTAATGAATTGTTTCACCCTCAATTCGACGAAATCATTATCAATTTTAGTTCTAAGAAATCACACAAACATTTTGAATGATCCGCTTATTAATGAGGTTAGCGGGGGTAGGATGGTCACGTAAACTTATCATCCTTTTCGATCCTCCGCCACTGATTCCTTTTCATCATGAGAGATGTAGAATTTGATCCAATCACATCATCCTAGGCAACCACAAAATCGTTTCCCTGATGAAGCTCTCATAAAATTTATCCAGCCCGACCGATTCTACAAGATAGCTTTGGATTGCTTCTTCCATCGCTCGTGAATAAGACTTCGAGATACTTGAACTTCTCTATACCTATTTCAATGGGACTCCACTGATAAGCAGAGTGCAATGAATAGGTCTCCTGGAAACAACCATCACTTACGATTTATTTACATTGACCTTCATTCCAGCAGACGGCTACAAACCTTTGGAATACGCGTTGGAGTTCAATCTGGGAGGACCCTAGTAGAAGTGGTTTTTGTCTGATAAGGTCCTACCAGTTACACAATTAGCGCAGGTGCGGCGTTTTGGGAGGACCCAAGGAGGACCGTGAAAAATAAATGACTGATCCTCAAGTCTTCCAATTTGAGACATTCTTCGTCACCACTGGACTATAACATTCAGTCCATACACATGAAGAAAGGGAAATATGACAAAATGCACCATTAACAGAGTCTTATGTCCACAGTGAAAGGCATTTATTTGAGACTCGCAGTTCGTATGCGAAGACCTGAAAAATATTTCAGACTTTACCGCGGAGGACCCGATCGCTCAACGATATGATTCAATATTTGCATAGGTTTCTACGAATGATCACATACGATATCATTATAAATTTTCTACATTTGCGCTCTCTACAAATGTCAAATGACAACGGGACATATAATAAGGTAAACCAAAATGCCCGCTTCCTCAAAATTGTAAAGCAGTTACAGACCGAAACCTTTTTTACTAAATCCATGAGAACTTAACTTATGAACGTATTTTCTAAGCCTAAAGTATTCGTACGTAGGGATGTCACTTACTTTTGCAACAAAAAAAGTTCCAAATCTATTTCAGATACCCAATTTCTAAAGCAAGCAGTAGAAAGGCTTCTGTAACTTGCAATTATTATGGTCATCTGTTTTACTTTCAATCTCTCTTAACTGTAAGAAAACACAAAATGGAATCATGTTGTTGACTATTACTTTTCGGATTTGTAGTTCGCCCTTGAATTACGCCTGTAGCTAGCTGCCTTTATTCAAAAACTTTACTTTCGTTTCGGCTCTCACTTTTGTGTAAAATATTTGAATTCGAAATTTACAAAACAAATTTCGTTTTTTCTGTTTGTATCCTCCTAAAATTTAGGTCACCGACATTTTTTTTTTAAGCCAAAAAGCAAACTTTTCTCGCAACCATCAACAGTCGAAAAATATCCGTAACTTTCTTTCCAACACCCACCTACACACCGAGTCAATCATAAATTTTACGTGCAACTCACGAAAGTTTACAACTTATGAAATACTTATTGACTAAGGGAACCGGTTAGGTCCTGTACCCGAAACCCTGTGGCGGGAGTTATATTTTCATGACTTAACTTACATCAAAAACATTTCCTTTCTTTTTTTTGTTCGCCCACATTCGGCGGAAACCCGCTTTTATCACCTCGACGGAGTGTATTTTGAAACAGTTTTTTTTTCCATTTTCATATTTTTTTTTTAACCAAACACAACAGCAAGAAATGCGTTTGAATTTATTTTTTTTTTAACTTTTCGCCACCCTTCATAAACTGTTTGAAATATGAAGTAAAAGTGGTAAATAAAATGGAACCACAAACTTCTGGTTGGTCCTGCTAAAAATGAAATTTACCCAAGAATCACTACACTATCCACTCACTACCCGACACGTGGATATCAATTTTGTTATTCTCTTTGTGTTTATCCTTGACACTCAATGACACGCATCTGTTCGGAATAAACAGCGAAATTGACGTTTTAAATTATCCTTTGAGCAGGTGGAAAATAATGTTCCGAGGCTTTGCCTTTTTTTTTTTTGCTCCTTTTTTAATGGATTGGAAGCTTGAAGCTATCAAATTGAATTTTCGATAGTGATTTCGATGATTGAAAGGTGCATTGTTTGCTCGTGGGACACAAGGGATGTGTGTACATGTTTCAAAATTGATTGGCATGTGGTATGCCATTGATGGGCGGAAGAGGAAACCAAATATCAGCATTTAAATGTGGATGAATGATGGCCTTGCCTTACAAGTGTCAAAGTATGAAATATGAAAAGCGATTGGGGATTTACTGGTGTCATATGTGCCCCATCCGTAATATTGCCATTGAAATGTTCGAATGATTTATTCAACAAGTGTTTTTCTTTTCTTTTGCGTTTGAAGTAGGTACCCAAATTGTAAATACATATACATACATATTTAACAAAAAAGTGACACATGGACACACAACCAGGAATGCGGAGCAAAATACCAGCAACAGATGGAATTTACTAAACGTTTGTTTAACACAAAGAAACTAAACTATCGCCGAAGAGGCAGTTGTGATAAGGACTCTAGACTCCGGCATAAAGGGAGTAGCCATCAATATATTAACCGACAGCCAAGCAGCGCTCAACGCACTGAGTTCTCATTTCTTCAACTCAAAAGCCGTTCTAGGCTGCTTCAATACTCTGCAAGACCTCTCAAAGCGAAACAGAGTCAAGCTCTGGTGGGTACCAGAACACAGAGGAAATGAAGGCAATGAAATTGCAGATCAACTTGCCAGGATAGGTTCCTCAGAAAGGTACATAGGTGCCGAACCCTTCTGTGGCATCCCTACTTCCGAGTTCAGAATGAGTCTGGACAGGTGGGAAAAACGAAACTTCATAACCTACTGAAACAACACTCAGGGACTCAGACAGGCTAAAAGAGCCATCCGACCCCTGAACAAAACCACTAAAAATATTCTCAACCATAAAAGGGACGGTATCAGAAGACTTGCCAGCTTCCTCACCGGTCACTGTAGTCTCAGATATCACTTACATAAACTAAAGATAGTTCAGGAATCTGAATGCACCTAACACCGGAGGACATTCGTAATGCCTCTACTGGGGACATCCTAGACTTCATTAGGAAGATAGAGGACCTACTTGTCTAACTGGCTCCAGGCACAATAGATCTTTTAGGTCGCGGTGCCATATGCGTCTGTAGCAGAGCCTTACTAATAATAATAAATAATAATGTGATAAGGACGAAAATGGGAGTACTTTTCTCTGTCATTACCCAGGTCCCCATGATCTACAATGGATTTCCCTTTCAATCCACTAATGATTGTGAAAAAATACCTCCATGGACCTTGAACAACAAACATCACATTGTTTGCCAATGAACTGTCTAGTCTTATGCCATGACACTTCACGTCAATAGTAACAAGATATTTTTTCTTTTGTTCGGAGGGTCATAGACTTCAAGGGGAAAAGGTTACAATTTCCACAGCTACTGTAGGACATTTTTGTTAATGATGCGCCGAATAAAAAAATAAAATAAAAAAAATTTGAATTGATGTTAAACGAGGGTATTTCTAAAGAATTTCATAATGAGATTTATTTTTTATTTCAAGTCTTCTAAATCCTAATTAGATAGTCATCATTCCTGTTTTATTTTACTTGGGTTAAAAAAAAAAATAGCAAAGGACAATGCCTAAGGGGAGAATTCAATCGCAAAACGATATTTAAACAATTTTTTGACATTTGATCTCTTTTCAAGTACAGAATAAACAACATCTTTAAATAAAACTTTGACCTTTTGCCAAGAAAATCTGAAACCCATACTTTCGTTCTCCTTCCTTTTCTCTTTTTTTCCTCAACGTTTTCTAATAATTGAGTCCAAATTTCATGGTACTTTGACAGTAAATGACCAACGAAAACTTGGTATTATCAATACAATAAAGCGAATTTGGCAACTTCCTTCTCGTTGATTATGTATGTAGTTGCGAGTTGGCATTTCATGACTTGTTGCACAGACTTTAAAATGCCACCTGTCAATTTGACATATTGACGTTTCCTATAAAGGGTTAAGTTTTGGTAAATAAATAATATCTCAAAAAACTGTAAGTTACGCATGTGGACTACAAGTTGTAGACTTAATACCAATCCAAGCAACACTCAACTGAGTTTATTTACCACTAAAACCGAAATAACGACCTTAACGCCTCCACGGAACATACTCCACGCCTACCTTCCTACGCCCACAATAAAACTTTTAACAAGAATATAAGTCAGTAAACACTTATATTCTTGTCAAAATGTGAGCTAAGAATCTTGGGTCTGGTAGCACAGACTACACCCAAACTAAATCTCAGAGAAGACTTCACCGTAAGCTTACCTTCCAGAGGGGAACAAAAGAACGATAAAATGATTCAAAATTCGTATACAGCGATTTTCACCGATGGTTAGAGGACGGAATGCGAGGTTGGTGCGGAAATCTTCTCAGAAACACTAGATATAGCTAGATCCTTACGACTTCCAGATTCATGCAATGTGTTGCATACGAAGATACTGGCAATCCGGGAAGCATGCAGTAAATTTCTACGCACTGTGTACATATCCACGACAATTTGTCAAACTTTACTGATGACATCTGTCAAGAAATGACAGGAAAATGTTTGTGAACTTATCCGATGGGTGCATTCAAAGAATTGCTTGGATAAATCAGAAGAGTGAACGCATCTAACCTTTGCCGCTTTTTCAATAACCTTCCCATTGAAATTCTCGAACGAACAAGCTGACGTTTAATTCCATTATTCCCACACTGCAACACAGCGCAGCATACAAAAAAGAAAAACAATCCAATACCATCGGTTAAATAAGAATTCGACTTGTTTCTCTGGAAACTGCGAAATGTCAATCTTCGGTCCACCCCTGCATTTGTCTATTTCTGTATTTTTTTTTAAAGATATTTGGCAAACGTTTTGCATTTAATTTGCAAAATAAGTATTGGAAGTGTGAATTTGCGCAAAGGAATTTGTGTCACCACAATCACTTTAAAAGTTATCATCCTTTTCGAACAAAAAAACAAAAAAAGATTCCTTCATTCTTTTGAAGAAAATTGCTTGTTGATTCACCATCTCTTGGAGCAAAAAAAAAAAAAACTACAAATTTATGGGGACACACAACGAGAGCACAAAAAAGATTATTCAAATTAATTCCCAAGGAAAAGAAGAAAATAAAAAATAAAAGCACAATTCTATTTTCTCAGTCTCTGTCGGTGTCTCCAGTTGTTACTGCCAAATGAAATCCCAATGAAAAGAGATTTTCTTTTCCATTTGTCTTGAGTTTTCTTCGGTTTATTTTTGTTTTGCTTAGGAATGAATACAGGATTTTCCTGATTCGGACGAATAATGGCAAGCCATCGTCATCATGAGTGAGACTCTGATTAATCAACCATCTTCTAGGCAAAGTTGACTGACAATCAACCCATCTGTTTTCAAAAGGGTTGATTATCAATTGTTTAAACATGTAGACATAACCGAGGGTGTTGCCTAGCAGGAAATAATGCCACAATAATTTTAAAATTGCAAAATGTAAATTTTCCCAATGGGAGAGTGAAAGGAAACACATCCTCATCATCGGCGGCAGCATCACCATGGGATTTGAATGTGCTTTAGAACGTTCATTCTTTTTTCTTTCTTTTTTTTGATTCAAGTTGAGACCTATTGTTGTCATCATCATTATTATGGCACTACCATGAGTTCAGTCAGTGGAGGAGCTAGAAGCCTAGATTGCAGACTATTGCTATTTACAATTTCTCCAATGGTAAAGATAATTATACATACATAAATGCTTATACGCAAGTCTTTTGTGTAAAAGTAACAAGAATTATTCGTTTAGATGCCAATAAATGCTGAATGCAGGCTTATATTTACGAGTTGCAATTTTTATTCAAATGAGCTTCTGTCGATGCTAAAAGGGAGTGAAATTGTTGTTCTCAGTTGTTTAAAAGTTTATTCAATCGGTGTTATTAACCGATAACGTGTTTTATGGACGTCAAACTACATATTTACCAACAAATTGCCATCAAATTTTGTATTCTCACCTGAAAACAAAAAGAAAACAAGAGGTTATAAATTTTCTCCATAAAAAGATAACTTTTTATGTAACAAGTAACGGTAGAATTCATACTTTCATATCAAAGATACGTCTTTTGCAGAGAGACAGACTTTATGCGGTATTATATAAACCAAATAAATAAACTCATGCAGAGGTCCTTTGTAGTGACTGTGATGATGTGGGAGTACATACGTGACTTTTCCACTTATCAAGACTTTTTTAGGACCGCATTCTGGCTAGTCTACTCCAAGGAATACTTCATCACAGATTTTAAAGTCCATTCAACAGTGAAACGGACTAAAAATAATAAACCAATTGGTCCCGACCAAATTCTGTTTGAAGTCTTCCAATCTGTTAGGAGAATGCATAGAAGCGGCAAATCAGCAACAGAAGCAATCAACATTCTTCGAACACTAGATGAAAAACACAGATAAAATAAGAAAACCCTCTACAGCATCTTTATCGATCACAAGAGCAGGTTAACTACATAGTTCCAGAAATACTAATAAACCTTGCTCATGACACCTACCATCTGATCACAAGCAAAGTCTAAGGGTGGCTATGGTGTAGTGGTTGCATCATCGCTTGTCGCACTGAAGGTTCCAGGCTCGAATCCCGATGTCACAGAAGAAAAAAAGTCGGTCAATTGCGAAAAAAGCTGACGTCAACTCTACTGCATAGGCATAACACTGGCAGCAGGGTAGGCAAAGGCTTAAAAGTGTTGATCGTACTAATGCCATCGGGATGTTCGAAAGAAATACTGTGAATTATAAGCAATGGCAACAGAACCAATAATTCTCCCCAGTCATTCTGGACACCACCCTCGGAGCAAAAAAGACTGAAAACCTAATACCACCTGAGTTTCCAAATCACTACATCAACACTAGCGCTGTGTGAATAGCATCATAAGGGTATTTATAACGCCTTTAGCGCTAGTGAATTATAAAAAAACAAACAAAAAAAAAGCTTCAGAGATCTAACCGAAAAAATCGTAGTTAAACTCCGTGTACATAAAAGATCCGCTCTGAGTTCGCTCCATTTTAACCTCGTAATGGACGACTTGCAGGGTAAACAGAAATCGACTCCAATGGACTAAGGATAAGCCGGACCAAACCACGTATATCACATGATGAGGCGAGCCTGACAAATACCAATAATTGAAAGAGAACCTGGAAGGCTGCCCAAAACTTGGAGCAGCACAATCACTAATGATATGTAACGAGGAAAGTTGACCCTGAAAAGGGAAAATGGCTAGAACAAAGAAGAAGAAAATCAAGACTGCAGAGTGATTCGACGAGAAAGGAATACCTATCCTCTCACAATGGGTCTACCTCTACATTGACCTAAATGTCGCAGTTAAGAATTTCGAAAGGAATTTCCACTAAAGATCAAATCGTTAATTAAAGACTTTTTCGAAAGGAATGTACATTCTCAAGACTCAAGTTATAACTTAAAAAAACATTTTCAAGGTTCTTTAACCTTGAATATGACTGGGCAACCAAACAACATAACCCTGGTCTGCACTTGATTCATTTTCGTCACCACTGTAGTGAATTTTATAAATTTTAAATCTCTTGAAAAAAAAAAAAAAAAAAAAAATTGTAAACAACATACTCTCGTGAAATTTATGATACGCGGAAAAATTCTATCAGAATATTTCCCTCGACCTTCACGGGAAAATATACGAAGAAAGCTCTTGCCCATAGTGACGGAACGATTGGATTTATGCTGATCGCAAGAGTATTGGAGCTAAGCGAATATACTGCGACGCGTTTCTTCAGCAAATATCTTGGGATTTCCCCCACTGCGAACTGCGAGATAAATTTATATTGCGCCTTGTGCTCACAAGATACAAATTTACCGCAGATGTTTATTCACTGTCAGATAAATAAATTAAGTAAACTTAGCATAATTCAGTTCAGTTTTGGTGGGCTTTCGCGCGAAAAACACTGCTATACGCCTTAAGGAGGGTCATCGTGAGCAACACAAAACTGCTTGTTAATTTGAATTTGCTGCTGTTTATCTATTAGGTGAATAATGTTAAATGATAGTTAATGTTTGTAAAACATGCAACTGCAGTGGATTGTTGGAGTTCACCTTGAACCAGTGGAAATTAATATCTGAACTGAAAACAGTTTTCTTAAGACTGGGAAGCATTCAGTGGCAAAGAAAGACCGGCGTTAAGGTGCATCATCATTACTAGAGGTAGGCCGGCTGGAGGTTATTGACAATCGAACACGCAGCACAGTAGTACATTAGCTAGAAGGTAAGTGAACCTGATGGCGTCGTTTTAATGAATGGGAGTGGAAAATGAATTGCTTTTCAGTTCCCCTAAGGCCTAACGTTTGAATCTTATTTGCTTGTGAGAGAATAATTTATTAGCGAAGGGAACAAGTGAGTAAAGTCACAAATTGAATGCATTAAGTCTGGAGTCAGATAGGTAGTTTGGGTGTTTTCAATTTGTTTAAAAGTTATTCCCAAGCATGTCAGGAGGTCAACTTAAAATGTATCTTTTGTTGAGGCACCTGCATTTAATTTCACATCCCCTTTTTATTAGTTTGCAATAATTTACATGCATGTTCACATCCCCACCCGCTCCTCCTCGATTGACATCATTATCATGCATAGACCCTACTTTCGACATAATCCTTAGCATTCGCCAAAAAGCACGCATTTGGCCTTTTTGTTTTTTATTGCCCCCAAAACCAAACACAAACACATTGCTTTGCAGTCGTTTTCTCTATTTATTTACAAAGTCCGCACCATCAACATTATAAACCATCCACTTCCAACGATACACAAAACAAGGAAATTAAATGTTACTCCATCCAGCACCGCCCGCAATAAAACACATTTATTTTTGAGTTTTTCAATAAACCAAGCCCAGATGTTAAACAAATACCCTTGCGCCACATCGTAACGAAATCCTTCACTAATACCCATAAAAATGCGTATTATCAGGACATGAATGATTTAGCAATGCAAATACTCATATTGAATTATTCATATTAAATTTGTTCGATTTTGTTTGTATTATTTGGCAGCACTTAGACATGCAATCTATCATTGCAAAATGCCTAAATAAATGTCAGCGGAAAAAATATTTATAAAAATTCAACCTTCGCCTAGTAGAAGGACCCCGTAGGGATTCTATCAATTTTTTTTTTATTTTTCCTTTATCCCTCTTTGAATTTTGTATTCGTTGTATTCATTTCAGAATTTACTTGTATTTTCCGGGTTTATGGAAATAAAGAGAAAAAGAGAGATGAAGTTTCTATATTCACCATCACCAGTTGCTACGTTGCACAAAAAGAACATCGAAAGACTTTGTGCTTGTATGTCCTTCTTCAGGTCTTTTGGGAAAAGTTTTTTTCTTTTATTTTTGAGCAGAAAACTAAAAAGTTTTCCGGCTGTTTTTGCGGATTGAAAAATGAAAATAACTTGTTGTTAAAACTTGTGGCGTGTACATTTTGCTTATTTTGCGGGGGATAACATTTTTTCTCAAGTACAAGTGCATTTTGCATGAGGGACAAAGATGGAGATAGAAATAGATAAGTGGCGGATATAATGAAATGGAAGCACAAAAATGATTATTTTCTTGGAGATCTGTCTCAATGGGGTAGCTTGTGTTGAACGAAATTTATGGAAAACTGCACGAAACAAGAGAAATGTATTTGTAACTGAAACAAAAACCTAGGAGGGCTGAATTGATTTTGGGCTTAGTGCCACAAGATGAAAATATTTGTAATTCAAAATTGTATGGTTGCAGTAAAGTGAAAATGTTTTTAGACACAAGAAAAATAAACTAGAAACCCGATAGATTTTCGTCTTTTTAGACATAAAAATGTATAGATGGCTACCTTGAAACAGGAATTAATGTCAAAAGACTTTGCCAAAACCAACGAAGCAAGCGACTTACTAAATATGCCTTTGGCTCCTAATCTATTTGAGGCCGATCTATACATTTTGTCGAACCAACAAGAAATTTTGAAAGCAGTGGAGGTTGTTCCCTTCCTAATTGAATTCTTTATCGAAGTGGAGTTTTGGCAACGCCTGCAACCACAGTGTTTTTTTTAAGTGGGAAGTCTTTGATAGAGCTACAAACTAAGAGCAATAGGCGATAGTATGAAATGCTACTTTCTTAAAAAGAAATCGTAAGAGTTCTTATAAGGCATAGACGAGTCTGCTAAGGGAGTTTTCCCTATCCGCTTCGATGATCTTAATAACTCAGTTCTTGTAACCCAAGGATGTGCTGATGATTTGGTCATCATAAAAAGATATAAACATCTGACTACACTCACAGGTTCTATGTAAAATGTCTTTAATCAAACGTGTCTAGATCCGAAAGACTAAGTTAAAATGCTACTAAATAACGTCCCAAAACAGAGGGGTCATTTTAGAACAAAAATGTCCTTGAAAAAAACATTTTGTAACAACCCTTAAGCGATCATCTCTATTATGACGACCGTTTGCGAAAAAAAATAGGTCCAAACGAAGGCATGATTTACTCCTCCCTATCATACATCCAGCAAGCAAATATGCGTCATTATTGCAAGTCTGTACAAAAACTCCATAGTCTCCTGAACCTTTCTTCTGAACTTCAAATCATGCGTTCTATGCAGGTGGACAAGATGCCAAACTGGAACTCCCGACAGACTATTGTTTTTCAGAAAGTCTCCGATGTATCTTTTCCTTTGAATGGAACCTAAAAGCAACTAGCAGCTCAAAACAAAATCACCAGTTCCTGAGATCACTAAGGCGATTTCAATTTCTATTTATCGGGCCTACGCCTGTGGGTGGCATATATAAGCATGCAAAGATTGAATTGCCCGTCATTTTTTGAGAACAGTTCAATAGAAAAGTTATGATTGAAGAGCATGGCGACCCAAAAGTATAAAGCTCGAGTAAACTTAAACACATCACCAGAAATCGCACCCAATTGCGTAATGAAAACGGTAAGACTCACAAGGGGAATCAAAACTCCAGGAAATAACAAAATCTCTTCAATTCCCAGACAGCTTCATGAATCTAGCTAATTTACGAACTATTCAGAAGTCAAGACATCAACATGGGAAAACAGTACGAACTGTGGTAACCATCAATTACACCTAAACACACACGTACACTTTAGAAACCTACTATGCGTCAGTTCACAGCTTCCCTAGCATTTGCATGCTGTAACCCCCATTCATTCACTTGACATTGACTATTTTATTCTTTAACAGGCCTATTGTGCATTTCAATGAGCAAAACCCGTACTGAAAATTAAGTAATTCACATGCAAACTCCTTGTTTCAAAAGTTCTGTCCTTCTGCAACCATTGAAAGGTAGGTACTCCCAAGATTCTTGTAAAAAAGAAAGTCACGTTCAGCACTACATC
This sequence comes from Criorhina ranunculi, assembly GCA_951813785.1. Taxonomy (NCBI): domain Eukaryota; kingdom Metazoa; phylum Arthropoda; class Insecta; order Diptera; family Syrphidae; genus Criorhina; species Criorhina ranunculi. The sequence goes on from OX638385.1 coordinate 43,914,231, forward strand.
GTCGATTTAAAAATTCACAATGGACTTCTCCAGAAATAAAAAATATTTCCTTTTCCACATCCTTGACCTCTACCAGTTGCTTAAGAAATGCTCCCACTAACTCGATTAACTGTTTTCCTCTGAACACCAATTAAACTGATAAAGTCAACTGTCATTTCAAGGAAATTATCTTGGTTAGTCCTGTTTCCCTTCATCAGATTTTCTCTCCATCCGTTTGAATGAGTTCCCGCGAGGCAAAGAAATGAGAAAAGAGAGGAAAAAAAAAAAAAAAAAACAAACAAAACAAGAAATCAATTATCTAGGATCAACTCCGGTGTCTGAGTCTGTTTATCCGTGCACCACCATCATCAGTTGTTAGTCTATTATCCTAGATGGAAACATAAACATGTGTCCTTTTTGAATTTCATTTCGTACGTTAAATGTCAGTCTATCCCCAAATGTATATATATTTGTTTCTCTGACAACATCCCCACGGTCAATTTTATATCCTGTATTGCCAGAGAAGGATACATACCTACACCAGAGATCGCTCAGGGATGTGATGTGAGTTTTAATTGCATTCAATTAGCTTCACTGGTCCACTTCCCGTTTTTTTTCCAATTATTTCTCATAATTTCTGAAATATTAATGCAGACGTTTGGAAGTTTAAAGGACACCGATGAATTTTCCTTGCGTGCCAGCATGTAGATGAGATCATTTCCCTCGGTCAACCATTGCAGTTATCACCCATGAGGCTTGGCATTTATTTGGAAAACGCAAAGTTTGTGTTCCATTTAATCGAAAGAGATGTTTTAGCTGATAATTGACATTCATTGGAGTTGGTAATAGCTGGGGAATGAAGGGAATTTAAAATTACTTGGAAAAGAGTATTTGTGAACACAGCCTTTGGTATGCAGTCAGCGAGAAGGCTTTGTACTTGTTAATTGAGTTGGCGCAGTCTAGTGCTTACAAATCGTTTAATTTCATTTGCCAAAGCTTGCGATGGAGATTTTTCAGTTGTGGCCAGTAAAGCGTATTTTTTTAGGCGAAATCAAGTTTTTTTTAAATTTTTTTATTTCACTTGAAGTTTATTATTGTATTTTGTCAAATAAACACTAATGGGTTAAGTGAATAAGTGCACTGGCTGACATCACCAGGCTTAAAAAAATCATTTAAGTTCAATTTTTTGCAAGTTAAATTGAATGAATGCATGCGGGATATATGCTCACTTATGTACGAATAACTTGCACGTACGACAGTGAGAAGCTGACGGCAAAAGGACCACAAAGGAATTCAATAAAGTTTTAGAAAGACCGTAAGTTCGAAGTTAAGTGGTTTATTTAAATGAAGGAATGTATAGTCAACGTCTTCAACTATAGCAGAGAAATTGGCCTTGATAAGGATTTTAAAGATACATTTCCTGTCTCTATTTTTGCTTTTAAGATGGACTTCCTTTTGAGTGGACGGTATATCAAATTAAGGTTGACATCTTTAAGAGTTGAGTAAACAGTAAAACCGCCATCGCCTAAAAGCACAATACAAATAACGTGCATCGGTACCTCCTTCGTCTCTCCTCTAATTTCCGTAATGCCCGTACCTAAACTATAGGGGTCGTCATATCCCCTTTAACGCGCGCTAATTATAAAAGAAAAAACTATTCAAAGTATGTAGTTCCATTCAAGCGTCCGACAGAGCTTTGAGCAAGGATTTCATCAATCTCGTGTTAAAGGCTAAGCCGATGCAGGCGTGTTTGTTATGCGGGTCGTTAAAGCCGTATTTGCAAAGGGGATGAGCATAAAAGAGTTGAAACCTAAGATTCGACAAATTAACGTGCATCTGTCAAACGTTATTCTAAGTGACATCTGTATTAAGCTACAACTTCAGAGAAGTCGAAGACATTTACTACTAGGATAGTTTAAATAAGGTATATGAATTTCGGGAGGAGGAGACGTGCTCTTTCATAACATACTTAGGTTAGAATGGACCTATTGGGTTGCCCAAGGGGGGGGGGAGAAAATGTCCTCTGTTCCTGGCGTTTTATTTTTTCTTTCAGCTTTTGTCTATGTTGGTAGAACCTGGACAATGCTTCCTCGTTTTGGTAACTTCTTACGAGATATTCTTCTTTTTCTTCTTCTTCTTAGATGTGAATTTGTCCTGTTATCAATCCTTGTAGGGTAGATATTCATTTGCTGTGTCTTTTAACAAGTATGTCGGTTCTTTTTTGCTGAATCGATTCGATGGTTTTCTAGTTATAATACTCAACGAACTTTATCTTTTGTCTGCAGTCCTTAGAGCCATTTTTTTTTTGGTTCCCTGTCTTAGTATGCTTGATGGATGTTGATAGTGTCCAGCTTGCTCTGGGCCACACCGCTTAAGACGTTTCGATTTGGCTTTTTCAGCAAATACAGTTCTTATCGCCGCTAAGCTGTCGATGAAGAAAGTGATATTTTCCAGCGATATTGCAGGCATCGTAGTCTCACGGGAGACTATTGTCAGGACCTGCACTTGAAAGATGGTACTCTACTCTGGAAGCAAAAAATCAGTCAATTTGTTGTGCAGTCAATGTTTGCCACATTCTCTAGATATTTATTTAACTTTATTCCGATTTATAAAGGCAACTGACTTCGAAACTGTAAGCATATCAACGATCAGGAATGCTGTTAGTTTAATTAAGGTATGCCAAATTCAAATTCTTTTGTGCTTCACTTGACCCCACCCACTTCTTAGAAAAGATCCAAGTCCAACAGGAATTTTGAACCAATATTGCTATTATGTTTGGATTTTATAACGACGGTCATCTTTCGTCGAATAAAGTCAAGTTTACTGTGTTTAAAGTCGAACTTTTACACACTCCTCTACTGCAGCTATTTATACTTTTCGATACAAGAATTACGTGTACATAATTCTATTTTAAATTTTAACTTCAATTAATTTTACATATTTCAATACAAATACATGTTTCAAAAGATGTTCATCAAATCGATACCTTTTGACATCAAATATACGAATATGTGTACGTATTTTTAAAAATTTTAACAAAAAGTCTTCCTTTTAAAGTGATTAAAATCCCCTATTTAATATTTAATAACCTTTCAGCTTTCATCTGTCATGCCTAACATCAATCAAACAGGGATCCATCAGTAGGTAGGTACTAGCTCTAAAGAGAATTTCTAAAATTCTTTTTTTTTAAAGCAATTATCCTTTAGGTCAACAATTTCACGAAGTAAATTCCCGCTTAATAACTCCCGACCAAAAATATTTAATAATTAATAAAAAAAATACTAATCATATTCTTCAATGCCAAACTCCTGCGCCGCACCGTAACCACATAAATACACACAAATCGATTGAAAAAGTTTAAATTCTGTGCATGCGATCAAACCAACGAACCGTTTCATCTGCTAATAAACCGGAGGCCTGGCCAATAGAGCGAATAAAAGGAAAGAAAACAGAAATCATAAATGTTCCCCAACCACCGAAACGTGAGACAATTTGTCATCACTGTCGTTATAATTTGTAATCTTCTCCGCTCTCTCCAGGACACATTGACATTAGCGCACCACCCATTGGTTTAGGGGTTTCATATTTTGTTTGGCATGGAATTGAATTCGATCCACAATTTGCAGAGGAACTCAAGAGGAAATGCCTTTTTGTTTCCAAAACAGAGGCAGATGGTTGTGATTTTAAGAGCGCAGCTCCTTGAAGCCGCTTGAAGTGTAAGAAGGCAACCAAATTCCAATCCACTGCTGTTCCACGAAACAATTTGAAACGCTCAAAGGCCAAATATATTGCAAATATGCGACAAATGCAGAACAAACCTGCAGAGTGCAAGGGGATAATCGCTTTAACGGGTGTCTGTGGTTTATCTTGAAACATTTCTGCAACCCCTTTCTAGATTTTGGATGGGGGAAAGTTTGTATTTTGATTCAAGACTTGATTGCCGGAAGCAGTATATACACGTAGTTGGTGGGGAGTGTGATGACGATAATGCAAGCATCAGTGAACACCGCCTCCAGGATGTGGTTGTCTTTGCAGATAACTCTCCTCTCCTCTGAACCCCAGAATCCATCGTTGTTATATTTCACTTCCGGCGGCTATACATGTGTATACTTTTCTATGTATGTGTTTCGAATGCTTTTAAATTGATTACCAACCGCCTGGGGTGTTGATTTGATGAATTTCTTCTTAGAATTTCAATTTAATTCCAATTCAATTAATCTTATTACTTCCGGCATTCAAGAATGCACGCCTTGATGAGAAAAGTGTACACATTTGATGTGATATTCATGGTAAACCACACCTAATCCTGTCATCTGTCTATCCACTTATCTGCTGCATTTCCAAACATCTAAATCCATCCATGCAGACATACATTATACCCATACCCGTCTCTAAAGAAACCCTCTTTCGCTTCATTTATTACTTGGCAGCACTAGAGGTAACTAGGTGAGTAGAGGCGATATTTACAATTTGACAAGAGTGATGTATAGGGGGCATGTTCAATGAGTAGGTAGGTGTCAAAGTACAAACTTAATTAAATTGAAAAAGAAAAGAAAAAAATTCCTTGGTTGCATAATACCATCGACTCATATACACAAATACACACACACACATACATCTATTTCATATGGCATACGTACGACTAATTGCAGCTGAAGTAGCACTCAAGTTCATCTTCTCGGTTCGGTAATATTTGACACGACATCGTCTTACTATATCTTAACGAAGAAAACGACGCGAAACAAAAGAGTGACGTTCGAACTGAAGTGAGATGTGGATTGAGAAATTTAGGACGCGAAGGAAAATTAAAATGAAAAGTTAAGGAACATTTTTCTATATCAAGTAGATTCGTTTCCCTCCTCGCTCTGCCTGATTTAAGGAAGCCAACTATAGAAGCGTCTTGCTAAAAAGGGGACAGGAAGTGCTTTTAATGGGGGAAATTAATTTTGCTGCTAATGAATTTAATCTCATTTGGTTTTTATTGTTCTTTTAACTTGCTTTTTATTAGAGATGTTGTTCGAGATAATAAAAGATATAGATTAAATGTGCCATGGATTTTAAATTTACTCGGTAACGAAACTTGACAAGACACAGATGGGAAATGAACTTAGGGGATCATTGTCTTTGGGATTTTATGGTTTGTGAAATTTTTTTATTTTGTTTACAAAACACTCGATTGCAGTTAAGTAAGAAACAAATTCATATGCATGATTCGTGGCATTTGATCCGTGAATACAAATTCGTAGAACGCATCAAATCCGTGAGATATTTTACATATTTTGATAATACATGCTCTAGAATGAAAATATTTTTAATATGATCATAAGTTACATAAATAAAATTTACGACCGATAAATATTTAACACGTCTTTGGTAACGGAAGTAACGATGCGACTTAAGGGACGAAGCTAAACTTTAATTTCTTTGTGTGCACTCAAGACGAACATTCAAAATAACTTCATCACACTGATGTGTTTTATTTTCAGCAGGAAATAGCTTGGACTAGTTGGCAGGATCCTTTTTGTGTTTTAGGAAAGCAGACGAAAAGGATAAGTCTCACAAACTGTCTCACATTTTCATCAACTAGTTCACACGAGTCGGGGTAACAAAATGCACATCCTAGTGCACGATTTGGATTCTGTTGAACCGTCACCTCTTAATCAGAGGTGGTTGTATCATCGCTTGTCACGCTGAAAGGTTCCAGGGTCGAATCCCGATGTCAAAAAAAAGTCGATCAACGGCGAAAAAAGCTAACGTCAACTCTACTGCATAACACTGGCAATATGGCTTGAAAGTGTTGATCGTACTAAGGACATCGGGATGTTCGAGAAGAAATATTGTGAATTATAAGCAATGGCTACAGTACCAATAATTCTCCCCAGTCATTCTGGACACCACCCTCGGAGCAAAAACACTAAAACCTAATATCACCTGAGTTTCAAAATCACTACACCAACACTAGCGCTGTGTGAATAGCATCATAAGGGTATTCATAACCCCTTTTGCGCTAATGGATTATAAAAAAAAATAAAAAACCGCTTTGTTAAGTGGCGTGCATTCGAGACAGTTCATGCTTAGACTTCATCGTTCTCAAGGGAATAAGGTGCAATCCACAATGGATACCAAACTGTAACTCTTTTCGGGTGTTATGGACTCTTTAAGATTTCTTTTGGATTGTTTTCAGACTTTATAAAGCAAAGCTGAAAATCTGTTTTTGTTCGAAATTCGGGTCAACTTCAGGCTGCTCTGAAGTCCAGCTCAATCATGTGTCTTATACGGCTGGTTGCCCAAATAAATGGAATTTTGTAAAAGTCCAAGTTCTTAAGCACGATGAGGAATCGAGACTTCGACTATTGTGCACATTATAGCGGCTTACGTTTGAATGAGCAAGAGACAATTAACAAAGAGACCAATCACAAGGCACCACTAGCGATTTTTTCCGCGACAAAATTTTACTGGGCACACACTTGCGATTTTCCGATTATTTTCGCAAAAAAAGATGAAACAAACCGTATTTCTATTGTGACTGAATTGTCGCCACGATAACAAAGTCAAAAATGTACGTATGGCCCTTGTAGTGTGCATATAGATCCATTTTGCATTGCGACAGTCGTATCGTAGGAAAAATGGAACAAATCGAAGCTTTTAATGGATGCAATTGAGTAGTGCCATTTGCGTGTATTGTCATTCATATTTCTGAAATCGCAAGTGCGCCGCAAGCCCATATTTCAATTTAGTCAGATTAGTTAAACAAAAGCAACGCGTGACACATCACTAATGACAAACAGAAACAAAATTCGTGATAATTTACAACCGCGTGGGGACATTCTTTGAGTTTTAAATCGTTTTGACAACTTTGCCTATGGAAAAAATGACAATTTGACCCACCATAATTTATGCCATCTTAAAGTTTAACGATGACACTTCTTTACTCAAAAATGTGTATTTTTGTCTCGATAGGTGTCATAATTCACACTGTCCAATCCAATGCGATGCATGACCTGTAAAGTTTCTTCATTTCGCAAAGATAAGACATATGTTGGTGCAAAAATCTGTTTCAAATTCCCGCATTCCATCCTACTCAAGGTTGAATACAGTCATTTCTCTTTTATTAGTTTTTTTTATTAAAATTTTCTGACAGAATCTCTGTTTGTCTTTTTTTCAATTTATAGCCGCAAATCAAATTTTACTGTCACATTTAACTAATCATTATAAAGCTTTCAACAAGTAAACATATTTCGCATGGTATATATTACAATCTGTCATAAAGTTCATCTCAAGTAAGAGAGAAGATGACAAACATCAAACCTCCCCCTATAACACCTTTCATTATTCGAAATCGGAAAAACTTTCCTTCCCTCTATTTTCATTTTCATTCATCCGTCAACTGAAGCGTGCTGCTGCTTCATGAAAATTGTCACCACAAAATGTGTACCTATATACATATATACTCTTCTTAGTAATCCTTCTGTCAAGTGTAAAAATAATGAAAATATTCTTGTTCCTCTGTTTTGACACTATTCGCATTCCATTTGTTGAGAAGTCATTATTATAATTTTTATGTTTTTTTTTTTTATAAAACGCCGACTGAAAATTGAACCATCACGTTTTTGGCAGCATCACTACAAAAGTTGTGTTTTTTTTCTTTTTGTATTTTCCTTAGAGATAGATCTTTATCTGTTATTTTTTGTTATGCCAAAAAAAAAATCTATAGATTCGTTTAAGAAAAATCAAATGAAATATGACTTATGTGCCCATGAAATGGGACTTTTTTTTTGCGAATATTTTTCAAGGGTAATACATGGTTACGTACTTAAAAAAATGTTTGTATATATTATTTTTTAAATTTATTTTTAAGTCAATAAGACAAACGGAACAAATTTTTGACAGAAATCTTCAACGATGAGTCATATTGGGAAAAATAAAATGAATTTTGGCTGTGCCTCTGACTTGTTCTTTACCGATGATTGTTTTATCTCATCCGGAGATTTATTTTTAAAATTTCTTTGAAACGGTGAGGAAATGTTTAATTTGTCCAGAATTTGTGGTTTTAAATTAATTGAGGGTGATCAACTGTGGTAAAGAACGTTTTTTATTCAACAAAAAGAAGAAACTGCTTAGCACATTTTGACACCTCTCCCGTTCTTAAGTGTCAAACGTAGATGAATGAAAATAAATACTAGAAATTTCAGTCTGACATTAGATTAACCCAATTAATATAAAAATAATTTAAGTTTGGGGAATTTTTTAACATCCCTGTCTGTATGAATGTTGATGGAAAGCTTAAGTTAAGTCGAAGGAAATAATATTTGCACTGCACGTTTCTGAATAATTGTAGAAGTCTTTGACAACATTTCACTTAAAGTCGTTATGAAACCCCTTACAAAAATAAGGGTGAAGTCGACGATTTTAAGGCGTATGTGTAAGAATTACTGAAACATTAACTGGACAACAGACCATTAGTAAAGCAAGTGGTCCTGTCCTGAAAGAATTGTGCTGTAATCCTTTATATCAGCATGTATTTCAGGTGAAAATTACGGCAGTCCGAGAAGCTGCGGCTTGGCTTTCAATAACCGCGGTAGAGGGTAGCGCTATTGTACTATACAAGCTTTGGAATAACCGACAATACGATCAATGCCGCAGGTCGCTGACAGATGCGACGTTTCCCTGTGCTAGGTTTCAAGACACAGCGTCGTTTCGGGCAACTGCAGAGCGGACAAGCTAGCAAGAAGGGAACAGGTCAAAACCTCTCTGAAAATAGGGGGAACCGCCTTCCTATGAATTGATAAAATCTCGCCTTGATATCGAAGCCAGAAGAATGGCTTATAGGAGGTGGAATAATATTGACACTTGTCTTTCCTCGAGACAGATCTGGCCTTACTTGGATCTGAAGCGAACAGAAATTCCATAAATACAGTAGGAGGCCTACATATATCTCTGCAGAAGCTGTAGAGACGAGGAAGAGGAGCAAACGGTCATTCATCTTCTTAACACCTGCCCTGCCCTTTCAAGGCTAAGAAAGCAAACTCTAGGAGAATAGTTCTAAGAAGACCTAAGCGATCTAGCCAAATTTGATACGTACACGAAATAAGGATCTTTGTCTATGGGTCTAATGGTTCTCCACATAGTTTGGTACACAAAGGGGGCTGTACTGTAATATTACCCATAGCTTCTTCCCTGACAAGGGAAATCTAACATGTAAGGTTCCTAGTGCCGGCTTCCGGTACTCTACGTAGTATCACAATGGGTCTACATTTGCCCACCTAACCTAACCTCACCTAAGCCACACCAATTTACAGAACGATGAGTCAGTGGACTTTTTGTTTCCAAATTTGTATGGAATGGATCTTGTTCCAACAATGTGTCACACAGCGACCAGAAACGATAACAAGGAAATGATCTACAGTGATTCTCTCTTATTGACTCGAATGAAATGAAAGAAAAATTGCCTCCTTTGACAGCTCGGACAGCTGATTCTTAGTTTCAACCCCATTATCCACTTGTTCTAATTCTTCGTGTAACAACCTTTCATAGTTCATTTGCATAAGAACAGACAACTCTTAAAATCAAGCACTCATCCAACAAAAGAATGAAAACAAATACAATTTTCACCCCAATCCAATTAAGTTACAATTTACATAACCCTATGTGAACGCAGTTAACAAAATCATTTATCGTTCCCTTAATCACCCTTAATTGCATTCATTAACCTGAAAGCACAAATTATAAGTCTGCAACCGAGTACCCCTAATACACCACTGCAGCTGATACTACATTCAATCAGTATTAGCTGAACAAGTTATTTATTCACAATAGGTCCACGTTTAGGACCAGCCCTTTAATAATATTTATTAGCACGCAATGTATGAGTATGTACCTGTTTGACTGTATTCCGTTTCTCATAATCGATCATGCTTGGATCCTTATCGGTAAAATTGACAGCAGTCGGTGGTTGCATTACTTCGACAATATTATTTTTCGATGACAATTCGCCGTGCCACATGACAGCTGCCATCCGTTCTGTCACTAGTTCTTCGTTGTCCTCCTCAGACTCGGGTGTCGTAAATGTTTCTCCTTCTTCTGTGTCGTCTCCCTCACCATCCTTGTGCGACGATGTCATATTGTATTTGAAAACATTCTTTGGGTGATTATTCACGTAATTTAATTCTTTTATTTGACTTTCATGTGCACCAACCGAATCACTGGCAACTTTCTCATTCAACCGTATGATGTTTGACAGATTTATATTATTTATGAGCGTGATGCCAGTTATCGATACCAAAACGATAACAAAACACACCCCGGCGACCAGTAGCAAAGGAATTTTCTGAGTTTTTTGACACATTTTGTGATATTTTCTTCCCTTCTTTGTGTTACTTGCACGAAATTAAAAACTAAACTGAATCCGTTGTAAGCACTTTCACTGCTGGCGTTGTATTAAAAAATGTGGAACACAGCAGGACCACTTGAACTGTTTCCCATTTTTTTAAAACCACAAGGAGTCGCGCACAAATTAGACGACGACCAAAATGGAGAAAAATAAAAAAAAAGGATTAGCTTAAAAGCGAACACAATAGTTAATGTGAGGCGATGATTTAAACTTGTACATGCATGTGTGTGTTGTTATGGTATCCTTGCATGAATTGTCAACAGACTAAAGAGTATATAGTGTTCTTGTTTGATGCTGAACGAACTCATTCGTTGTGATGCAAGCGCAAGAGTGTAGTGATGCCACCCTCGGTGCAGTGTTGTCCTCATTTATTTTGTATGTTCCTCCACCCCAAGTTGGTGGTACTTAATTTTGCTATTTGAGTCACTGTCACGTGGAAGAATGAGACACCACCAAGTGCTTTTTTTTTCATGGCGAGCATAATTAAAATGCATACTTCCGGTAGTTTCACCAGTTCCGGGATAAGTGACAGAGGGGGGAAATTCTACATGTGAATTCTTTCAAAAAACTCTACACACTTGACTGTGGTGACAAATTAGAAGGGAATTCGCATCATTTTTTACGATGAAGTACTTGGGCTTTTCAATTCAATTGACAGCCGTCACTTATCCCTTGTCAAAGCACATGATTGCGTTCCAATTGAATGGTGCACGAAAAAAATGTCAATCGTGTCGAATGATATTCACAAGTGATACCAACTCGTATATCATCATTGATGGTGGCGTGAACATTTAAGTTAATAAAACTTACGCAGTTTCTTTAAATTTTCTAATTACAACTTAAAGATTGTGAAATGCGTGATGAGAATTAATTGACAAAAAATTACGATAGAGTCCGGTTGGAACCTGTTCCAATGATATTCGTTTGTTTCTGATGAAACAGAGAGAACACGAAATGAGAAAAGTCGAATCTGTTAATGGGGGTCAAGATTTTAAAGTTTTCTTTGAAATATTCCGCAGTTTTAACAAATACATACATCGATTAGAAAATGCCAAAAACCCTTCCAAAGTTACATCTTTAGAGCCGATTGAGGATTAAAAAGGTGCGTCGTTGTAGAACTTCTGTACTGAACACAACAATAGCCGTGTTTTTTGGGAGCTGTATACCCAGCCCAGTAAAATTTTACACACAAAGCAATAAGAACACACCAAGTGGCGATAACTTCCCCAGTGAAGCAAGTGAGGATAGAACTAAATTAGTTGACCACCAGAGCGCGAAAAATCTCATAAATTAGCTCTTAGCCGATCGTATTTGTTTCTTTTCCTCGGTTTTGACATATGCAAACTGTCAAATGAAGAAAAAAAAAATCGAGCCGCAAACCAATTGGTTGGTGCGGCTGCTACTGAGTATGAATCGTTTTTTGACTGAAGTGAGTTTAATTCTCAAAAAAACACGGCTAATGATAGGACTTAGGACAATAGGAAAGATCCATTACTCTCAGTTGGGGTAAAATCAAAGCTCAGATCAAGATTTATCAGCGTATAGCTTGACGGTTACCAAACACATACTCTTGTCCTCAGACTATTTGGTCAGATGGGGTGAAGCAAAAGTGGTAGCTTATGCCAAGAACATAGCCACTTGTGTTGTCAATGGCCATAACCCTTCTTCTCTACATCATGATTCAAAATTATTTCCTGTTCAAGTTCACCAAAACCTTGATGCGTTCCTGTCCTGGATCAAATTTTATTGGATTAGCTCTTTTAGACTCCATAGAAAGACTTAGGATTCATACGTGATTTGGCAGCACCGGTCTCGTGCGTGTTTCCCCTTAACTCGGGTTTGTTTTTCGTCATGTTTTTTGGCCTTCCCTTGGATTTTTCATACATTTTTCAAACATTCTCTATGTCAAAACCCTTCAAGCTCAAATTGCCTTTGGTTAGAGGGGGTCGACTGTGGACTGAAAGTGCAGAATGACTCAGTTTTTCCTAACTGATATCCATGATATCTAGCTTTAATTTCACCAAAGTTGTGTCTATGAGTCCAAGCGTTGTCAGTACTAACTGACTGTCGGACAATATGAAGACAGTCTTCCCACTTGTCTTATTTGCTTTCATCCGATGATGGCCATGATGTTTGCATGAAACATGGAGAAGACCTATGGAAGGCTGTAAATCTTGACATACTCTAGAGTATGACTATTATGTCAAATACAAGATAAAGCATTCTAAAATACTTACAGTAAAATAAGTCTTTAGGCGTATGTAAGAGAATTCACATCCTACCTTCCAGGGAACATAACATGACGACTATAAAGCCCCAGAATCTTATCTACTAAAAGAGGAACTTCTTGTTTCCTCGCAAGTATATCAAAAATCAAACACCAAAGTGCACTCTCACTCATTCATAGCACGTATCTTGTTGCAATTCCCGACATCGTATATGTATACATATGTACATATGTTTTCTTATTTATACGCAAATTTTAAGTGACAAATTGAATTTCTTGATCCTTCAAAACGCCATAAACAAAGTTTCTCCTTTGATTCTGTTTTCCTTTTGGTAATTTTCAATTTTAAGTCAACTTACACATAGTCAAGGAAAGTGTTGTAACTCAAACTCTTTGGGGGTATCAGTGCAAATTACGAGTTGAATCTTGAAGTGCAATTCCGTACAAGACATCATTTCTACACATTTACACTGTGTGTGTATGTGTGTACCTAAGATTGCATGAAGGATACACCCTCTGAAGGAACAGAAATTCAGCCTAAGGATGTTCAAAATGAAAAGTTGATTCGCATGCATCACAGGTGTATACATAAATTTTTGTTATGCACAGATAAGTGCACCAATGAACGTGTATTTTCGTCATAGTTTTCTGCGGACTGAAGTAGGCTTCCGCATGCCCTAATTTTTACCTTATGCCACGACAAACGGCAGGAGTAGGGGAAGTTTCATTGAAGGCAAAAAAATAAAAATAAAAAAATTTGAAAATTGCAGGAGGCAATTTCAGTGTTTTTTTTTTGTCCAAGCATTTACAGTTCCGTTTGCCATTCTGCCAGAATAGTTTTATTTTCTTTTTATTTTGCAACAAACTGTGTATAACAACATCAAATATGAACGTTGAACAAAGCGAAAGCAAACGGTGTCCTTTAGGCTCGATTCTGCAATGCTTACTCAGGCAAAAGACACGTGTGTGTTTTTGGGCTTTTGGTAAACAAACAAATGTACAAAACTCGAACACTGCGGGTATACCCTGTAGCCTGCGACGTAAGTTCATGTTCAACGCGATTTCTCTCTATTTTTTGTTTCTTCTGTTTAAATAGGACGAAACTAACTTAAATGAAAATTCAACAGCAATGGGGTTGTTTTGTTTTAAGAATAAATTATCGAAAATCAGTTCACAACTGAAAGAACATTGTAATGTTCGTGAGTAAATGTCAACGAAGGCAATTCACGAACACGAGACAAGAAATCGTTTGGCAATTGATGATGGAAAAATACAAATTGTTTGAACTAAAAAAAAAATAAACAAGAAAGTTTGATACTTTTCTGATGCATTCGAAGCAAACACAAAAAATAAAAGTGACTTTGTGAGCTATTGTCAAATTGCTAGACGTTTCTACAGGGTGGACCATCATAGATTCTTAACATAAATCACTAAACGTCACTATGATTCATCAATAAACGTGGGCCGCAAAACAGATGAAGCCAACAAGAGGGGATAGCCGAGACAGAGGGAGACCACCTACTAGATGAAATGACGACTTACATAAACAGAATAGCAGAGCAATATTCATCCAATTGTTCATCGGCTTAAAACCGGAACCAGTGGAAGTTCCCAAATGAAGCTTAAATTCAACAGATAATGATGATGACTATGACGATGCTAGTCATGGATTTATATGAACGGTAATTAGATTAAAAAAAAAAACGAAAACCAATCAAATTACAAATACTATGACTCACGATGAGAGCTAAGAAACGAACAAAACCAAATGACAAAACACCGGTTATCAGAATTTCTAGGAATTACAAGGTCGCTTCTGCGAAAGTTACTTCTGATCAACGACTCTGATGACGCTTTAAATGCGTGGAAGTATCAATGAATAGTCTAGTCATTGTTTGCTTTAAAATATGTGGAATGCAATGAGGGCGTAATGAGATTCAAAACGAACCTTTTATATTCATACTTCGGGTTTCATGATGACTTATGGCTTTGAAAATCAATTATTTTGCAGCTAAATTCGTTGAAAGATTGAATACGTAAGTCGAAGTATAAAAGAAATTAGAAAATCATGGAACGGAAATTCTATCTAGACATTTCGACTATGAATTGAATACAAGAGGATCTGCTTGAAAATCGCACGATTTTTCATGATACAATGAACAGAACATCAGTCTGGACAGATATAAATTTGAGGTATCTTGGAACTTTGTCTACCTAGGGTCCGTTTTTAACTCAGAAAACGACACCAGTGCTGAGATTGAACTCAAAATAACTCTTGTCGATCCCTTTTTTTTGGGCAATTGAGTAGCACAGTCCTCTCTAAAACAACGAAATTGACTCTATACAAGACCCAGTCCTGCTCTATGCTACAGAGCCATAGACTTCTTCTCCTTCAGGTGATCTATGGTCCCGTCTACATATGAAGGAGAAATACAACGACCAATTGTATGTCTATTTACAGCGAAAGCTGCGACTAATAGGCCTGATGCACATCAGCGCTCCTGTCTGGAGAATCTTCGAATCTACCCCGGAGGAATGGCACAGTAGAATAAGACTACGGCTCAGGTGGGGCGAATAAGTGGAAAAGGACCTCAGTAAACTTGACAGGAGGTAGCTAGCTAAAGATCGAGGTATCTGGAGATACTGATGTCATCCTACTAATATTATAAAAGTGAAAAGTTGTCCATTTGTTTGTTCCTCTGTAACACGAAAACCACGGAGCCAATCAAGTTCAAATTTTGCACACAGAGTGGTTGTACCTCGGGCCACAGTATAGGTTACTTTTGGTTATTAAAGTGTAACTTCGCAAATTTTAGGTGGGCGAAGCCGCGGGTATAAGCTAGTCCTAAATAAATAAGAAAGTAACACTATACGCTACATTTTTTCTCTAAGTTGAAGTGGGTATGATAGGTCCACTGGTTTAAGTGTGATGACAACACCTTTCTCTAACTAAAAGAAGACTGCAAGACAGTTAAGGCTATAGAGGCTTATTCTATAGTTTACACAAATGCTGGTCTAAATACTATCAGAACATCTAAACAAAGAGGTCACGCAAACCGAGTAAGAAAATCCTGATTACAGCTTAGAATGGACCAAATGTGCCACAGTGACATCTCTAGATAGAACAAGATTCAATATCTGTCTGTATGTTCGTCTATAACTTGAAAAAGACTGAACCGATATTAATCGGATTAATTTCAATATGCAATTAGTTTATTCCGTTCTACTTTAAGCTATTTGCCAGCATCTTTAATAGCTACGGCAGCAAGCTATAATTTTAAGCCAAACGTTTTTTCATATCGAATTTGCTGTGAAACTTGTCTTAAACCTAGGCCTAGTTTTGTACACAGCAATTTTGCAATAAATATAAATGTTTAGATAGCACTGCCATCTTAGAATTAATGAAAGTTTAGTTAGAAGGCAGAGTGACATTTTTGTAGAAAAAGAGAATGCCAAGTCTAAATAACTTTTAGGCACAGAAGCATGCGCGTTTTGCAAGTCATATGAAAGTAACTTTCGAATGATCTCATAGACCGAAATTGACAATACAGTTATATTTACTACGGGGGGAAAGAAAATATTAGAATCTATCATTTAAAACGACATGTAGATAGTGGGCACTACCTTCAACATGCAACTTGCATGTCGGAGGAAGTTCGTGATGGATTGCTTCTTGATTTATGACAAGATCCAAGCCAAAAGTAGAAGAGGTACAAATGGTTTTGAATGTGTAAGGTGATTCAAAGTCGTAACATCAAATTTCTAAATCATTAGGATTGAATCAATGCAGGTAAATTTATTCCTTTTTTTCCGATACTCATTTTTGTCTTAAGTCCTCAATCACTGAATCAAATGTCAAATGAAAAAACATCAAAGTACCTAATGTGTAATTTAATAAATCTCTAGATTTTATTTTAATAATCACCGTAAAATCAAAATCATGGGAATGATGATAATCTCCCAACAGACGGAACTCAAAGTCACAAATGTCAAGAATGTCCCATAATTCTTCATAAATTTTTTGTGTTACATATTTATGAATCCTCACAGACAACAATCCTAATGCTCATCTCTATTCAGTTTAACGACTTAAAAATACGATGTTGTCGTGTAACCAAATGTTAAAATAACAAACTCAGATACACCCTATAAGTGTAAGCATACACAAAAATCGTATATCTTCGCACGCAAGGACCAAAACGAACACACACTTTGCACACTCTATAGAAATACATCTCTCCAGATAAATTTCAAGTATAGATATGTTTTAATAAAGAAAAAGGAGACATTCCCTCCTCACTTTAGGGGATGAGGGTGAAAATGTAAACAAGGGAAACATCACCACCAGACTTTTTCTTCTTCTTTCAGTTTCTGTAGACAATTTTCACCAAATTGTTGGCTTTTTCTTATCACACACGAATATCGCTTGAAATTTTCACAAAAACGAGTTAAAATTCACAAAAATAATATGAGTTATCTTAAATTTTTCAGCAAAACCGATTGTGGAGAAAAAAAACTGCAACCACTAGACCGGAGACGACACCAGAGTTGAACGCGTATGTACACCACCAACCTGTTCATGGTTGCTGCGCGATGTCGACTGTTGTCGCTGTCGCGTTGTTGCAAGTGGAACAAAGTGGAATCAGCCAGTGCTCCTCTGCGTGTACTTTTTTTCTCGATTTTTATTTATTTTTTTTTTTCAGATGTTTGTAATTTTTCTTTCCCCTAGATAAAATATTCGTTCGTGTATGTTGTATGCACATTCATCGCGTCGGCGGCGGCGGTGGCGGTATCAACCTCCCGAAGAGCACCACACCACATCGCACACTTGAAGCGCGTCCAAGCTCCTTTGCGCTAATAAACAAGTGCCATGCCAATGGAGATTGGAGAGATATGAATGGGGATTATTGGGTGGATACGCTCATCTCTATTCTCGTGTATGTGCGCGATATGCATGAGATGGTATGCTCTATTCTCATAGCGCCAGCGCACTGAAGGGTGTCGTTTTAGACTGAAAAAAAAAAAGCTCCAAGAAACAAGCTTTTGTCTGTCCTGAGAGATAATGTCTCCAGTGCCTTCTCATTGGCTTTCGAGACGTCAGTGAACATAGATAGATGTGTTCGATGCTCTCCGCCAATCTTTCTGACACTAAGGCAAACCCAACAGATGGTAGCGCTCACGTGCTACATGTGAGCTCTCGATGGCATATTTTTTTTTTTTTTATGAAAATTACTGTAAAAATAAGTTTTCACATGTGGATGAGTCAATTAACTTAGTTTTGCAGTACAGGCATTAGGTAACATGCAACGTGTGTCCTCCTTCCACACGCCGCACACCATGTGATCAGGGTTGTGAAAGGTTACTCCTGAGAGTTGGTTGTCAAAGCTCAAGTTAGTTGGAAAATTCACGAAGTTGTTAGCTAAGATGCTACAGGAGCAAGGGGTGTCCTTTATTACTTGCAGCTCTTTAGCTATTTTTCGTGACCAAAAAAGTTAGTCCAAGTGTGCAGGTGAACATGACTCAGGTCTGGAGGAAAGTAGCTTGTTGACTTGCAGAGCGTTGAAAAAGTAACACAAAATGCGACGAAATGCATGCGGCTGTCTGCATGGCGTGTTCCCAATTGCCTGAGAGCACACAATTACTTGTGCACATTGTTTCCGTATGGTTTAATTGGTTCACAGATGGGGTACTTGGCGCCCTGAATGATTATTATTCTCTCTAGCCATTGTTATGCGAAAAGCTATTCACAACTTGTGTTGAACGAGTATATTTTGGGAAATTTTACTTTGACACGTAATAAATTGTGCAATTTTTGTATTGTCTGCTTGGCACGCGTGACACGTGAGCGATATACAACAACTTTGGACTGTTTGTCGTTTATTTTTGTCCTTGTACTCTCGTCGTATTCAAAAGTTAAATATGAATTTTAAATTTTCTTTAACTTCATGAGGAACTCGTGACAGTCAGTTTGAGACAACTCGTCGCAGGCAGCTTTGACCCTATAACACTTACATCAAAGTAAAGGTCGTAGAAACAAACCGACTGGCAGCACTGCTGTCAGCCGTCTTTATTAAAGTTTTCAACGATGTGAAAATGGACTTAATAAAATTTGCATTTGCAAGAGTCGGCGCTAAACATTTGTTGATTCGTACATATGTGGATTTATTTTATCATGAATAAAAGAATTATCAACGCTGAATATGAAAAAGGAATAGGGGAACATCAACACTGCTGTGGATCCTTGTTTTCAAGAAAATCATACGTGACATGGGTGAAAATAACAATATTCACAGATGAAAATTTGAACCTTTTTTGGAGCTTCAGTACTAGGACATAAGATCCCTCCACTACCTAGAAACCTTGAAGCAATCAAAGGATGTTGTACCCTAAGCACCCTGTTTTCCTAAAGTGACAGCTCTTCATATGATTTGTTGTCACAATGTGTAAGCATTACAGTGGCATCGCGAAGATGTTGAAGGCCAGTCTTATAGACGATATTGAAGGAATCACGTATCTCGTCAAATCAAGGTGAAGTGTTGTCATGAGACTTCTGCCATAATTGAATAGATTGTGAGAATCTCTCAAACCAACATCAGGAGCACAATCTTTTAAAAAAAAACCTCTGAACATGAGCCGTGCGTTTTTGAGAATTATACTCACTTCAGTCAAAAAAACGACTTATACTCACTTACACTTTTTTTCTTTTAAGTTGGCATAACATACATATATTAGGGTAGTAGCAGTCACACGAACCAATTGGTTTGCGGCTCGAATTTTTTTGGCAGTTTTTTAAACGTCAAAAGCGAGCAAAGTAGTGCAGGGATTTCAAATCTCACTTCAGATTGAACCGATCAACTATTTCCTTTAACAAAATGTATTCCTTTTTGACAGCTTCACTTTAAAAATGTGCTCCAGTTTAAAATAAAAAAATCCTACCAACCTTAAAGGAACAAATACAATCGACTAAAAGCTAATTTGTTTGTGATTTTTCACGCTCTAGGTGCCAATTTATGTAGCTGCTGTTCTTACTCGCGATTACTGGGAAAGTTATTAACACTTGGTGCTTTATTATTGTTTTGTGTGTATAATTTTACTGGGCTGGGTATACAGTTCCCAAAAAAAACACGCCATTCTTTGTATCAAAGCTGATTAGCTCTCTCTGGCAAAAGAAGGTCCCACTTTAGCGACTGAATCTATCTGATAAACACAGATGTCAGAAACCTCCTTCGCTTTATCAGAAGCTCCAATTGGTTTAACGAGTAGGTAAAAAGATCTCTCCAAATCCATGTGGTCTCACAATGGACCTATCACTGGTCTAAGTTCCCTTTAACTAGCGGCCACTTCAATCTTACCTAACCTTTTTTTTTAGCTCTAATCAACTGCTTGGCAACTAATTTGTACCATTTTATTTCATTTTGAAGACTGATGGATGACAAATTAAAACTTTAGTGTCCTCTGTTTGAATGATACAAAGTATTTGTCAAACCTTAAGCAACCATTTTGTTCGATTAATCAATTTATGCAAGCATACCGCCGCCATTTACATGTCAATGACCATATTAGCTAATAAAATACTAAAATGTCATTAAATACAATAGTTGTAGTAAAATTGAAAAACATTTTATTATCAACTAAAATACAAAAAATAATGCATTTTCTCGTGAGAAATAAAAAAAAGTGGGAAACGTTTGAAATGAATTGCAATTCTCATCAAACGTTACGCAATTTGACAGATCGATTATACCAATTATACGTTTTGACAGGTTTTCCTTTTCCAACTGACATGTTATGTGATGAGAAGTTATCGAGATTTCGATTGCACTTTTTCCCATCGAACATTACTGTAATTTAAGAAAATTACAATTTACATGGCAGAATGTTATCTGAGAAATTATTGTTTATAAAAATGTCTACTTGCACGCATGTCGCGAAGAATTCTGAGAACTGTTTTCTCTTGCATGCAACTCATTACGAAGATTATTGTAATGTGCTTTGAGACGTTATATTGTGCTGTAAATCTAAGGCATCGGCTAAGACGAAGTATTTGCATGTTATCGTGATCCAGTGGTGCTATCTTTTTGCCAGTGTCTGTCATAAATCAGCCTTGCAATTGACTTTACTTGGGCTTTATGGTGGTCAGCCATTGAGATTTATTACAACAAAAACGAGCGAACAAAGTTTGAAAGATCAGAGATCGGAAAAACAATTTCACTATTCTGCAATTAATGTCATGCAACAGTGCTTGTGCTAATTGATTATTTATAGGAAAACGAGCTATTGCTCCAGACCCAGAGATAGATAATTTTGAGTTTCGTTTATTTATTTTAAAATTTATCTATTACATCACTTTGAAAGTTATGTCTACAATACAAACAACTTTTTGTTGCCAATTGAATAGTGTTCATTTAGGATAGATTTTATTAGGTATACTACATCTCAGGGGAAATTGATCGTCGTTTTGTGAAAGTAAGCATTGTTCTCATTTGTTATTCCTAATTGTATGTGACCTACATTCGGATTACACTCGATGATACGAAAACGAAATTCATCATATGCACGACCTCGTGATACATGGGCGGAGTACTACTTTACATTGTTCTTCAATGGCTCTATAAACAACATAAATCTTATGTAACGATCGACGTTAAGAATCTGCAGTTAGTGGCTTCTCCAACATAGCTGCCAGTTTGTGATTTCGGCTCGTTCTGTGGGCTTTCCTAAGAAGTTGTCACCCGTAATTACCCTTGACGGCACCCGGATACGAAATCTTTTTGAAGGAATAAGTTTTCACTTTCTATTATCGTAAGCAAAAGACCAGAGCTTGTGCAACCTCTAGGCTTGAATATTTGCCTAGTTATACTTTGCTATAGCCAGCGACTTTGGCGATAAATAAATCACGTTGGTTGGGTTCCACTTTACTAGTTCTTTCGATGAAGTCACTAACTCTGTTCGGGATGCCGAATTTACCTTCATCCTTTTCAGGGACTTAACTAGATATTCTCCTGAAACATATCCAAGACTAACGTGCATTGAACACCTTTCAGGATGATGTGAGACCCTAACTTATTCTTGAAAGAACAAAGGCGACCATAATGTACACAGCCATTACTAGACCTATTCAAACATATGGAATAGATGTCTAGTCTGGTGGCTAGAAAAATCACATACAATGAAATATTAAACTCACAAAAATCAAATGCAACAAAGCTTGTCACCACACTAAGCTACGGCGGACGCATTCTGCAGGCAGAGTTAAAAAATTTCACTTCCTGGCTTATAGTGTGGCTTGGGAATGATCTTAAACAAACGGTGATAGTATAAAAGCAATTCGACTATTAGCAATGTTTCCACCCATTTCAAAATATCAAACATTTTGTACTGAACCCGCTTAACGTCGACGGGGTCAAAATACAGACTCAATGTGCTTTAAGAAAACCTTTTGGTCAACCCTCTAATCATCCTGACTTCAGACCTCGATTAGAGATATCAAATAAGAAAATAGGCTTGGAATAAGAGTCTAGTCCACTCCAACGAAGAACTAGCCTTCTACGTAGACGGATCCAATATGGATGCTGGAACGGGAGCTTCAGTATTTTCCAAGCTGAACGGGCCGCCAACGGGCAAAATTCGTCAGCAAAACTCTTACCATATATGTTGACAGTCAGACAGCTATCAAGGCTCTGCAATCATACTCATCAAATTCTAGCTTATAAGGCCATGTAAACGAGGGTTGAACAATACATAAAGGGGCAACAAGTTGACTGGATACCAGGACCCTAACGTACTTTGTAAACAAGGCATAGTAGCTTATACCCTGGCCGAGCCCAGAACGACTTGAACTACCCTACAACTTCGACTAAAAGAAAATAATTCGTATGACACATGTTCTGCGACTATCCCGGAAGAGACGTGAGAAGATTGAGTGAGACCTTCACATCGCCGATTTTAGTAAACTCCTTGTCCCTCTACAAACTGTTTACAACGTGCTCAGTCAGTAGCATATTGAGACAAAAATAAATCCAAAGTTGAACGAGGATAAAATAAAGTTCAAATTAAATGTTTGGTCCATTACATTCCAACGATTTCGAATGAATAGAACATAAAACAGTCTTAATGTACCCAATTCCATTAAATGTAAATAGAATGACTAAAAACAGACGACTTGTTGTGACACAATCAATCACACGCATCAACTGTCAATTTCATGACACGCTTTCACTGTTTCTCTTCCAAAAATTAAGCATTTTTCCCCCCCCTAAGGCCAAACACTTGTCGTCCTGTTCAACTTCCCCCATCTTTAAAAGTCACAAAACAAAATAATAACTTAGCCTTAAAAGTTTCCATGAAAATTTAAGAAACCATTTAAGTGAATTACCATCAATTCCATCATTTCATCTGACCTCAAAAATCACTCAACCATTCAAATGCTTGTTAGCCAATAATTTATGATTCTTTTCAATCGTCCTGTCCTGCTTCTACAAGAAAATAAAAAAAAAAGAAAAAAAAATCCTTCAAAGAAAAGTTACATTCTATACGATTCCCAGCTTAACGACAACAAAAACCATGAACTCTCTTGCGTCTTAATTGTTTTCTCTTTAGATGAATTGTGAAATTGTCACGGTATACGAACACACTCCGCCTAAGCTATGCCACAGTTTCATGGGCTATTTCCACTTAACCAAAACACATTGAGAAAAACAGCCCCACAAAAAGCAATTCCAATTGATTTCGGTCCACTACACACGGACAAATTATCCTTTATGACAAATTGCAATAAATTGTTGGCCACCCCGAAAAGCATTAACCCGAGTTTACACTCTCCCCGTACACGGTGTGTGGTGTCCATGTTTTATTTACCGCCCGTAAAAATTAATGATTTACGAACGGAGCCCTAGGAAAATGGAAAAACCTAGTATAACTGGAGTAAATGAGTTCATAACAACGTGTACAACTGTATACAACCCCTTCAACTGGGCGGGCACTACACCTCCCGGCATATCGTCTAATTTAGCACCCGACAGCATCACCAGCAGTTAAGGGATGTGTTCACAAACACACTAAATGAAAATGGTTGTTGCATGGCGTGCTCTTGAAAACCTCTTTTCTCTGTAATTCGAATGGTAACTTGTGTAACATTAAGAGTGCGGAATGTACTCGAAAGAAAAACACTTTTTATTTGTGTGTTCTCCAACGGGCGGTTGGTGGGGGTGTTACGCCCCTTCCAAAACAAAAAAAAAAAAAAATAAAGTGTGAATTTCAATTTGGGTTTTATATGTGAAAGAATTTCGGCGCAAAGTCTCAGTGGGGGCTCAGTGTTAAGTGAAAATTTGAGTTAATTTCTGGCTGTGGTGATGGTTGTACTCCAACTTGTGTTCCTCGCCAAAACGAAAGGATGACTTTTTCGTTAATGTACATCCATCTGTCAGTTTTTTTTTTTTTCTACTGCGTAGTCTTAAATTTTTTAAATGTCTTTCCCTTGACGAAGGGTAGATGCAGGAACAATTTATTTTTTTTAATTTCTGTTCGGTGTCATTTCGGGCAAGGCTCAGGTTATTGTCTCCCTTTTTTTTTGCCTCAGAAAATCTCCTCCATGATTAACGATTGTCTTAGATAGCGCTTTTCCGCGTGAGGGGCAACCGAAGGTTATAAATTATCAGCAACAGGGAGTCGTATATCATTTTGGCTTTTTCTTCTTTCTCATTTTCCGTTGACATTTTCTTATATAGCTATTTCTTTTCTTTTCTTCTTTTTTTAAGGAAGTTTGAATGTCACGCAGGCAGACAGGGCAAAGAAGGCGAGGTAATTCGTGACATGATGGAGGGATTATGCCTTTATATCTGGGGGATTGGAAGATCATCGAGGAATGAAATGATACTAACCACAACAAGGGTGGCTAATTTTATGAAATCAATGTGATAAATGTATGATTGTGTTATGGGAGGAAGCTGCAAAGCTATTTGGGGTTTGGGGGAGAAAAGTCATTGCAATATGTCACGATTAGGGAGTTTAAGGGGTCACGTTATCAACAAAACGACACATACAATTAATAGTTTGGATGTTTGAACGTTGATCTATTCTGAAACGTCAAAATTTCGAAATGCAAACAAGCGCAAAAGTTGTTGAAACAAAGGGTGTGAGCTTGTTAGTTGTTATAAATTTATTTGTCTTTGAGGGAAGAAAGGAAATCTGTTGGAAGATAAAAATTCATACGATTAAGAGTTGGATAAAGTCCTTGGAAATTAAGAATGATAATGGAATCAACATTCAATGTGGTACGGGAAGAACTGACAATAAGCCTTTATTTATACAGAAGGTCCCAGAAGGGGAAAGGGAAAGCAGTCTGCGGATTAACTATCTAGACGTCATGAAGGATTTAACGATGAATTGTGTTGAGTGTAGTCATAGATTTGTGTTTCAAAGCAATGGACTGTTCACAGTGGGCTGTCAGAAATATGTAGCTTATGTTTGATTCCGTTGGATTAATAAATCCTATTGTGGAAACAGGAAAAATCTTCATCCAGCAGCAGTTAATCTCAAAGTTGAAGTGAGATAAATCATTGTCTAAAGATTTGCACGCATTAAATCTTTAAAGGAAAAACGATTGGAAAGACATGATGTAAGTAGGGCATATGAAGGCTAAACCTTGGTCTAATTCAATCTAAATGAATGCATTGCTGGCCGAACTGCCGGATTCTCACGTCTTCAAAGGGTTGACATTTTTATATCGACCTTAAAAGGACATAAACCAAATCCATGCTAAAGCATTCCTTCTATAAAAAGAATGTGAGTGGTCGCTGTGGTTAGTGCATTGAAATGCTAAGTGTACTCTTGTTGTCGTTGTTTTATTATTGGACGTCGTCGTTGAAAGGTCGTTTGCAATGCGGCCATTGAACTAAGGATGGTCGCAGAATTCGGACATTCAAGACGAAATATCCAATATTTTTCCAAAAGAATATGTAATTGCTTCGTGCAACATGCACATCTCCAAACTTTGATCGCAAATCTGTACACAGAAAGTAGATTTTAACTCACAAGAGATCGCTTCTTTTATCAAATGTTGATTTCTGTGGAACAAAATTCATCGCAAATAAGAACCTATACAAGGTCGACCTACAAGAACGGTGGATGAAACACCTTAAGGTAGAAGCCGACATGACGTTAAACTATTCGTCGGATTGGTGTTGGTGTCAGATCCGAATAAGTGCATCTTCATCAATGGCGGATGAATTAGCTAGGACGGCCTGAAACAGGACCTATCACTTGTCGATCACTCAGACAAGCTGACATGTCGTATCTCCAGAAAACTCTGGACAAACATCAACAAAATTAAAACAGGACATATTCTTGCGCTGAACAGATCAAACTTAACACTCTTCATAGGGTCGTCCACCAGAAGAATGCGTTTAAGCACAGACAACTTATGCAGAGGCTGCGGGAACACAGACGTAAAAGAAAACACAACTCACTTCCTATGCGAATGCCTCAATAAAAAAGACGGGCCTCGCTGAATACTTTTTCAACGACCTAAGTGACCTGTCTAAGAAGCCACCAAACACCAATTTAAAATTCACTACGAATTTGGGATGGTTCAGGGAGACCGAACGACCTTAATCATATTCATTTCGATCCTTCTTTTCTTTTTCGTCTTTTCAGACTGGACATTCTACGTTAAAGGAACACAATGAATCCGTAGAGATCCGAGTGAAGATTGCATCGAGAGATGCAGCCACCTCTTCAACCGAAAGTGCAACTGAAAACCACTAAAAAAAAAAAAAACCATTCCCATTTGTGGTGAACACAATCCTATCCCGAGGTGATCTAAGCCCTAAACAATATAAAAGAAGGACCAGACACCTATTGGTAATCTGCATTTTGCCAAGTCTACTGTCTCAAAATTTGGCCCATTAGAAACGATGGTCCATGCCAACTGCAAGGCGGAAAATGCGCATGTGAAGTTTCTCTCAGTCACTGTTTATAAAGCTCAAAAATATCTTAAGGTAATCTGCTATGTTAAATTGAAACCAGATAAAACTGGTTAATTTAATAGTCAAGCAAACTTTGCATTTTTGTTAAATTTAAAGACTGCGTATAAAAATCATAAAAGACTTGTTTAACAATTGTTTTCTGCATCAAAACAAAAATTCCATAAAACTGTATTTATTTAGCTTTGAATATATATTTACTTAAAAAATGTTTTTGAAAAAACAACTGTCGATATAACATTTGAATATATATTGCAAACTAATACCCGAAACTTTGTTTACAATGAATTGTTATTCCAAAGAATGTTTTTGTTCATACTATAGGTGTCAGTTACTGCCTGATCTACATACGTACGTACTTACTACAGGGTGTTCAAGACTGATTTTTCTAAAACCATGCAGAAAGACAGAATGGTTAGATGAATAGCTAAAGTACAGCTGCTGCAGTTCGAAGATACCCCGACAACTCACGAATGCACGAATCGACAGACTAAAGGATCCGTCAGTGCGTCAACACTTAAAAGACCACATTTCGATAGAAGTTTCCAATCAGCAGCTCATTATCCATCACCCATCCATCCATCCAGCCATTGGTGTACTGTGATTGGAGAAGGTTCGACGAAAAAAAATAGCTCGCACCGTATCTTCCCCAGCAGCAGGAAAAAATAAGCTAGTCCGTATATCGTGCGTCGAAATAACCGTAACTGATTTATGCGCTAGCCACTAAATCAGAGGAAGCAGCAAGTGAGTGCAAGAGTAGAACCGTCGACAGAATCACTTAAGACCTTACATGTGGTCAAAGCTTAGCCAACACCTAGTGAACGGTGAGCACTAGCTCACGATATACTTAGAAGAATCATTTTTCCACGATTTCGAAGCGTATATTTACCAGTGATGCCCAATGAAATAAGATTGTATTGTCCGAAGTAACAATTATCCACATACGCGCCGGAACTTTAAGCTGACGAGTGCGTCAGAATAGGCACTATCCTCAACAAGCAATTTTACGTATGCCTTTCGTTACATGAAAGCACTTATCCAAGCTGGATGTCATTCGCATAGCCAACAACAGATTTAGGGGTAGCCATGGTGTAGAAGTTGCAAGTTGCAAAGTTCGAATCCCGATGTCAAAAAAAAAGAAAAGTCGATCAACTGCGAAAAAAACTGACGTCAACTCTACTGCATAGGCATAACACTGGCAGTAGGGTGGTCATATGGCTTGAAAGTGTTGATCGTACTAATGACATCGGGATGTTTGAAGGAAAACTGTGAATTATAAGCAATGGCAACAGAACCAATAATTCTCCCCAGTCATTCTGGACACCACCCTCGAAGCAAAAACACTGAAACCTTATACCACCTAAGTTTCAAAATCACTACACCAACACTAGCACCGTGTGAATAGCATCATAAGGGTAGTCATAACCCCTTTAGCCTTAGTGAATTATAAAAAATAAAAAAAATGGGAGCATTACCAAAAATGCTCGTAAATATGGCTCGACAATGCTTAAACGACCACAAATCGGCTCCGCAATCAGTGTCCTTACGGGGCACATTCAAAGGTGCAATCATTTTTTAATGATTTTTGTAGGAGATGCAGAAACGATGAGGAAGAAAAATCAACCGTCCACTTTATTTGTATTTGTCCAGCCCTGTCCAAAAGAAAAAAGCTCCACCTCAGAGCTCTCAGGTTAAGAAAGTTGAAAATTTTCTTTATTTAAAATATCTTAGCGATTTCGAACGTGACATTGCAGCAAAATCGGGAAAACAAAGGCTGTGTTGTCATAGAACTGGAAAAGTAATGGTTATTTGAATGTTCAAGGATTATTTAGATTTTCCCCGTATTAAGCATAACGACTCATTTGTACTTCCGTTTCATGCAGTGCAACGTTGTTTCGTGTTTTAATCCTCAACTTGAGGAATGCAACGATAACATGGACTTCCGGTTATAATGAACTAATTTCTTTGGTCAGTATTTTCTTAAAGAAAAAACCAAAACTCAAACTTTTGGACTTCAGTGTACATCGCTAGTTTAAACGCTGAACACATTTTTAAGTGTCAATTGTGTTAGATTTGAAAAAAAATGAACACATTACTGAAAAGTCATCGTATATTGTAAGTCTACCCTCTGTGAGGAGGGGAAATATTATCTTCGATCGATATATCTACTCAAACTTAGTTTAACATTCTGAACGCCTGACAACACCAATTAAAGACAACAAACTTTTATTTATACCCCTGAAATAGAAGCCCAAGAAAACTTCTTTCCCTTCATTCAAGACTTTCTTGATTGTTGTAAAATGATATCCAAAAGACTTGAAAAGCAGCACTCACAGATAGAGTTAAAGTTTACTAACTTTGCTCTCTCTCTCTCTCTCCACACAAACTATAATAGTTTTACCCTTCAAATCTATCCAGGAAATTACTTTTACCTCCATCCCTATTAAATTCCGAAACTCATCACAAGTCAACTCTTGTATCAGTAAAATTCCATTTACCTTATTCGCATCACCCCATCATCCCATATAACAACCATCACATTTCATTCTTTTCAAACTAGAACGTCATTACGTCAAAAATCGGTGATAATCTTGACAGCGACATGATAACCAGTAGGTCAGTCAGTTCATCCTTATTTCTTTTTTCCCAACTTGTTTTCTCCACAAACTGTCTCTGAAAGTGTTTCTCAAGTGTCACCAAAGCTTTTCCTTTTTTTTTTCCCCCTTAAAGACTGTTTGTCGTGTTAAAAACTCACCAGTGACAAGATACAACTTATTTCGGTATCACCTTACCTGAAAAAAATATAAAAATAAATAAATTACTATCAGAATATATAATTAAATGAATATAAATTAATTTAATAAATTTTAATTTAAGTAAAAACTAAATAAATCCAGAGCTCTTATGATTAAAACCGAATTTTAATTCAATTAGTGAAAGGGAAGTACACTTGATGACAGCAGCACGCAAAACAAACAAACCCATGTTGTGTGAAAGCGAATCCTTTTTCGCCGTAAATATGTTGTATCCACCCAGCGAAAATAAATAACATTTTTTTTATTTTGTGTTTCATTTACAAAAAAAAAAAAAGAGGAAAAGCATCGTAAGAGAAAAACCTTCAGCATTTTCATCATAATTGCATTCAAAAGGACATGATGCCGGAATAAGCAAACGGGATGAGGATGACATGGGATACGGCGACATGTGAACGCAGTTTCACAATGACCAGAATTGTACTAAGACTCGCAGCATTTATTGTACATAAATGTTTGACATGAACAGAACTTTTTTTTTTTTTTAATTTTAATTGTGAAGGATGAGCAGTGAAGGAGAATTGCGAATGGGAAGTGACAAGAATGTGTGTTGACACTGTCAGGATATGCTCAAGAAAATGTTGATGCAAACTGACGTGGGAGTTTTCAAATACAAAAAACAAAAAACATCCTTTGAGTGTCACAATTTTTGACGCTCATAGCTGAGATATTTTTGAAGCAAATTTTAAGAGAAGTTGAAAAGTGTCACTTTTTTTTTGTAATACAGACTACCGTGCTTAGTAATATATTTGAAGGAACAAGAAATGGCGACTTTGAAAGTTTTGTTCTAATTAAATGAAATCGTAATATGTACTTAGGAAGGATATTAGCATTTCCTCAGAAAACAAACTACAAAGATTCCAAGAATCGGTCGCTACATCAAAGATCAGTCGAGTAATTCATTTGTAAATTATTGAAGCAGTGAAACATTGGTTTATGCTTAGTGCTTCTGGTGAAGTTGGTCGGAAATAGGAATGTACAACGTGTCATGACATCAGAGAAATCCGTAGCTAGCATTTGGAAAAAAAAAGTTTAAGACGTACAAAAGGAAACGTTCGAGGAAAAAAAGGTTCTAAAGGTTAAAATCTTATAAGTTCAGCCAAGCTGCTGGAGCTGACAGCCTAATTGCCATGTTCTGTGAGTCAACGGAACTGAGGCTTCACATTCGGTCTACATTGACCTAAGTGTAAAGGGGAATGGACTTCCTTCCGGAAGGCGATTTAGTAAGTATCATAGAATGTATTTCAAAAATTTCCCGATGAATAGAACCGTATTGTTTGCTCGATCCTCCAAAAAGTAGACATTTTAGACTGCGCCAACTAGATAGTCTCCATAACATCGCTTACAAGATCTTATCTGCTGTATTCTGTTCAACATTATGTGAACGCGTAAAGCCTTTTGTCTGCAACTAGCGGTTCGGTCCAGAGAATCGTCTCTGGGAGGGACGATACAATATAGAAAGACTGCGACTCAGGTGTCGTATGCAAGTGGGAAGACACCTCAATTAACTTGGCCTGTGAAACTGGAGGCAACGCTTGTTGGTTGAGACCCAGGTCGACTCATTGGTTGGCACTGAGAGGACCGCGAACACTTATAACACTGATAGCCAAACGTACCTACATAACTTCACTCTAGATATTTGTTGATCTTAAACCAAATGAATGCTTAAGTCGTCGTATTAAGCCAAAAATGCCTGGTATCCCTTTGTAACGAATGCCTTCCTTAATGTGTCGTACTTTTCATTGCTACCTAAAGGGTACACAAACAGACATATTGACAAATCAAAATTTCTTTAAGATTAAAAGTCCAAACAGGGGTTTAAACTTTTTTGTATCTTTTATTAAAAAAAAACCACATCGGTTCATTATGAAGTGGCAAGTCATGGCAAGGCCTTTATTGACGTCAAAAATATCGGAAATATCTGTTCTGTAAATTTTTCATCTGTTACAAGCCTGCGTTATTCGTCCCAAGATTAACTAGACCTTCAGTTCGATTCAATTTTAATCGGATTAATGAAATATTTGCCCAAATAGGAATTTATTTAAATAACTTGTGAATTGCTTGCGAAGTAATTTTTGAACACCTGAATATTGAATGCCAGAAAAAGGTTGATCCGATTTACGTATTATTTCGGATTTATAAAGGTTAGTTCATTAAATGCGGAAGATAAGATAGAATCAGGTTCAGTGTTGACATGACAGAAAGTTGAGCATTTCTTTAAGACATCTTTAATTAATTTTTTGCATTCAGGCATTAAAAGTATGTGGCTTGCCAAAACGGAAGATAAAATGGCTTCATAAAGCATCCTTCAATACTTTTATGATCCCAATACGCTATATAGGCGTTGACTCCATACTGTTGGAACCACATAAAATGGAAATAAAAAAATACATTTCATGCATAATTTGAGGTATTTCCATTTTCATTTCAGCAAAATAAATTGCACGAATCCTTAGGAGTTGTCCAATTGTGCATTCTGTCTTCTTGTAGTCTAAAAAGGAAACACAATGACTTTAATGAATTTTTACTTTTTTTTTTGTTCTCCACAACAAAATCTGAGACACTGTTCAGCCTTGATCATTTGGAGCATCCTTCCACTGCACGTTGTGTTAAAATCCATGTCGGACAATATGGAAATTTAATAATACCACACACGAGGACTATAAATTACATAAAAACTTCCAGTCAGTCGTGATTGTGCGACTACCATTCCCATCGCCCAACACACAACCACAAACTGGGCTGCTCATGGCATTAAACTAACGTCAAACTGCTGGCAAACCTTTTCGTCCTTGTGGGGAGAGAGAAAAGCACAAGCAAGATTACAAAAAAAAATCATGAGCAACAGAGTGAGGTTGTACCATGTGACATCCCCTGACCTTCTCTTTGCAGCAGCACACAACTAGTCTTGAAAAATGTGACTCGGCAAAAATGCAACAGGTATACTCGTACTACCACCACCACCACCTACCCTTAACATCCAACTTCCGCTCTTCCTCGTGTTCCATCGTGTAATTAGTTTTAATGAACAACGACGACGACGAACTGTGAACTGAGTCAGCGGCTACAAATCCCGGATCCGAGTTCGATTTCATTGCGCAAAGATTTTTCATTGCACGATTTATTGCCTCATGGGGACAAGCGACGCGACCAACCGACAACGGCCACATGCTGCAGACGTGTGACGTGCACAGCGATAATTAAAATTGAAAATTGCGGTACAGAGGTGAATTTAATTTGCCACTTGGCTTTGGGTCCCAATTGAGTGGAAATCAAAGTACGCGACAATGGCCCGATGAGATGGGCGACAGGCGTGCAGAGTGAGGACTATCTTCAGCATGAGAGTCACGAAACATGCGACACCACTGTGCGCGACTTAATTGAAAAGAATGAAAATGAAATCTTAGAACGAAAATTGATTATAATATGCACAGTGGGGTGAAACAGTTTGTGGTCACTATCAAACTCTAATACTTCTCATGTCCTTCAAACAAACAGAAACAGCCATACACTTAATTGTGACAGTGTAATCCCATCATATAGAAGGTTAATTACTGTAAGCGTTGCTCCCTTTTAATCACTTATAATCCCAATTAAACAAATTAATGCTCAAAAATCGATTAAGCACTTTATGGCTTCATGGTAACTTGAAAGCGCGTCATAAAACAACTTTATCCCCGAGAATCTGAGACATCCGAAGAAGGATTCTCTTCTCACCTTACCGCTTCGAATAAATTAGAAACAAACACACTTTAAAATTCTTACACAAGCAACACAACGTTGTAACCCATTATTTATAGCAGCAGGAGCTTCCACCCATAGGCGCTGCGCTGGCTCTCCCGCCTCAACTACACCGACACACATTCAATATTACTCGCCGTACCCCACTTTACGCACACACCATAAACAAAGCACCTAATAAACTTTACAACTTTATTAAGGACATCATATCAGCAAGCACACATCGTTGTCATATCAGCAGCAAAACATAAGGGAGCGTAAGAGCGAGAAACCCAATTAATGTCTTGTCCCTAAAAATAGCTTCATCGCACACACCACGAAGAGATAATAAATGAAATGTAAAATGTATGTATGTGTGTGTGTATGAATGAGGATGAATGGGTGGAAGTGACGAACAGTGGGAGTGAATTTTTTTTTGTCTGGAATTGGAAAATTTAAATAGAATCCATAGAATCAATTAAAGGTACCCGACCGAGGCTTGAACAGATGCCGTGTGAGGCAACAGTGTGAGTGAATCAATTTGACAGGACACAAATGTCCGGTGTGACGTGTGACGAGTTTGATCTATTTTTAAACTGATTCTGATTGAAATGTGAATGAATTTTCCAGGAACACGAATTTCGTGCGTCATTGTTTCTTTTACAACACGTTTTTGAGGTAGTTTACATGGCTGTAACAGAATTGGTAAAAACGGGAAGCGACGGGAAACGTAGCTTAACAATGCTGTACCTATATATTCACGTGGAACTGGGTCTGGATGATGAGGGCCTAGCGATAAGATAGCTTGAACAAAGGCAGTCCATCTCGCCCACACTTCTTTAATTACGGCCCTTTGAGATGCTATAATGAGGCTCAAGTATAGATTGAGCCAGAGCAGACAAATCCGAATGAATTGCTGACGAACCAGTCGATGGTCAGTAAGCTTGCCATAAGCCAAGTTCTCAACGTTCATTAAATCAGCTTCTACTGCGCCGAGTTGTCCCGAACCTCCCTGCCCAGATATCTGGTCAGTCGATGCTGTACATACGTCTATAAATTGTACAACGATGTGAAGCCACCTGAGTAAATTTAGATCACTCCCTGTCATTTTCTTCCACGCTACATAAATCATCTCTTTTGCGACCAGTTGAAATCAAAGGGGGTTGCATTTTCTCGTGACGCTCATTCCTCAAGTCTAGCTTCCCATACCTAGTGCGACGAAAGACGTAGTTCTGGGTCACGGCTTTCGAAAGCACAAAGAAATTTGACATAATACTAGATACGATTTATCGAAATCAAACGTAAAGACGCCATCTAGAGCTTCGATGGAAAGTATTTTCTTTGGCCTGGCCTGCCTGTTCGTCGTCCTCAAAGAAATATGGACCGATGACGCCGCCAGCCCAAAATCCACACCAAACAGCGACTTTTTCGGGATGCATTGAACGCTCTTAGATCTCATGTGGATTGGTATCGTCCCAAATTCGACAATTTTGTTTGTGACGTACCCATTCATCCAGAAATGGGCCTCATCGCTGAAGATGATTTTTCGAACGGAACGTTGCCCGAACAGAATTTTTTATTAATTGCACGTGTTGTTGAACGCTATGTCGATCCATGGTGATTTGGCAAAATAGACTGAATAAATGACAGCCAATTTGACAGATGTAGCTTCAACAATATGGCCGCTATTAACTGTCAAAGTTCGGAAGTCCCTATTGGAAGACCCTTTACAATGGATCAACAAAAAATGTTAACTGAAAGTTGACACCTAACTTTGACATAAATCAGTTTAAAACAATTATACTATAGCAGACGAAAACATTATTCTACTGTTGATTTATTGTTTAACTATTCCCATTCCAGCTAAACTCGTATCGATCTGTCAAATATTTCACTTAACAGCGTTGTTATATATTTCACATCGTTTCTATCACAAAAGATTGGCGTTGAATTTTTGTTTCATTATTTTTTTTATAACTTTATGTGACTGAACTTTGTCATTTGGATTTGAGTCCAATTTGACATTTATGTTGTTTGGCTGATTCAGAGATTACATTTTTTTATGTTTCAATAGGGAAATCAAATGGGAAAATGGACAAATGAAATATTTGTGTTCACACTCAAATGTCAAAGTGCACGAAACACATTCAGTTGGAGTGTAATTCAGCTTTATGCATACGTCACTTTAGCAGATTTATCAACATTTGTTTTGAAAATTTCCTAATGGACAATTTCCATCTATTCGTCCAAAAAAAAAATTAAGTGTCAGATTAGGAGAACTAAAACATAATCCCATTCTGCACGAAATTTGTAAAATAAACAACTCCTTCCAACCAAATGGTCCCAAAATTGAAATGACATCCACGCGTACCCATCTACAACTGGTACAACATCTTTGTATTAGTGTGTAACTTTTGCGGTTTCTGTCGATCTCATCATTGACTCCTTTTCGAAAGTCATCATCAAAAAAATGTCTCCATAAATACCAGGCTTATGTCAATAGACGAAGCCCCCCCTTTTTCAAAACACACACACACATACACTACCAGAAAGACCCACATAAACTGAACTGAACGAGATGTAAAAAGATATCCTTTGCCCTTAAAAAAATATATACATATATATATAAACCACCAGCAGTAGTAGCAGCAGCAGCAGCACCCATGGCCACACAAAGTCCCAGAGTCCCACCCATCAATAATAGTGCACTTAAGGGGATGAATTAAGGACCCACTCACGGCCATATCCTGAAACAGAAGGATATGATGGCACACCACTTCAACAAATATTCATTGTGTATGGCA
Organism: Criorhina ranunculi; assembly: GCA_951813785.1. Taxonomy (NCBI): domain Eukaryota; kingdom Metazoa; phylum Arthropoda; class Insecta; order Diptera; family Syrphidae; genus Criorhina; species Criorhina ranunculi. The sequence continues at coordinate 43,950,146 of OX638385.1, forward strand.
TACATGCTTGGGGCAAGCGAAATGTTTATTGCTTGAGCATAAAAGTCAGGCATTTAGTTTGTCGGGTGGCAGCACACACAAGTGTCCTTTTAAACACTCCGAAGATGGCAGCCCGTCCCCGTTCAGGGGAATCCGGCCTATCAATCTCCTTAAGAGCCTACTTTTTTTTTCGTTACCCATATTCCTTTCCACCATTCTGTAATTTAATAAAAAAAGGGAAATTCTCTCTTTCTCTCTTTTGCGGGAATCCCCTTGTCTGGATTCTATTAAAATTTCTGTTCCGGAACAGGAACACTCTGAAAAAGAGGGCAGTATCAGAGCAAAAAAAAAAAGAACGGATACTGGAAAGATGCACATTATAAGAGAAGGGATCTTCAAGAAAAAGTTTTCTCCACTTTCCCTTCGTTTGGTCCTTTAAGTCAAGGCGCGTACACCTCTATTGTGAATGAAATTTGTTTCAAAACTTCGGGAAATGAACTCGTTCCAATTGTTTTTCTCGAAAGAGAAAGAGCCACCTAGAGCGGAGGTCTTCCTGCTGATAGTATTAGTTGTGGCAACTCAGCAAAGGATAACAAAGACGTATAGCAGCATATGGAATTTAAGGATGTTTCGAAGGGGTTGAATTTATTGTTTTCCACACCAAGACAATGGTTGGGGTAGGGAAATTTTTATTAGTAAAGTGAAATCAGATCGTGTTTTGGATTGGTAGAGTTTATAACACAGATCCCATGTCGCTTTAAATTAATTTTCTAATAACAAGAGAAGGATCTGCGTAAGGATGCTATGGCCATAGGGGTAAGGTGAACCGAAGAAAAGATGCTAAGAAGATTTGTTGAGATTTTCTATAAAATTCCCAATGCACACGCAATCAAAACTTTTGTGGTACACAAAGGAATTGTTAGAATTATTGTATTGTTATAGCAAGGAGCCAAAGCTGACCCTATTTCTAATGGAATGTCATAATAGAGGAATTATTGTTTGAATCTTTTATCGGCGTTAAATTGGGGTCGAGAACGAGAACAATTGGCATAAGGGATTGTTGAAAAGTTTGTAAGACTTCATATTCAAATGACGTAAGCACAAGAAATGAATAACGTTTGAGCATACCTATCGACCTGTCTGGTGGGTTCTACGAATTGATTCTTTGTGGATTTGAATAAGAAACCTTATGCAACATCCAAATCGTGTGTCGTCTTAAGAGAATATGTATAATCCAGGACGATCGAGGAGCATAAGAAATGAATTGGAATGTTGATGTGTTGTTGAACTTTAAGCACTTCTGTACACAAATATTTTTGACGTTTCATGAAGTAAGTACTAGAGGTGACAGTACCAATTTTGTGTTATGTTAGTTGCAACACTTACTTAAATGATAGGAAATTGGCTCCGTCATCGATGTCCTCACGGGCGGTAGCCCTAGAAGTTCACATGGTAAAAGGCTGGACCTTTTTTGTAATGAATTCTGCATGAGCTACAGAGAGGACAAAGAGGAAGAAAAGATCATCCATTTTCTTGGTACCTGCCCTGTCCAAAAGAGGGCGATCTCAGCTAGTTTGCGGGTACTGACGTCGGTAGCATCCCTGGATTTGTCAGAATTTCCAATGGGTTCGATTAGCCCGCTCGTAGGAAGACCAGCAATGGACCTTGTTTGCGCTTGCGCTTGTTTGAGTATGCCTGTTCTCTAGTTCAGATAAGCACCCTAACCTCACATTGTTTAAAAATATTGTCTATTCTTGTTAAGCATTTCTATAAGCTGCTTGAGTAAGGAGATCACGAAACAGCCAGTTGCACTCCACCCTTGAACGGTGCATTGTTGCAATACGCATCATGCTTCGAATGTTCATCAGTTTACCCTTGAGCCTTCTTCCATACGTTTAGTCCGTACAACACGAATGTGGAACTTTCAAACATTTAAAACGAATGTCCATCAGTATCTTTTGTCTCTCCTCCAGTTTTCCTTATTCTCGTGCTTAAGTTTAAGGCGCGCTAATTATATATGAAATAGGAGGTTTCTTATAAAAAGAACATGATCTGTTGCGATCGCTAGAGTACGATCGACGTCTAAGCCTAAATCGGTGTTAAAGTCTCGGGAACAGGAACGGAATCCCAAACTCCTACGCTTTTCCTTGACTAAAAGGAAGTCACTTTTTTTTTTTTTTTTGATTACGTTAGTCACTTGTCATTAGTCTCCTGTTTGGAAATGCTGTCTACCGCATGTAAGTCATTGAATTAGTGGGTAGACCTTGAACTCGAATCATTGCCATTTGTCATAAGCAAGTAGGAGCGTACATAGGGAGTTAGGATTTGAAATTTGAAGGAAATGAGGATGCGGACGGGATGTTAGGATGGGAACGGAAGTTGAAAGGGAAGGAGTGTCAAGTGCGAGCAGCATGGCGCGCTTGCGATGCGATGTATGAAAAAATACTTGTGGTTTAATGGGCCCAACTCTCTGTAAAGGAAGATCCAGACACCGCTTTTTTTTGACTTAAAGGCTAGTTGTGCCAAAGTTATGAATCACAAGTTATTTTCTTGCAACTTAGGGGTAGCTTTGAATTCGGAATGAAGGTTCTATTCTTATACTCCTTTGAAATGAAAGTTCCCGGTTTGTGAAAACGGTGAGAGGTTCAAAGTGAGATATCCTTTTCAAACTGCGAATACTCCTAGACTTCAGGCGATGAGTCACAACTTACGAGTACATAACACGAATTAATTTCGCATCCTTTAGCACTACCCGCAACTGATAGCCTTAGGAATTAATTTCACTCCACCCCGTACAGCATATAACAATGGAAATTTTAATCAACGTTTTTCACTAACAAAAAAACACGCTCAATTAATTAAATTAAAAAAAAAAAAAATATTCCATTACCAGCGCCGCTATTATCGTTTGTGCATGTGAATTATTTTGACAGCTGCTGGCAATAAAATATTCTACGATGTTCACCAAACTAATATGGTGGCTAAAAATGAAAACAAACTCCAATGCAATGTATTTAAAGGAAAAAAAACCCGACATAACGTGCTGAAAATACGTAATTAAATTTCGTCTGGCAGTTCAAAACATCTTTTTATGCATTTCAAAGTCTTGTTTTGAAACTCAGAACGGAAATGCTACGTAACAAACGTCAAAACATTTTGCAATTTTTCACACCTTCTTTCTAAATACAAGTGTAAACAAAAAAAGGAAAAATAAAACGGAAATATTTACCTTTTTAACAACTTCTCGCTTCTCAAAGTCAATCGTCGCTGGATTACGATCGGAAATATCCAACTGGTGTTCCATTCCAATTCCGGATCTCGGTGAATCCAAATACCGATTTGGATCTGACATGACCGCAGCTACCTCCACCATATCATCCCCATTTGGCTTAGCGCCTTCTCCATCCGGTGTACCACCATTATCGCCAACAACACCACCACTTAACAACACGCCATTCGAACTGAACACAATTGAGTCGACATTTCCATCAACAATTGCCGCGGCATTAATCGGACCGTCACCCGATTCACTGTAATTCCTTAAACCGATTTCGATTACGATTTTATTGCGATTTAAATTTTTCGGATGATTTGACGCTAGCAGATTGTAATCCCGTCCCTGGTGATGATGGGCATTCGCACTCACTGAATCGCTGGCGACCTTCTCACGCAGCTTGATTATATTCGAAATGTTTAGACTGTTCGTCAGCGTGATGCCTGTAATAAAGACTAGGACTATCGTAATCGTGATGCCAATGACAAGCAGTGTTGGCATACGAAAGCATTTCGAACTGCACATCCTTGACGTTTGTGGTGGCGGTGGCGGTGGCGGTGGCGGTGACGGTGACGGTGGAGGTGTTGTAGCTGCTGGCGGAGGCGCGGCAGGAAAGATACAATTTATAGTAGTCGTTGTGAGTGTTTTCTTTTTTTCTATCTTTTCACAAAATCCAACAAAATGGAAGGCACTTTTTTTTTGCGAATAAATCTTAAGCACTGCTTGGAAGCGCGCACATACGCTGTGATAGAGTCGGTGAGCAGTGAGTGAGTTGTGTTATATGACACAACACAAATGAAACCGAAACGATATGAATGTCAGTTGATTGCGGAGATTTTTTTTGTATTTTATCTGCGGTAGGAGAGATTTTTGTTTTTATATTCTGAAAAGAACAAGGGTGGTACGCGGCGTCGTAGTCGTTGTGAATTGATTGCAAATGTGACAGCGTTGAATGCGTAATTTTAAAACGAGAGACGGACACACAACGTAAGGCTTTGTGTTGTCACGAGAGCTCGCTTCTTTTTTTTTTGTGGAAAATTCTTCGCGCAATTTGTGTCTGCGATGAGTAAATAAATCCGAGGTTTATCTAAAACCCTTTTTTTCCAAGTTGGAAGTGCGATGAAATTGGGTCACAGGGATTTGGAGTAAAATAGAAATGGAAAACAGGTAGATACATATGCATGTCTGTACGTGTATTGTTAGGTTTTTGAATCTCACTTTTACAACTAAAACTTCCGTGAAGATTTGGACGAAGAATAAACCTAAGCAACCGCACTCGTGCTCAAGGAATTATGAATACAGCTCGAGTGTTGGAGTGTAGTGATTTGAGAAACTCAGGTTTCAGTCTTTGCTTCAAGGATGATGTCCAGAATAAGTGGAGGGAATTTGTTAATGTTGTTGTCGTTGCTTAAAATTCACAGGATTTTTTTATAACTTCTTGATGTCGGTTCGCCAAAGCCCAAAGGAAAAGATAGCTTGGACAAGTAGTAAGAATGGATGACACAAGAAAACAAAAAAGAACATTCAACGGCAACCCTGAGAGCACAAGAACGAGAGGCATATCACGGATAAGATGGATAGATAGTGTGACTAATGGCATACAAAAACTAAACGTTCAAAACTGGAGAAATGTAGCACAAGACAGAACAGAATGGAGGCACGTCTTACAGAAGGCTAAATCCTGCCCAAGGATGTAATGCCATAAGAAGAAGAAGAAGGATGTCATCATCAAGGATGTAATTGCTCAATACAATCACTTCTTGAGGCCATATGACCGCCCTACTGAATATGCAGTAACATTGACATCTGTTTTTTCGCAATTGATCGAATTTCTTGACATCAGGAGTCGAACCTTCAGTGTGAGAAGTGACGATGCTGTCTACTACTGTTGTCCAAAAAGCCAATAAACATTCACTACATTGTCTCTGACTACATCCAACGAATTGACCACAATATTCCAGCCAAGAGGATCTGAGAATCCCAGCCCCCAGACTAAAGATGTCAGGGAAAACCGAGCCTCCCTACAAAAGATGTCAGAATGCTTGGTCTGGAGGTAGGTAGAAGTGGTTGAATCTGGTGAAACCTGCCAGAGACTTAAGAAAATTAATGATGCTACAGTATTTTCATGTTGGAGATCTCGGATAGTTCCTTAAAAAAAAAAGTTTTCGGAGTGTGCTTGGTCTGGAGAACTGGAAGAAGCGCGCTCTTAGAGGATGAATGACTGCAATGTCTCAGGCAGAGAATCTTCATGGCTAGAGAGCCCCCGATAAGTAAGGACAGAAGAAAATTCTGAAAAACAATAAATGGACCTTCTTCCTGTTAAAGACCAGTTTAACCCTAGACCGTCATCCTTCGTCGAAACAACGACGCACAATTTTTTTTGCAAATTTTTTCGGGTTTTTATTGTTTGTTTTGGTCTCCATTTTCGTACAGCGCTAGTCGCTTGCAAGCTTTTGGTGGATGCAAACGTGCAGCGGACTAAGTAAATAATAAAAAAAAAATCATTTACAGACATTTTTTGTACTCAGGAGCCATGAATGAAATAATAAAGATTACGCAGAGTGAATAGGTTCTCTTTTTTGATGACATAGTTCGTGTCTCTCAATAAAATTAGTTTTTGTTGTTTTTTTATGTCAAATTATTTGTATGCAATACCAAAATTTTAAAATCTGAAAATTAGTTTTTCCTTACAAAAAATGATACAAAATTCAAAATCATAATTTTCAATTTGAAAAGAGAATAAATGTCCCTGACTACGTAGTCCCCCAAAAAAAATAAACAAATCGGCGTAATCTTTATTATTTCATTCATGCTCAGGAGCTTTAAGATAAGGATATAAAATCGGTCGTCGCACATAGGAGTATTTTGATCAAAAATCTGGCCAAAAGTCGATTTTCTGAAAAGTAAAATTGACAACTAAAAGCTTGGTAAAGCGGGAGCTAAATACACATGGGTCAATATGTTGTTCTTTTTTTTTTTTTTTTTTTAAGATCGTGTGTTGTGAAAAAAAGGAGTTCAAAGTTAACACTTGTATCTACTGCAATTTTATTTCAATGTGTGCTACTTTGGTAAGTGTTGTTCAATAAGTAATATCGAAGTGTTGTGATAGAAAGTTAAAAAAATTTAAATGGAGAATTCTGCCTCAGATACGTATTTAAAATTTCAATTGAAATTTGGAAATATTAGGCGTTGTTTTTTGTTTCAATTTGGACTTAGAACTTTTGTATCAAAAGATTATATTTTTTTTAAGTTTTAATGATCTTGGTTTAGTATAGCCTGTTATTGGGCAATGAACTTAAGTTTATAAAATAGTTTGAGTATTTCTTAAGTCAATGCAACAAAAAATGGTTGCTCCTACGTGCTCTTTACAGTACTGTGGGTCAAAGAATTACCTTGTTAATACATAGCAATTTGTCCGCCATCTTGGATTTAGAATGAAATTAGACACCCTATATTGCATTGTCTCCCGATTCTGAGCTATGTTTCAAATTTCAAGTCTCTACTTCATCGGGAAGTGTGTTTAAAAGCGATTGCAAGATTTGAAACAAAGCGAAAAGTGAAACTTAATAAAACACTTTTTGGCCAGGTTTTTCATGCAAATACTCCTATGTGCGTCGTCAAAAAGGCGAAGGATGACGTTAGTGTACAAAAAATAAGGATGACGTTCCAGAGTTAAAAAATGTGAGAACGAATTCAAGTTTTGAACACTATAGAAGCGATCAAATAATAACACAAAAATGTACGAAGTAACAACAAAAGGGATTCTTTCATACGAATGAACTTTGTCTAATCAAAATATAGAGGGCGCTAAAGAATAAGTCAATTTCCCACAACACTGCATGTCGGAAGAATTAAAAGTGAATTGACATTTATGAGAGTTGGTTAGAGAAAAAAAACCTCACATTTGGCAGAAAATTCATTCACATACTTTGACACCTTATGAATTTTGACATATGTCAAATTATCACATCAAAAGTACACAAATGAAAATTTTCATAAAAAATATAATCCACAACATGTGTTTGTTAAATGTGCAGAAAATTAATGACAATATTAACCGAAGAAACTTCACGTATAATTAATTCCTTAACAATCATAAAAGTAATTTCATTATGACATCTGTGCAATAAAAACCAATCACAATTGTTTTGAAAAGCAATAAAATTTGCATTATATGGTAATGATTGGTCACACGGCCTGTATATAACTTTATTAAGATGGCCAGTGCACAAATGAGCACAAACTAATTGAAAACACTTGACAATAAGGTAGCAAATAATAATTTGTGATCATTCTCTGTTATAATGGATTTTATTAAGCAAAAATTAAGTAAAAATCAAAAATACTTATTTTATTATTAGAATATTTGCATATTCTCTTCATGAACTAGAATCTTCGATTTTTTTTTATTAATTTATTCCCGGCTTTAGGTCACGATAGAGATACATCGAAGACTTCCACCATTCAACACTGGTTACCTCATCATGTAGCAATTCGCATTTTTTCGATTGTTCAATCACTTCATTTCTAAAATAATTTATTTATAGTGTACCTGTGGGATTGTATTACGTTTTAGAATTCCGCTAACCAGTAAATGGATATTTATATGTTATACATATATTTTCTAATAATCTAATGACACAATAGAAATGAAATAATTTTAACACTTAGCCATGTGGAATAAACAAAAAGTCACACCATTAGTGATAACACTTTTATCGACAATTTGTGTGTCGATTTTGAATTGGGAAATTAATAATTGCTACCAATTTCGAAGCCCCTAACAATTTCTGTACCACATATATGTACATACATATATGTATTCTTTTCTATTTATTCAGCATTAATTGCTTAAATTCTCAACGAATATGATTTTATTTAAATTGTGTTACAGAAAATAGAGTGAACAAAGTCGTTCGGCTTTGCTTTGAATAATCGATTCTATGGTTAATTTACGCATATTTATGGACTTCTGACGCAAAAAAGAAAAATGACTTCATACGCAATGAACCTTCTAAAGATGACTTTGCACTTTCATCACTTTTTAGCGAGCACTGAACTAACGACGAGCGATGAGTACAAGTAATGCAATAGTTATGAAGCTCAGGTTTTTATGTTGAAAGTATGCAGAGCCAAACTTAGCATGCACCCGGAGAATACCACATGCAGCGAATCAAATATCCTAAGCCTTGAGTAGTGGAGTTCAACACATCAAAACCCAGTGCTGTCTCCTGTCTCTTAAACAGCAAACTAAAAATAAACCGAGTTGATGTCAAGGTCTGGGTCAACCAAATCGTAAAAATGGCGCTATATGCCTTGGTTTACCCAATCGATTTCAATGAGTTTTCAAACCCATCGAATTGGCTACGATCTACAAAGCTTACATTTGCCTGGAACTCTTAAATATGCTTGAGCTTACTCAATCGTATTCATCGACAAGCGTTTAAACCAATCGGTGATCAGTCCATTTGCAGTAATATTCCTTCTCTTAAACACCGCCGGAACGTAATATGTTTAGCGCTTTTGTACTCATGTTTCCTTCACACCTGTTTGGATAGTTGTATCCCGCCTGTCCGTCTTTTTTCAGTCGCAATACAATTGCAGCTTTGTCCGTCCATCTGTATAACATTAAGTCTGTTTTCGGGTGAGCAGTGAAATTGACAAGATCACTCAATACGAATGTAGAACAATTTGCCCGCTTTAAGATCTCCCTTAACGCTTTATTGTCATCTTACTGTCATTCCATTCATCTTTAATCTCAAACTCTTGTCTGTACAATTATTTTTAGTTTGCTCTGTCCTCTGACAGAGTTATCCTTCATTCATGTCATCACCAGCCGTATCGTGCAGATGATCAACAAGGCTGTGGGCCTAGTTTGAAAAAAAGGTTAGTCCTGAACAAGGTATCCAGATAATTGGTGGCTTCTGGATCAACTAGCCTTATCTACATAACGTGCAGACTGCCCATCATTTCTAATTCAATGGCAGTGCTGCCATTCTTAAAATACACAAACAAACTAACTTTGACTACGTTTAGCTGCTAAGAGCAGTCAAAGAAAAGAGATCCCAATTCGTTTTGTCATTAGGCTGGACGCCTTTAACTTATCGAACTGTAGCAGCATCCTGGAAGCTATTAGTTTAAAATATCATACCTGTATGAAAATGATGACGAGCTTCAAGTGAAACATTGGTTCGAAGGAGTACACGGTAGGGCTGTAAATCCTTCGGGTGATCCACGGTCCCTTCTGTTTGGGCTGCTCAGAGATCTCCCAAAGAATTTTTCGCTCAAAAAAACCAAAGATAACCAAAGACTTCAATGACTTCAGATGACTTCAATGACTTCTGGTGACTTCAATGAATGCTACTGACTTCAAAGTGACTTCAATGAATGCAGAGCAATCAAAATGAATGCATTCATTTTTACTTCAAGATTATGATTGGAGAAAATGATTGGTAAATCATGACTTCAAAATGAATGGTGATTTATGTTTTTGAAGTTGAAGTCGTTATTGAAGTCATTGAATTGGAATATATCTCAGTGCAGTCAAATGAATTAAATGCCAAAATGATTGCATTCTTTTACAGCTCTGGTACAAGGTTACAGAAGAGGTACCACAGGATTCCTTTTTGGATGGTATAGAATGTTGTTTATGGCGCAACACTCCCTTACTACGAATGCCAGAAGAAGCTTAAATCGCAGGATTTGCAACAATTTCGCTACAAAAGTCCTCTACAAAAGAGATAAAGTTAGCCCAAAACTAGGCTCATTTTGCTACTATTATGAGTGCTAGGCTTGGAAGTTCAAAACTTCTTCTGAAAAAATAAGAAGAACAAGAAAATAATTTAATTTCAAGTAAGTCGGTTCCTTTTTCAATGAAATTTTTCTACGATAAAAATGACAGTGAAATAAAACGGACGCCAAAACAGGAAGACAAATGGACGAACAAACAAACAATCAATCGCTCTAATAAATTATTTAAAACCGAAATGTCCCCCTTTACGATGGGTTTGCTTAATCTAGAAAAGGTAACATAAAACTGTACATGAGAAATACAATCCCTCCCTTCCAAAAAACAGACAGGGGTCCCTCCCACCTTCAAGGGTAGTAGTTAATTTCATTAATGTCGGCTGGCTTTTCGGCATTGGTGGTCAGAATGGTTCGCTTATGCAACATGAATGCAACATGAATGCAAAGCAAGCAGTTAGCTCAGACAGGTAAGGATAGTAATCTTCCCATCGGTCTCTTGATATATATACAATTTGGAGAGATATATCAAAACAGACCACCACATTGGATCTCTTTTCGTTTGTCTTTCATGAGTCGGTTTAGACAGAGGTGCCCTCCGAATTTCTTCGCAATTCTTTCTTGACCGCGATTTCTCGTGTCAATGTTTAAAAGATATTTGATTTATCCTCTGGGCTTGAATCCATTCACAGCCAAAAGAACAATTTCTTCTCCTAGCCAATGCCATATACTAACGCAGTATATATGCTGCTGTTTCCATGACCTCTAGACACAGCCTGCGGGTATCATCTTCTTGAGAGTTCCTTACGTCATGCTTGAAACTTTGTTCTTGCTGCAATTGGCAGACACTTGGGAGCAGTCTTTAGATGACAGATGCAGTTTTGATGACGAAAACGAACGCCTAACAGTAAAAAGGCAAAGTATAAATAATGAAATGGCAAGAACGTACTTTTACAAAAAGATTGCAGCAACTTAGTCCACGTATCCTATAAAAAAAAAAAGGAGAAGTGCACTACTATTTAACACAGTTTCTGACGGAACATGGATGTATAAGTACAAACATGACGATTTCCCACTATACGTTGACTTCATTACGTATTCTTAGAACATCCATGTCTCTTCGAGGAAAGAGCCACCAATCCTTTAGAACTTAGTTGGTGAAGTGATTCAAAGCTAAGAGAAATGGAATGCCGTCATTATGAACAAACAACGAGCCCTATAACAAGGGAGGTAAGAATCAAATCAGGGTACCTAATACAAAAGTGAATGACAGATGTGTCAAAACCCCCCTTTACATCAAGTGCTAAAACGGCGGTATGACAGGGGCCAGCGTGAAAATCTCATTCTGCCATTGGACTGAGTTTCGTCTTTAAAAGATTCGTACTTCGAACTTCACTGCAACATATCATAGAAGAGCTTAAGCGAAGCACGTTTAGGGAAACCTCAATTGATATCCACCACTTGGTTGAATACAAAGTCGGGTATGACAGCCTACGTTCAGAGTTCAGTGGTGTGTCGAAGTTTTAGTCAACACAAATTGCGGTAATTTGGTGGTTGTTCATTTGGATAAAGCCTTGAGGGGCTTTGATTTAATTCCAGAGGGCCAATCAGAAATTGACAAATCTCATCTTTCATAAGGGACTTTAAAGTTCAGGTGAATTAAGATAAGTATCGTGTTAGCTTAAAATAAGCTCAACTCTTAGCCGTGAAAGGAAAAACTAAGTTATTCCAATCCATTTTCTAAAGCCCAGTTTGTTGTGAACGACTTATTTTCTAGAAAATATTAACAATCGACAAAATTATATTCTGCGCTGTAATGCATCAACGGAAGCACGTGTTTAATTTTATAGTTAAGTTACTCACAACCACCTATTATTATTTTTTTTTTTTTTTGTAATTTTAAGCACGATAACTTCTACTTAAGTCCCGATTTTTATTTTCATATTTCACCACATTTGAGGGCTTGAGGAATCAATGATTAATGTTGACAGGTAGTTTGGTCGTTAAAGTCACTGTAGCTTACAACAAAGTAAACAAGACAAAAACTAAACAATGAATCATTTTTAAATGTCTTTCTGTTTATTTACATTCCAACTAGATAGGATAACCCCTGTATCATGTCATCGTTCATTCCTAACTAATCTATCTTAGCTTTCTACGACCTTGTCTCTCAGGTTTTAGAACTGAGACCTTCTGTCTGAGACAACAAATGTATTTCAACATCAAAAACACTCCGACAGAGACTCCCTATTAACTAGAACCACCCTTCCTAACCTAGCATTTTGCTCAACGAAAAATCTCCGCATTCCGCAACCGACAACAATTGTACTCGAGAGTAAATTTTTATTTCCGGCTTTCAAATCACGTCCAACACAGTCATCACCATGCGGCTTGTTGTATGTAGCATTGCAATGGTCCAGCAACTACCATAAACCGTTGTATATTCAACTGTCAACAGCAATTTGCAATTTGTCAAATTCATACGCGATAATCATGTGAATCATACAATTGCAGCTGCAATTGGAATTGCACATCGTTATGTTGTCTTTCCGATCGGGCCCCTCTCTGGAAATGAATCGAGACTCTAGGACTCGTCAAACGTGTCTAGATTATCTGATTAGTTGTGATTCTCTCTCGGTCTTCATCATTAAAGCAAAAAAAATAAAAAATCCACTTCCGTTCTAGCGGTCATAAAAAAAAAAATGTCAAGTAGTTCCGTTCACAGGGCAGTATCGACGGTAGAAGGTCAACACCGTAAGCAACGATGGATAGTAAAAAAAATAAAAAATAAAAAACCAACCCCTCCAACAAGGATATTTTGGTTCCATAATTAAATCTTAATAAGAAAAAAAAGCTCTCTGTTTAGGCCTTGTACTATGCATCCATCCTAATTAAGGAAGAATAGGCTATAGCTGCTGCCGCTGGGCTCATACTATGTACGTGCTTTCTGATACTGGTACCTGCGTAAAATTATGTTTTTGTTGGGATTTACAACTCGTAGTCCTTGTCGTAGCCGGGGTTAATGAGGGAATAGTATAGTAGTGTGTACTAGTAGCAACCCTACCTATAGATGGTGAATGGAAACTTTACGATTATTCATCATCATCAAGGCGAAACAACAAAAAAAAGGAAGAAAAACAAAATTAAAAAAAACACAATTTGAAGGATATTTTAATGAGCAGCGTCCTATAAGCTGGGCATTCGGCGTTAGACGCGCCAGTTAGGCGTTATTTTAAGGTGTGAAGGCTTTTAATACAAACGAAGGGGTTATTTGGTGTATAATCCGGAAATCTCAAGGAATGCCTTATAATTACTTACTGCTTTGTAGAGGTTTTCTTTTAATAAAAAAAAAAAAAAAAGGAGCGTGTACCCTCTTTGTGTATGGCGTTATAGAATCATTGACTTTGAAAGTGGAAAACTAGAGAAACCTGTCAATGTATAAGTAAGAGTGTGTAACAATTTTTAATTTTTTATTTAAAATTATGCAATTGCGATAATTGACGCGTAATTTATCATCAATTACTTGTCTTTGTCAGTTACTGACGAGTCAAAGATATGATAACTTTAAACGATTCAAGACAACATACGTGATGAAAATGGATTTTCTGACGAAGAATTTACTATTTACTGACTTCAACTACTTCTTTTCAACTGTATATTCTCTAAGGTAAATCATTTACATATTGCAACTCTAAATCAAGTTGAAATTGCTGACAATTTGTCGCTTTCTTACAATATGGAAATGACAGAGGAGATATGAATTTGTAAGCAAAGTTGGCAGCACTATAAAATCAACAGTCAACTGTTGCTTGAACAAAAAGAGGTTCCAATGCATTGTGGTTTTGAATGTTTGTGGATTGTAATGAGCAAAAGCACTAAATTGTTTAAAGTACACTCATGAGACGTCATTAAAACTACAATGAGTCAATGCATCGTGCGAACTCGTGTGTCTGTGCATTGGATAAAAGATTTATCGTAATAGTTTTGACTTGTTAGCCACATTTTCCATCTTTTCAGCTCATCCTACTAAAATTAAAGAAGAAAATCTTTAAAAGCGAGTGTTTTTTAATCTTCTATTGCAAAGTCTGATGGTTGGGTCTCCAGAATCCTTGCCTCAATCGCCATTGAAATGACCACAGGTGGACTCTCATTTCTGCAAGTGAAAGAGAAACGTTAATAGGTAGGTCCTCCATTGAGACTGCAAGAATCACAGCAATTAGCACGGGCCACTGGCCAATTGGTCCACACGCTGCCAAGTTAGGCATCCCGTTCAACCCCCACTGCCCTAGTTGCAGCGATTCACACGGAATGGAAGCCATATTTCACTTCCTGTGACTGCTCAACACTAGCCAGAGCTAGGCAGCGCACATTCGGAAAACCCTTTTTCAAGGAACTATCTGAGATTTCCAACATCAAATTCTACAACATCATTAATTTTCTTAACTCCACAGGATGGATTTGAAAACCATACTCTTAGCTACGTCCATCAACATCCAGGTCACGTGAGTTGTGGTATCAAAATGGCGCACCCGTGCTACTTGGGTCTCTGGCAGGTTTCACCAGTTTCAACCACTTCTACCTACCTACCTAGGTCCTCCACACTTCATAAACTCATTTTACATCGAGGTAGTGGCGCCTCCGGTCTTTCGTTCGTTGCCTCAAGTCGGATCTTTTCAGACACTGTTTAGCGATCTCACCTCATCAAGGCAGTAACTATTTTCCCGTTTTTTCATGTCAGTTGAATCAGTTGTTTTCGAACTAAGGTTTTGTGACACTAAACTGCTCGAACCATACTACTGATAAAGCAATTTCAAATTACCGCCGAATATAGGTGGTCGTGAACCGTGAAAGTGGCTGGAGTTGCATTCCGCCACGCAACGCTACGATTGGATCCGTCGCAAGCAGTATATCTATATTCAATGCTCTCAAGTACTGAAAGAGTTGAAGCTCAACCTGGAAGTATAATATTTTATAGTTACTTAAGATGGGTTGCCTGTTGTTTTAAGCCATGATTTAAAATGAACTGTCTTTTGCTTTTAATACGTTCAATCCAAGTTATATCAGTTCCAATCAACTTCACCATGTTGTACAATGTCGTACACTTCCTTTCTCTTGATGTTTACTTTATTATTCTGACACTTAGTTCGATCGCTCTAAAGTATAATGTTATAAGACTCTGGGTTATTTGTAAAGCAAAATAACTAGCTCTTAACAAAAGTAACCCTCACACAAGGCCTTGTGTGATTTAATCTGATTAACGCCTCGTTTTTAAACAAGCATGTCACGCTGTTATTTACATAACTTAGAGTTTTACAAAGCTTTAACTCACTTAATTTTTCTCATTCAATCCCTTAGTAAGTTTAAGTATATTCCTAATCTTGAATGTCTGTTTGAACAACAATAAACGCATCTACCTCGGGTGAAGAGTGTCAAGTAGATCTTCTGCGTTAGATTCGGTCCAAACGTTTTGAGATGAGTTACCTACTCGATCATGAAGTCAATTCTTAGCGTCAAGTAAAAGCGTTTGCAGTAGAAATCAATTGAAAGTGAATAAGATTAAGGAATCCAAAGGATTCTTTCAATTGTCATTTCAAAAACTTACTGGTCTACCCTCGTTATGGGTTGTGGATTTCTTACATGACCGCACTGTGAACTGGATTTTTAAAATTACGACCGACATTTGATATTTGTTTACAAAAACATTTGAAAAAGATAACAAATCTCACAATTTTACGATTTCATTTCACAGTAGGTAATCTTATCAAAAATTTACTCTAACCGCAGAGTAAATAGACAAACATCATGTTTACCAGACACTATGACGGCGCCACAACTCTCAAAATCCTGATTTTTATTCTTTTCTTGTATAAAACCACTTAATTGCGGTCAATTCCCTTGTTTATTAGCAACACATTTATAAATAGAATTTAAAAATATAAACACAGGTAAGAAGGTGTGCTAAATTGCGTCAGAAGTCACAATGAATTAAGACTTTCATAAGTAATTTTGTTTCCATTTACAGATAAAGTTGGTTGCGCGGATTCCTTTATCAAGTAAGCTGCGGGACAGACTTCAATTTTAAAATCTAAAATAACTTTCGTGATGCCGAAAAAAAAACACAAATGAAGTTAACTGTCAGGTAATTTACTGCATTCTGACTCACTCCACAATTACTCAACAAACCAGAAACGTGCACCAACAAAAAAATAAACAAGTCAAAGAACCCCAAAGGCACTCTGCACGAAACAGCAACTTCGCAGTTGTAAGTAAAAGAGCAAAAACAACCAACACAAGTGTCAATGAATTTCCGATTTGTATGCAAACAAAGACGGGCTAAAAAAAAAACCATACCAGGGTCTGGAATAAAAAAAAAGGTTAAGCACGGAACAAGGAACAACATCGAAACAACAAAACAAACAAATCCATCACCAGCACTCTACCATGGTGTATTCTCTGAAAGAGTATAGATGTCGTTGTCGTTGCAGTGACTACGGGAAGGACATCTAATGGTGCAGGACACATGGGATCCTCCACACGGATACAATCACCCAAGGAGCTACAACTATGTGTCCTGAATAATTAAAACAGAGAAAGGACAGCAAAAAAAAAAACATGGAAAAGGAGACATTTTCGAGTGGAGTGGGAGCGAATGTGTAAATACAAGAGAAAATGCTATCTTTTATCCAAGGTTTACATTGCGTCGTCAAAGGGGGGAAACAAATCCACGCAGAGTACACAGAGTACAACAGGGCCACCTATGAAAGGGAATAGGTACAGTACAGATAAGCACGAGACACAATTGAATACATGGCGAAATCCTGCGGCTTTTTTTTTCTTTTTTTTGATTCCGCTTCTGAGGATTTGCTGCACTTAGCACTGTGATGAACCTGCACAGGAATGTGTTCCCAATCTTTGTCTACTCTTTATTCTCTTGGTGCACTTTGAAGGCGTGCCATGCAACACAGACACAACTTTTGCGAGGAATTATCCTTTTGCTTGATTACATGATTCTCTTTATCTTGATCCTTGTTGGCACAAAAACTTTTTCTTTAACCAACTGACACTTTTTCCAACTTATGGCGACTTCCGGTATTGAACTGTGAAGCAACCGCGCGATGTTGCTCTGATCTGTCAACTACAACGAATGTCAGTGTGACAGTGTTTTTTTTTTTTTTATCCGTCAAACTGATCAAAGTGCATCTCTTCGCTGATCCTTACTTTTTCTTCTTCTCTTCGCTTTCTACTATCAACATAACCGCGGTGTATTTCTTTTTCTTATTATTTTTTTTTATAAGCGACAAACAAAGAAAAAAGGAACTAGAAAACGAGCAAAAAGGCGAAGCAGTGAATAAACAAAAAAAGAAGGAAAACAACTCTTCACATCCCGTCGAACGCGCTTTTTCGGATTTTATTTGGAAAAAAAAAAATCTCTTAACCGGAAACCACAGACAGAAATCGCGACGAGTAACAGTAAACAACTGAGTGGTGACTTCGCAGAATAGAACTCAAGAGCACAGTACAGCAGCTGCAACACCACAACGAAGATGAGTGGAGCTGCTCCCCCCTAACTTGGTTCAGATTTTCTCATATCGCAGTGTTGGCATTTTTTTTTTTTTTGCTCGCTATACCAAATCTCTACCCTTTTGAGCGCACCCTGTCGATTAAATTGAATGGAGAGGGAGACGCCAATTGAAAAGTTTATCAAACAGCAAGAGAGAGAGAGGATAAAAGTGGTTTTGGCATGTCCAAAGAGAATGAGAGGGAAAGCCTTATCATTATTATTTACTTTGCAAATCTTGGATTGTTTGCTGTTTCGGAGGAGCATGTCAGCTCAGATACAGTAATGAAGCTCCATCTCCATTCTTCCATGTGTGCTGCTCAGTAAACCTGCTTTCCAATGGAGCCAATGTTACTGGAAACAGCTTACAAAAACGTAAACAGAGAACAATATAAGAAAAAGATACAAAAAGGGGTAGGTCAATGCAAATTCCATTAGAATGAACTAGCTGAAAGCTTTTGAGAGTCAGCTTTTATTTAATTGAGAGCTGCTCACAGATTGTTTACATTGACAGTGTTGCCTATGTAATCTTGGTACTTTTAGTTATAAAAGAAAAATTACTTGACGAGCGGCTTGTTATAGAGTAGCAAGAAGCGAAGAGATATTTATGTATAGATATCCTACGTTAAGTCGCTAATTGCGATGTGCCATTGAGGAAGAAAACTCTGTGTGGGTAAAAACAGTTTACGTTACGTGCTGTACATTGACATCAACTAGGCCAGAAGAGTGAAGCTCCAACGACTAAGGTGGCTGGGTCATGTAGAGCGGATGAACACCAATGCTCCGGTCCGAAAAATTCTCGAATCCGCTCCCGAGGGACAGCGCAGTAGAGTAGAGACAGATCACGACTCAGGTGGCGCACGGAAGTTGAAGGGAACCTCAACCAACTTAGCGTGCGAAACTGGAGGCAGCTAATTAAAGATCGAGCTGTGTGGAGACGCTTGTTGGTTGAGGCCCAGGTCCACCCCGGACTGTAGCGCCTACAACCGTTCCAATATAATATGCAATCAGTAGTGTTGTTAAGATGAATTTCTTGCGATTCACATCTAGAGAAGGTGGCGTGCCGGGTACAAACCGCGCAATACGAGCTTTTAGTAATTTCCCCTTACTACGCAGATTACGCGAAGGAGATTATCAGTTTTGTGGGTGACCGTGTCTGTGCATCCAACGAGTCTTGTAGAGAATTATATAGGGACTCAGACATATCTGAGAAGGAAGAAGGTAAATTCAAATGACAACTTTATCACTTTAAGAGTGAACATCCTACCCTAAGCTGTTAAGAGATGGGAAATTTCCACGCAATCTGAACAAAACGTGAGATAGACTAGACAACTACGTTATATTAAGATAAATATAGGTACGGCAAGGGTGTGGAACCGAAAAAAAAAACACTTTTGACGTCCTACCCCTACATAAACTGTTTGTGGAGCACTTGACAGCAATTTTTATTTATCTTCCACAAATCATGTAGAATACAATGGCAACTCCTAAAAAGCGTCGTGAAAGAAAGCTTCAGTCTTTTTCACTCTTCGTCTCTCTCTCATTGTTTGTCTGTATTTCCCCAAGTAATGCATTTTTCTTAGATGCCGCGGAACAGTATGGCATTTAGGAATTGAAATACATTTTTCTTCTCCAACAAAATCAAATAAAAAATCTCACAGATGTGAATAATAAAACGAAACATTAATTTGTACCATTAAATGACGCGTCTTAAATGCAATCGAAAACTAATTCGAACAAAAACTTTAAGACATGTATCAGTTAAATTTCGATGCATTTAAGGGCCATATTATGGGTGCGTCCAGTGCCAGGAACTGTGTACATACGCGTTCAGGCGTAAAGTAACTATTGTGTGGACATAAAACGAAATAATTTTTATTTAAGAGGGAATTTCAAAGTAAGCACAGCAGGATGCTTTAGAAAATAAACAAAATAAATTGAATTCATTTGTAGGAAATTGCAAAGCGGAAACTATGGTTGCTACTGACACATTCTATTGATTTATAAGCACCGGATATAAGAATTCTGCACAGGAAACCCTCCCTAAGTTAGTTTTTAATGGATTTTCCTAGATTCTCCTTGAGATGATTTACGACTTTTTACTGCTGTGTGAATGAACACGTGGCTTCAAGGTTTACATGCAACAATTATCAGACTTCATGGACCATAGAGCTGAACAATTACTTTCACACAATCTAATCAAAAAAAGAGATATGAATCAGAAACCAAAACGTTTCAGCTTATGGGAGAGAAATCGCATGAAAAAAAAGAAAATAACACACAAACTTCTAACCTAGAAAAATGACAACGCATTTTCCATTATAATCCACACAGTTTGCTCTATTCAAGTTCAACATTTACCACATCAGCCATTGAAAGTCGAGTATGATTTGCAACTAACGATATTGTTTACCAACAAAAAAAAAATAAAAAGGTTATCCAACACCCAGGGGCATAAAGAATGCAGAATAATGGAGGCAACACTCAACAAAATGGTGTGTGAAACTCTTGTCTAGACAAGGTCTCCGCAATTAACCATATGTTAGCGTTTCCCAGGTCATCATTTTGTTAAGAAAGAAAAAAAAAAGTTTAGAACCGATATCGATGTCGATGGTGGTTGGTTTACCGCAATCAACCAACTATCAAGCCAGCCAATATAACCCCAGTCCCACCGAAAGCTAGATTACAAAGCAAATATGGAAAAGGGTAGTAGTATCATACCAACAAAAAAAACAACCACTAGCAATAGCAACGATAGCATTGGCAGCAAGAACCACTGCCAAGGGTTGAATTGATTCGCGTGAAATAACAGTAAAGTGGAAAATAGTTGAAGTGTAGCGTCGTTTTGTATGTTCAAATGGGAAATTGATTGGAAAAGTAATACAATAAAACAACGGAAACAGCGATGGCTTGAGAAAACCTGCACCGCAAAGCTAATATAGTACATTTGCGGTTGTGCTGTTACCCTAAATGTTCATACTGTAATTTTCTTTGCTAGTGGAGGAGAAAATTAATTGCTGTCGTTGCGGTTGTAGGTAATTGGGATTTAGTATAGAAACAATGATGTACTGGGAGCTTATAGATGTGTGGAGTAGTGAAAGTCTGCGGCAACTGCTCGGTTGATTCAAGGTTCCATGGGTGGCTGCCGAGAATTTGCTTCATGATGAAGTCAAAAGCAATTGTACTTTATTTCATTGGTTAAGCAGTCTTCTCTCCTCGACTTGTCACCATTGATCCACAGGGCGATGCATTGCAAAAAACGTTTAAGAGTTAAAGACTGACTTGTCTAGCTGAAATGTTGACAGGTGTCGTTTGACGAATTTTATTTAACAATGACGTATACAAGTTTTAGGTCGGTAGCGCCTTAAGTCGCCAAACGCGGGTACTTATCATACTACCCTCTCAGCAAAAAAAGATATTTTAGGTCGCAATGCTTTTCTGGTCTCTGCGAGTTAGATAAGAGGATCCTTAGAGACCAATTTTGGTTTCACAGGATAGATGCTTTCCGGCTTAGTGGATCAAGACTGCTGTGGAGTATAATTTTAGTAATGAAAAGGGATTGGTACAGAACAGTGAAAGACGATGCTGATCTGCACGAAGTAAGCTAAAAGTGTAGGGTAACCAGCTATAAGAGTGAAGGAAATAACCCTCGTTCTTGGGGATAAAAGGTGAGTATGAAGAACACGGTTATCAAACAGACCTTCTTTAAAGGTCACTGGATACCATTGTTACTCTCAATATCACTTCAAGTCTGACCTTACCGCAAAACTTTCACCAGTTCTCTTTGATCTTCGCGACCAAACAAAGAACATTTTCCCCTAAAACCATCACTAATCACTACAAGGGAAACAAAAAAAAGCCAAACAAGTGCTCTAGACATTCATTTCCTCAATAAAATTGATTTGTAATTAGACCATGTTGTTGACGCTTATTTTGCTCACCCCCTCCTATGATTGACGATGATTGCTAAGTACATTTTCGCGCTTTTTCGTCTAAGAACTGATACCGATCTGTTTTCAATCCGCGCAAGGCCAAACCAACGAGAACGGAACCCTTTGTAAATACAAGTTGACTCTAATTACAAGTAATTTTTAACAAATATCCGACAGTTTATAGACTTGACACAAGACACGACATTGCCAAACGATCCGAACAACCAAGACGACCGCAAATAAAGATAAATGAAGGTTCCTTTTTTTTTTGTAAACAAACATGGCACACAATATCCATTGCACATTCTTTTAATTGACTTAATGTCGGCGACTGATGTGTGGGCGGTCTCATACAGAAAGACAAAGCTCTTGGGGAATATGCTCAACTTGACCCTATTTCATACAACAAGTCGGCAAAGGGTAACATGGGTGAGAATGAGGAGGAAATTATATACATATGTATTTGTGCATGTCGAGAAAATTAATTGCCATTGAGTTGATTTTAAGTAGAGGAATTTTAAAAACGAAAGCAGTGTTAGGGAATGCTTAAACAAGGGAAGTAGTTGAAGTTTAAGAGCATGTAGGAAGAGATATGCATACATACCACACTTGGTAAAAAACATCAGACAACGTACCTGAAAAGAAAAGACAGACAATGATAAATCAATAAATGAAAGACAGTAAAATTTGGAAGTGAAATTCATAAAAACTGATAACGTATCCGTTTTGTCTAGGTTGGTAAATGGTATCCGGTTTCCATTCGGAAGTAGACCTGTTGCAATGATCCATTTGAAGGCGTTTACATTGCATTTAGTTCATTTGAATTGACAGTTCTTACTTTCTTTTTGTGTGTGAAAATTTGTCCGCGAAAGAAAAGTTGAGAGAGAGACAAATGTTATACTTCCCTCATTTTGGCAGCAAAATTGAGCTTTCAAATTCAACCAAATGAATAGGATGAAGAAATAACACTTCTCATTTAGAAGAAGCATCAAAGCATATCGCTGCTTAATGTCGGGAAGAATCCTAATTTCAGCTTACTAAAGGGTTTTTCAATAGGGACATAACAATTTTGTACTTTAATGCAAACGCACCCTTAAACTTTTTCTATGATCTGTCAATGTCAAAACGTCAGCCAAGGTTTACATTTTTATCATAAGCCGTGTTTTTTTGAAAGCTGTATTCCCAGCCCAGTAAAATTTTACACACAAAGCAATAACAACACCCCAAGTGGCGATAACTTTCCCAGTAGCAGCAAGTGAGGATAGACCTACATAAGTTGACCACCAGAGCGCGAAAAATCTCATAAATTAGCTCTTAGCCGATCGTTTTTGTTGCTTTTCCTCGGTTTTGACATTTACAAACTGTCAAATGCAGAAAAAGGAATCGAGCCGCAAACCAATTGGTTGGTGCGGCTGCTGCTGAGTATAAATCGTTTTTTTGACTGAAGTGAGTATAATTCTCAAAACAACACGGCTATAGTGAAGTTCACGAGCGAGCAACGTTTCGAAATTATTGCTGAATTTCTGAGTCGGTGGTCGCAACTTTAAGAGCGCTTACTCCAATTTTCGATAGTCATAATCGTCCCACCAGACAAGCTGTACGTGCTATAGTGGATAAATTCGAGTCAACATATTCACTGTTGAATATTCTTGTGCCAGTGAGACAACGCATCGGTCGAAGTTCCGGAAATATCGCAGCTGTAAGTGCACAGCTGATCAAACCTGTGGCAATAATACAGAAAAGCTTATGTCGACTTAAGTTAAATTGAGATGCATATTATATTTCTAAGTTTTTTCTCAATTACTTCCGATTGCCAACCTTACCCTATACAAAGAAAAAAAGATAAAAATAATTGAAAACCTTTATTTAAGACAAAAACGGCGGTTTTCTCAACATTGTAATTTCAGACATAAGTTTTTCCGTCTTATTGCCACAGAAACAATTGATCTATTGAAGGGGAAGTTCAGTAATCGTGTAATCTCGAGAAATGGTCCGGTCGAATGGCCACCTCGCCTATGCGATTTAACGCCGTTGGCTTATACCAACAAACCAACAAGCTCAGCAACAATATCGAACGCGAAATTGCCAACGTTCCGGCCGATATGTGTGGAAGAGTGGTGGAAAATTGGCTCCAAAGAATCGATCGCTGCAAACGTGCTCGCGGTGGTCATATATACTTTGCAACTGTCCGCCACCTAATACACAATTTTACTATTAGCATCAATAACTTCGTGGTACATATGTAGCAAATGCGTTTA
The DNA here is from genome assembly GCA_951813785.1 of Criorhina ranunculi. Lineage (NCBI taxonomy): Eukaryota > Metazoa > Arthropoda > Insecta > Diptera > Syrphidae > Criorhina > Criorhina ranunculi. The sequence goes on from OX638385.1 coordinate 43,973,891, forward strand.
CTTGCCTATAGAAAAGCGATGGTTTTAAACTGCTAACCCGAAAGTGATACTCTACTTTCTACAGCGAACAGAGTAATAATCCTACCAATCCTCTGATGTGATTGAGAGTCCTTGGCATCTTCTTGAGCGAATAATTCCACATGTGTGCTAGGAGGCCAAGTGAAGAAGATGTTACTGCAAACTCTAAAAGCTGTCTCAAGGTTCGGATGTAATCCAAAAAGGTTAATTACCTCCAGGTTTGAGGCATGATAGGAAACCCAATCAACGCTTTGAAGATCAGAAAGCGGTAAGATTTTTGGTTTGGCGATCTGGCAGTAACATCCTTGAGATCATAGAGAATAGAAGGCCGCCGTATGTCAGGCAGAGATTCTCCACAGCGGTTCTCCAATATTAACACAACATTACAGATGGCAGTTAACGTCAAATGTCTGCAATAAACCCTTTAGTCAAAATGTCACGCAATTCGTACATAAGTAACTGCTCATAAAACACTCATAAATTAGCATAAGGACTCCGCACAATCAAAAACACAACGTGAGAGGGTAGAGTTGCAAATCAAATTACTTACAATTTGTGTATTAAATCAAATATCAATTATATGGGTTCCAAGCACGAGAAGTTCAAACCTATGTACGAGTATATTTTATAAGAGGTACAGGGGCGAATCCGTGAACGAAAGAAGAAAGGATTGAATCAAATTTATGAACATTTACTCAAAGTTTTCTTATAGAAAGATAGAAGACGATCCCAAAAGTAGTCAAATACAAAACCGAAGTAAGTGTGAAGACTTTAATGCAATGTCTTCTGTTCTACAAACCCTGTTGACCACCAGATAAAAATTCAAAAGTCAATATGAAAGTGACGTATCGACCAGGGGCTGTTTTGGAGGAAAAGGATAAGGATGTCACTTCAGCTTATTGTGGCACATTTTCCTCAAGTGCCCAGAGCGTTAAAATGCTGAAGGAGACCATTTAAAAATTTAAATTTAATTTAAAATTAAGCCCAGCAGCTAACGTATGAACTGGAGAGATCAATTCAAGAACTTCATCCACTTCGGTCTGAAATTTCACTTTTTATTATTAGAATCCGGTTATAAAATGGCGTATTGTATAGAAGGAGACCTGCCAACTGTCGCTATTATCAAGTCTTTAACGGCAGAGAATTGGAGACATGTGATCTAGTCCAACGAGAACAAATTCTATTGGTTCCCCTATGTCAGACAAAGTACTTAATAAAAACTGTTAAGCATCCTGAAACCTGAAGTACAAATAGTATACGGATGCTTCTTCTTCTTTTTTGTCGACCATTTGGTCATGATCAGCGAAATGATGAACGCTGAAAACTAAAGGGTGGTTAAATTTTAAGGGCCGATGTTGAATGTGAACCACACCCAAACGTCAAGTTTTTTTCTGCATTTCATTTGACATTTCTCAATTTCAGACTAACTCAATTTGAACCATGGAAAGATACACAATCGAGCAACGCGTTAAAGTTATTCAGGCTTATTATGAAAATGGGCGTTCAAATCAAAATGCATATCGTGCACTTCGTGATTTTTTCGGTCAATTTAATCGTCCAAATGTGCGTACAATCGGAAAAATCGTGCAAAAATTTGAGCAAACCGGGTCTGTAGGAGATGTGAAAACACCAGTGCATGCTCGTACAGCTCGTACTGCAGAAAATATTGCTGCTGTTCGCGATAGTGTGGCTGAAGTGCCGTCAGGCAGTTACTGTGAATGGTGTTCGCTATCGTGAGATGATAACGAGTTTTTTATGGCCCGAATTGGAAGATATGGATGTGGACGATATGTGGTTTCAACAGGACGGTGCCACTTGCCACACAGCTAACGAAACAATGGCTCTTTTGCGGGAGAAATTCATGCGATTTGACACCGTTGGACTTCTTTCTTTGGGGTTATTTGAAAGAAAAGGTGTACGTCGATAAGCCAGCAACAATTCAAGAGCTGAAGGATGAGATAATTCGGCACATTAACGGCATAGAACCTCAATTATGCCTCAGCGTCATCGAAAATTTGGACCATCGGATGGAGGTGTGCCGCCGAGGTCGCGGCGGGCATTTGGCCGATATTTTGTTCCATACATAATTGAACCATACCAATATTATCATAATAAAAATAAATGACAATAATTTCCTAAATTTGCGTTTTATTCAAAATCAACATCGGCCCTTAAAACTTAACCACCCTTTATAAGACATTATTTAACTTTTTTATGAACATTTAAGCATTTTGGTGGTGCTGTGCTGTGCATAATTAGCCGTGTTTTTTTGGGAGCTGTATACCCAGCCCAGTAGAATTTTACACACAAAGCAATAACAACACACCAAGTGGCGATAACTTTCCCAGTAGCAGCAAGTGAGGATAGAACTACATAAGTTGACCACCAGAGCGCGAAAATTCTCATAAATTAGCTTTTAGCCGATCGTATTTGTTGCTTTCCTCGATTTTGGCATTTAAGAACTGTCAAATAAAGAAAAAAAATCGTGCCGCAAACCAATTGGTGGGTGCTGCTACTGAGTATGAATCATTTTTTTGACTGAAGTGAGTATAGTTCTAAAAAAAAACACGGTTATTAATAAAAATTAATTTGGTAAACACCCTGTATTTGAAACGAACTCTGGTAATAAATTTATTTTCATATTTCTCATGCTTCCTGTCACTTATAGAGCCTTTAACAATTGAGGCAAAAGAATGTGAAAAATGAAAAATGAGAAAATCAATTACTAAGGTTAAACGGGAAAATATATTACAACGTTTAACACTGTAACCTTAATTGTCAGCGAGTCTAAACAAGTGACACGCAAATCGTAAACAATTCAAATTGGAAAAGTGCTGCTATTATAGACCTAAAATGAGTACTGAACGGCACTAAAAATAAAATCTATTTATTTATGACTCGCTAAATGTCACTTGCCCATAAAGTCAAATTGATAGTTATCAATTCATTGAGGAAAATTATATAGAGAGAGAGGGAGATAAAGTTTAAGACACAAAAATAAATTTCTATAACTAATCATTATTAAATCAAAATGAGTTAAACGTCCTCTGGCTTTAAGGGTGAAATTTTTGTGTGAATGTGTCATTTCATCCATTAAATTCGATAAATTCATTTTGCTCTCCTTGCTGAACTCATCCACTCCCACGTTATTTGTCAAAACGTCATTTAATCCGCGGGCGGTAATTTTATTTTTGTATTTTGGTTGAAAACTTCGCACACAATATTTCAATTAGCTGCCAAATCGCGTTCGTTCAGTGACCAACATCAATTTGTGTACACGGTCTTTTCGACATTTCATCAATAAAAAAATCATTAATTCTATTTAAAGCGGAAATACAAAGTTTATGAACAAATCGACAGTGTTGAAATGTTATGAGTAAATCGACATTCTTCGTGTCTTTTTTTAAAATAGACAAGGACGCTTCTTTAGCAATCATGAAGAAAGGAGCGATGGATGGCATGTGATGTCGCGCGAAACACGAGCTCTTGTTATGTGGGTGCGAATGGCGAAGTAACTCACTTCGAGAAGCCACTCGAACATCGATTTTCACTCAATAAGATTTCAAGTGGTATTCCTGCCATCGAGACGACAACCAGCACCGGTCTGGGATCTTCTAATCACTAATGTTGATGCTGATGCTGATGTTGGCCTTGGAATGAAGAATAAGTCGATTGGGTTGGTCCGTATATCGACGTCAAGAAATATTCTTAAGGGGAGATGCTCTTGTTGATGATGATGATGATGATGATGATGGTGTTGCAATGCTGGTAATTACAATGCCCGACTGTGATAAACACAATTGCATCAAATTGTTTCAAAAGGCATACGTGATGGACGGACATTGAACTTCCCTAAGTCAAGTGCAGTCAGGGGTAATTGTAGACGTTTTGACAGATTGTGTGGGATTTATTTGTGTTTCCTCAATGGACAAAGAATGTGGGACTGAATTAAGGGAACTCTTAGTCGCACTATAATGGCGTCTAGACGTTGTCACTCAACAGACGTGTTAAATTAAATTTCCACTTTTTAGTAACACTGTTCACACACTCTATCTGTCTTGCAGCTTGGGGATTACAAATTAAAAACTTGGTGCAGACCCCGCATCAGACTTTACAGGATGGGCTGAATGTAGGTCTATTAGTTTAAGTTTGAGTGGTCATTTAAAAACGTTTGATATGTTTATGAAGCCTCATTGCTATCGAATCAATGTAGATAGGGACTCATTAGGTGTGACTTCTGACCCAGCAGATCGACTCGAGAGTTTTGTAAAGCATGCCTAGCTCTCCTCTTTGTTGCACTGATGCACATATTTGCTCACTGGCGCAGCTTTCAAAACAGACAAGTGATTTAAAATGGACTCTAACACGAAAGGCACTATCTTTCACAAATCTATTAAACTGTTGTAATAGAAGTCTTTGAATCGACAAACAAGGCAAGGAATCATCTGTCCCATGGCTAAAGCATTTTGTCACTTTTGACTTTGATGCAGTTTAAGAGTTCACCTATTTCGGGGTCAACTTAAATTCTACGGCGAAGTTCGGCTCTCGAAAAATGTATACTTGACAAATTGTTGATATAAGCAGGAACGCAAAGCAAGTATTGTAAAGTAAAGGCGATTGGAACTCTGTCAACTGTATTTAGATGTGGATGCAGTTCAAAAAGGCAAGACACGTCAACCCCACTGACTCAATAACATCGAATGAATTGATAACAATGTTCCAGTTAAGAGCTTTAAATCCAAGTCCGCCGTCTCCAGAAGATTGGATTTCTGTCAAAGAATTAACTGATCACAGACTCCAGGAGGCTTGGCACGATGATACCCTACGCCCCATGCAGGAAGCGTTAAAAGAAACCGAACTTCCGTTATAAATATCAAGTAATCGATTTGAAGACAACTTGTCTGCTTTTGTGAAAGATGGAAGAGTGCTGTGCATCAGGCAGAAGCCCTTCATCCCATGAAGAATGTTCACTTAAGCCGATTTTTTAGAAAAGGCCAAAGACGAATGTAGAATGTAAACAGATCCAAAAGAGTCAAAGTTTGTAAACAGTGATAACCACTGCACAGAACATATTTCCGTTTAAATTGGCGGACAACTGGGGTCCAAGCTAATCCCGATTCTATTCAATTTAACGGCAGCTTAACAACCGGTACTCTACTACAAAACCTAATTGAATTGGATAGCGCAAATTAATTCGTGAAATGATAAGACTATGAAACATGATTTGCACATTACGGCTCTGAGATGACATTCAGATAATATTGCATTTGAACTTATTACACAAAATCTAATAACTTTCTTGCCAACTATCAGGAACTTTCAAAGTCTTACACAAAAGCTTTACTAAAAGACATCTTTTAGCGCTGGAAAAAAATCACTTAAAACATGATTGACATTTCATCCATCTCCTACTATAATCCAAAAGAAAGGTGAACACATTTTGAGACTTTCCTTACACAAGTAGCACTCACATATCCTTTCACAGGAAAATTAAAATTGACTACAAAAAAAAGGAAGGTTATGGCGCATTTTCTTCGTTTCTTAGACAAGACGTCAGCGTTTCGTTACTTTTCGAATTGATGATGGAGGACAACGTGCTTGAGGACACACTTTAAAAATCATATTATACCCTGTAATGTATAATTTTTTTTGTAGATGCCCATGATGTTTTGCTTATAGGTTAGAGATGCTGAAATGAAGATAAGTACATAGTAACGAAAAACTTACAAAAAAAAGGGATCCATACTTGGAAAGAACCATCATGATGGTGTTGTATGGAAAATGAATGTGCATTGGGCCGGAATCCCTTAGATGTGCATTTTTAATAATGCTGAAAGGAAAAGACGAAAAGCAAAAGATGCCATTTTGTATTTGCTTTTCTTTGAGATTTCATGTGACGTATTCATTAGTTTGACAGGTATTGATTTCTTTTGAGAATAGACAAAAATGGGGCTGACAAATGTTGAAGGTCATAGAGGAGTTAATACAAATTGATGACATTGAACGAATGACATTCGTAAAAGTTTTTATACACGTTTATTGTGGTAACCTGAAGGTCAGAGAGCAATAAAGAAAGCGCTTTTGGACATCCCCTAAGAATATCAAAAGTATAAATAACAAGTTAGCCAGTTGACGTATGAGATATCTTGACAACTTGGAGATACTGATGAAGGTGACATTAATCGACTTCACTTTGACAACCTTAACAAGGCAATTGAGACTCACTAAGTTCTTGACAACTCAAAGATCTGTTGGCATATTTATTAAATAAGACAGACAAGGGCGATGACTTTGTCATTTAATGTCAATGAAAATACTTCCTAATGGTCAATGAGTTAGAGGTTTACAAAAGAAGTTATTACTCATAGGATGTTGCATCTTTTTTTGTTGCAACTTTTGACGTTTCCGTCATTTCAAGTACATCAACAGACACTTCATTTATACTTGCATTTAGAGTCGTAAACTTAACTTCAACTCCTTCATCCATAAAAGCTTCGAATAAAACAGCAGTGATCTAGCAATTACAATCAGTATGGTTCACTCTCTGGCAGTCTTCATAGGCGGCTCTCCTTCTGTTTTTTTTTTGTTGACAAAAGCACATAAACATGTGCAATCAAACCATATGCTAGAGAGTGCATTAGAGATAACTTCCCTTAAAAACAGATAACATATCTTTTCGGACAGTCAGATAGCAACAAAAGCTCCAAACTCGCCTTTAACTAGCTTGTTATAATAAAATTTCTATTTATGGGGTTCCCGGGCATTGGAGGCAATATGGTTGGCAATGAACTGGTCAGAGAAAGAGCTCAATCAATGATTTTACGCAACAATAAGTTGGAGCTCTCAAATTAAAACTCAACTAAAGGACTTCGACAAGTCTAGAGAGTTCATATACCCGTCAAAGCGTAAGACGAGTCGACAAGATTCTAACGGACCTCCTCACCGAGCATTGCTGCTGCTGGACGTATGCCCAGTCCCACGGACATTTCCCGACTCATCTTGCAAGTTTAGGAGACTGCGGACCACATCTTATGCAAATATCCCACCATAGCTCGAAACAGGCAAAATCACTTCGGCAGAGGATTCATCTTCCGAGAAATAATCATCCGTAAGCACAGTCCTAAGGTTCCTCAATGAGGAAGACCTTGCTTGGCACAACAAATCTTTAAGGTTGCAGTGTTTTCCTCAGATCCTTATTTAAGTTTTCCTTAACAGGTGCTTTCCGACTCAATTCGAGAAGATAGCAATTCTATTACAGAGTTGCAATGACGCAGTATCTAGCTTCTTTTTGTTTTGATATAAGTCTAGCTGACATGTTGTAAGGAGCGTACGTTAAATAAGGTATTTAATGTCACAAAAGCTGTAACTTTCATATTATCAAACTTGAATTTCAAAATTGAGTTTCTCGTTCAGTTGGTACCTAAACAGGCAGGAGCCAGATACTTTCTAAATTTTAGAGCCACTGAAATTAAAAAACACTGATTCAGCACGCCATGAAATTAAAAACAAAAATACTTTTGCAAATTAAATTAAACATTCAAAGCTTCATAGTAAAGTTATGTATACCATGGTTCAATGATGTGTAACGGTGCATTTATATAAATATGTTAACAAACAAAAATAATACCGCTAATGATTACGTATAAATAAATGATTTAGCACCTCTTGGTATAAAATTATGTGAGTCAGGAAGAAAAGCAAAATGAAATGCAGTTACAAATTCACTTCATTTCCTTCATTCGCAATGAAAAACTCGTAAATTGTTTTCTTCTCATTTGATACCTTATTCTTTCCTTTGCTTCTCGTTCTAAGTTCTTTTTTTTTTTGTGTAAAGCCTCTGTACAATAGCGGTCATTGTATTCCATGTCTTCTATAAATTACAATCATCTTCCACTTTTCATCACGTGACTATGTACTGCCATTTGCATAATTATAAACGTCAAAGTTGAAATAGGTTTTTTTTTTCCTTTATTAAGTGTTCAGAACTCACAAGAGACATTGTGGACTTCAAACAAAGTTTCACATTAGTCATCTAATTAAATGCTATAAACTGCAGTTCAAAACCAACATATCTACTAGAACTGTCCATTTGGTGCTGTCAGTTTTAATGGAGGCATTCGCACAACACCCCGATAAGAAACGTCATTATTGGACTTAAATGCTGAAAATCTCCCCCGAGAACTATTCGCAAATGTAATTAACATCTGACATGTTGTTTCGTTTTAGTTCTATAATTTTATTACTAACATAGTTTTTGAGTTTATTTTCAAGAGACGTTTTGCGAATGTCTGTCGTCGTCGTCGTCGGTCAGAATTTCCGACAAACAACTGACGCCATTATTCGATTCGACCTACATATGTAGTTTTGTAAACCATTTACTTGTTTCTTTTTTTGGATTTTTAGATCAGTCGGTTGAAAATATATGCTTACACAATTGTTTTGTTCCATTTTTTTTTAAATGATTAAACAATGGATGGGCAGTAAATTGCACATGCATTTGAATGGATTGGATATTTGAAGAGAATACCCATTGTGGGAATAAAATGGTGCACTTCCCAGTTGGCTAATGCATAATCCTTGGCCTGCGATATAATTCATCCCGGATGTTACTGGATATGACAACGTTTGCATTTGCCTCCCTAAAACCGACCACAAGATGGCAGTAAATCGATTTTTATTATTTTACAATTTATAGTTGGGACGTGTTCTCGATTTCAACCAAAGGAATGATGAGTTTACTGAATGACGCATGACATGAGTGAGGTGTGTTAGTTTAATTAAATATGCAAAGTTGGGGGAATATTTTATAACGTTTTCTTAGAGTAAAGTGCATGTTCTAGTGCGTATTTGAAAATAAAATTAACATACTCTTTTTATGTCTGAGAGGGTTTATTTAAGAGGAAACTTGTAAACATAGTGATGAATGTTGGTGAAAAACGTCTTAAGATTAGACAAGCATACTTTATTTCGGGTGCGTAATAATTAAGAATAAGTAAAGTTTTAAACCAAAAAGTCCCTGGGTCTATTGGTACTTGTTTCTTGTTTTCAGAATAAACGTGGTCAATGACTTTTAAAAGTCCCATGGACGAGCGAACTCTCATCTTATCATCCACTCTTATGCATGTCATATATAATGAGCAGAGTTTTAGAACGAATAGTATGCCACGTTGCTCAGAATGTGGGAACAAATATATTTATGTTTTAGAACTTAGAACAACCCCGGTAGTTTGCGGTGTGTCTCGGGTTCCTGCATAATGCGCACGAGAGTTGGCTGTTATCTGAAATCCCATCTTTACCTCTGTTTTGTTATCTTTACCGCACTTGACGCATCAAGGCTTCATTTCGCAGTTCGACGCGGCGTGTCCGATCCTTTGACAGTGAACACATTGTAAAATGTTGTCGCTCCTCTTTACTTTTTCCCATGTTACAACTTCGTAATCTAGGACACGGATTTTCCTTAGACCATCCAGTTTGCTGTTCGGAGACAGCTTAATCAGGAAGAAAAAGAATGCCTGGATCATACAAATAGTAAAATAATAAAAACGCTTTGGCCTCGGTTACGATAAGATCGAGACGACATCAATGACAATAGCCGAGCAGCAGCAATGAGATAGAAGGATCCGGCAGAACTTTCTACGCCATCTATGTACATACATCGTGACAATAAAAACGAAAACCGGAAAATATGGAGAAGTGCCAACAAAAATTGTTCGGTTGAGATGCTGGACGTTAAAACCGCTTTCAACTCGGCGAACTGGGATCTTATTCAAGATACATTTTTGAAATTACAGTCTTGCTATATGACACGAACAATGGCACACAAGAATATATAAGCACCACAAGGTTAAGTTTCAAACCCGCCATTGTTCAATTAACAAACCTTTACATTTTATGGTTGTAAATTTCGACATTGCTGTAGCCGTCATAGTAACATATTTAGGTGAGCTTGTGCAAATCTAAAGCGAGTCAATTACAATCATTAGGCTTAGACTTACTTCAAATGAGCTAAGCATGGCCAAACATACATAAATCCGAGGCAGTATTGAGAAGAAGAACTAAACTAAACTGATCGGATTGCAGATTATGACGTCGTCCTGTAGTCCTTTGTCGAATATTAAAGAATGCGAGACTGTTTACAAAACTATAAATGGATGACACAGTCTAGAAACGTATGCCCGAACTGCATTTTGTCTCCCGCAGTGTGACCTTGATATAGAAACCACAGACCCAGATCGTTATCGTCAAATTGATCGCGTAAAAATGTTGTTATCGAAAACTGACTTCTAGCTTTGTGTCCAGTGGTTTTGGTGCTCTCAAAACTCATGCTGGCAGTAAAAACAAGCTTCGCTAACCTACAGCAAATCTTCACGAAAAAAAAAGCAAAAAATTCATTTAAAGGAACAATATCCGATGCATGGCATAACTGTGTAGTGTATGGGACTTCATGAGTAATTGAGCATGACGCTTACGACTTGTATACACATCACATTTTGCGATCTTTTGATTCATTCTGTGAACCAGTTTCAAGTAGTTAACCCGAGTCGAGTCTTAATATTTTGAGAGTCTAAAAAAAAATTATGTGTAATGGGCATAGCAAAACTTGACTCATGTTTGAATTGAAATGCTTTTCCATGACAAACTAGGTTTGTCATTGCCTCGCTTATCAGTCCAACGTACTAACAACTGAGCCACAGGGACCACAAATTAGACAGATAAAATTCCGCATTGTTGCAAAATTGTAGATAACAAATGTAAGATTGAATTCTTGATGCAAATGTCACAAAAATCACATCTCGATCCGTTTTTTGCCGACCCGACGTTTGCGAGAAATTTAGAATAGCGTGCGTTTTAAAAGATGGCTTTTGAGTTTCGCACAATCGTTGCAAGGAGAACGTTAAACAAATTTATAACGTTTTGTCTCAGACTTAAAATATGTCCATTTAGGGCGACTTTGCCAAAGCTAACCATAGCAATGTCAGGCTGAATCTTCGGTTTAAAGATCATGCAATCTTGAACGCCAGAAACCTATGTCTAGTAAACTGGAAACAGTGTGCCCGGGGCCGTGAAGAATGGAAACCGGCATTAGTTCAGGCTTAGGAATGACAAAACTAACATTTTACAAAATAATTTGCAATACAATCGCAAATTTTCAACCAAAAATTTGATGAAGTTAATCATTCATGTTGCAAAGTATACAAATTCAATCAAACACGAAATTGGGACACCTACTCAAACCGATTGACCTTAAAACTACTACATACTTCAAAAATTGATAATCATGAAGTTCTCATCACATTCAATTAGAAAGTTTCTCACCGTCTTGTTGCATACCTTGCTAAACATATTTGCCTGTTCTCATTGCCTCAACTGAATATAGTTTCACAGCCGAGTGATAAGAAATCCAATAAACACTTGTAACATTTTTAGAACACCCAACTATCCAAATTATCATCACAGCACGCATCAACAAACTGTTGCTTCAAGTCGTGATGAACAAATCTAGGCAAACATCGTGCTTGTTTTGTTTATCAGCCACTTTCTAGGAAGTCTTTCATGTTTTTAGCACAAAAAAAAACCAGTTGCAACAAATTGTTACTAGTACTTATTTCCAAAGCGCTCTAAGTTGATTGATTGTTTGGGACAATAGGTGACATGGTACGTACATATCTATTGATATATTTTGCTTGTCAAACAATGGAATTTTGTGTTCAATGCGGATTTGTACAGACATAACTGGAAATAAAAAGCGGAAACTCTGGGTTGTTACGTTTTATCTTCATCAAGTCACAAGTATGATATTTGAAAACATCATACATTATCGCGCCACAAACAGGGAATACAGCAGATAAGGCCCTGTACGTAACCTTGGGGAGACTTATGCCTCTGTAGGTGATGTAGAAGATGTACTTCATCAATGATTTGAGCGATTTGTAGATCAAGCCACCGAAAGCCATCGTAAAATTACTTTGGAACTCGGGTTGGTCAGGGAGACCAATAACTATCCGTCCATTGCCTTAGCCATGCATTGTTCACGTCGAAGTTGGCTGAGATGATTGTCGCCGACGTGCTTACGGTTTGTTTTCGAGATTTCAGTGTCATAGGTCCGCTTAGAGTGGGAATATCATTGTGTATTGGCAGTAGGAGCGGCGTATCGTCGCTGGTCCGGTGCTACATGACTGGGTACAGGAAGCCAATGTGTTGATGTAGACCTCCAGTTATAAGGAACATTGTGTTAAGCTGTGCATATATTTTTGAGATATGCGCACTATTCATCCACAACGGTGAGCAGTATTCCGCCGCTCAGTAGAGCGAAGGATACGCTTGCTCCCCATTCCTCGTTCCCAATTTTCCTCCTCTGTTTATGAGGTAAGTCCAGTAGCATAGGGATCTATCGAGCGTCACTCCAAGGTACTTTGGATTCAAATTGTGGTTCAACAGGGGTGCCGTTGAAATTTACCCTCAGATTATAGGACGTCAGTTAAGAGTTGAGATGAAAGCAACAAACCTCGGTCTTTCCGACAAACCTTCGGTCATGTTTGGACATAATCATCATCAGAGCTTTGAGATCTATAGGTGATGCAACTAAGAGGCCCCAGAGGATCATGGGAAGCGTTTCTTTATTACGATCATTACCTATCAGTCAGGCAGTTATCATTTCCATTTTGTTGCGACTTTAGAAAAGTGAAGACAAAAGCTCAAGAACACTTAGCTCGGTAAAATGTACACAAGCCTTGTCATTTTGTTTACTTTGCCACGTGTAAAAGGTACTTAACACAGTTCATAAAAAAAAAAATCATCAAAAAGGAAAATTGCAACCTTGACATGAAGGTAGTAAATATTTCACACCCTACTTAACCAATTACGCGGAAACTTCATGTAAACAGGGATTAAGAGACGTTTCCCTAGGCGCCATTGTTTGTTTTTTTCGTAATCATATAATTACCTAATGTACTTGAAACGGTACTTGAAACGTGGGAAAAAAAACACTCATATAATACTTTTATTTGTTGTATAGGTTGTTTTATTGTCGTTAACAACCAGTACTTCATAACAATTACTAGATATCGACTGGCGTTGCCAATGAAAAGTGTGCCAGTACAAGATTGATAAGATAACTTAATTTTTATTATCGGACATATCCGTAAAAATATCTAATCTAGGTGCTACTACCTGCAGATAACAGGTGAATTTCAAGGAAATTCAATGTTTAGAAGCTAGATAAAATGGAATTATGAAATTTGTTGACACTGTGTAGATTTCCGGAAAACAGTATAAAGATAAAAACCTTTCATCAAGCCGCAGTAGCAGTATAGTGTCTCTAGATAGATAAAATAAGTAGCAGAGGGATAATTATGGAGGCTGGTCCCTGCTAAAAAAAAAACTCCTTATAAGAGTCACTCATTTGATCCTTTAGTAGGGATGTGAAATCTGGGCCGTTCCGCTCAACCAAGAAAAATATAAAAGCAAATGGCAGCGGTAAGGAGCATTCTTGCTGGTGAGCTTCCACCGAACAATGTCAGAATCAGCCGTTCTCATGGTCGCGGAGTAATCCCAATCAATCTCCTAGCGACAGAGAGAAAATACATACATAAGAGAAAACAAGAGGTTGGAAAGGAAACGGCAACAGCGGAATCTAAAGAGATCACCAGACAACCCTAAAGACAAGAACGCTTAAAGCCAAAAAATCAGGCGAAGATGAACTTCAAAATTGATCGGAAACATCGCGGACTGGATGAGGTGGGTTTTTACCTCACTCAATTCCTTACCGGACAGGCTTCAACGGTTATCCACACAAAATGGGAAAAACGACAATCCCAGCATGTCAGTATGACTACTCGACTTAAAGACAACGTTGAATGCACCAGATGGCTTGCAGAGACGAAGACTAAAAACTAGAGGTAGGCAGAATCATACCTGACAATATCGTTACGGAAATGCCTACGAGTGAGAAAAATTGGAACTGAGTGCTGAAGATAAGGAAAAAAGGACACTGGCACTGGCACTGGCACTGATGTTTGAACTCTGGCCAAGGCGGATGGTCGTTAAACTTATGAACAGCTAGCTGCTTAAAGCGTACTTAGGCAGCTCCAGGCAAGACTTAAGTAGAAAAAAATAGGAGCTCAGAGCTTTTACAGCTGCCTGGCTATCGGAGTTGATTTTTTTTTTCTGTCGGGGTGTTAGAACACCACGCTGGATCACTCAGACCCAAAAACAAGTCCATTGTACTACATGCAGATACAACCCTTTTACTGTGTTTTCTTCGTATTTCTAAATTAGTCGAGTAAGAGCTTCAGTGATAAGGAGCTTAAGTTACCAGCATTCATCACATCAGCCCCAAAAATCTGCCACCTGATACGAGCAAAGGCAGGACAATCACATAGGAATTGTTCCGCAGTGTCGTCGCCCTCTCCACAAGCGTCACAGACAGTGGTGTCACTTAAACCTAACACGTTGAGATGTTTGGCAAAGTGTCCTGTAATAACGCCAATAAGTTGTCTGCAGTCTTTTCTACTGAGAGACAGCAAGAATGCCGCGGATTTCTTACAGACGTCGGGAAGGATCTGTTTAGTCTGCCTGCATCCTGAAGAGTCATGCCATCTACAGTTGTGTTTGCCGGAGTAGATGGAAATCTTTTTTGCAATTAGGTTGCATCCAATGCATTCTCTGGCGCATAGCTTGATTGCATTAATCCCTGCCTGATAAATAGAGGTAGAGCTGCCCTCAGGGAATGCCAGCTTGACATTCGAGCCTCAGATATAACGCGTTAACTCCGCTTATGGTTTTAGATCGCACCACTGTTGTTCCAACTTGTAGGTCACAGTTCCAGACTATCTTTTACAGATAATTACAAAGACCATGAGGAGAACAAGTCAAGGATTTTTAATGAATTTATAGTTTAAACTCAAGCGTGCCGGTACAGCGGAAGTATTTCATCTGATTTTTGCACAAAAGGTCAACTGTGTCAGAAAATGCACATCAAATTATACCGTGATTTCATTTCCCATTCACACCTTCATCTTTTTTTTTACATTTCCCAATACTACAATACCAGTGTCCAAATAAATCCAACTAAAACCAAACAGTATATTGCAAAAAAAAAAAAAATGCTCAATGGGACGAGGTCAATGGTCTTCCGTTTGAATATTCTCTTTTTCTCCTCGTGTCGTTTTGACATACCGTCGTCGGTAACCAACTTCAAAGTTACATAAATAATTCAGTTTAGTGAACTCCCAGAGTACACCAAAGAAGATTAAGAGAACAAAAACGTGGTTTGTTGCATTTCACAGAGACAAGGTATACGTTGTTTATACCGAACCACACCGATGTGATTCTCTGCCAAAACTTCTTGGAAATTTGTGTTTTCAATTTAATTTCAACGAAAACTTCCTTGTTACTGTCGTGTTACAACCTCTTAGCAGACAGTCACCATAAATCGGAATGTGTTTGTGTTGTTGTTTATCCCGAAATCATTTGCAAGTTTTATGTATGTACGTGAAAGAATTATGTAAAATGAAAAGCGTGCATACGTAGATGTAGAAATTGGTTATGTTGATTAAAATTTTAGTTATATTTACAATTACAATACTTGAGATCCAGTAACCAATTAGTTTTATGAATAACTAGATTGTACAAAAGTACCTATTGAAACGCAACGGTGTTAGTTAGAACATCTTAAATTTGTTGAACTTTTGGATGATGTTTGCGAAAAGTAATCCATAATTTTTACACGTTACACGTTACGAGCCAACAAAAGTCATGCCTTATGCCAAATGAAAACTCAGTAGAACCAATGTCAACTATGTACAACTTTCTGCAACGTAAGCCCTTCGGAGCGATGGATATTTATTGAGTCAATCCCAGCAGAAACTGTTTTCTTGTGCTTGTGTTCACCAAACGATGTTGTCAGCGTTGCCACTTTGCTGCAATTGCAGTAGATTTACTGCATTTTTTTCGAAATTCACATCTACTGTCATAAAATTAAATCTACTGCATTTTTGTAGATACAAGCATTCTGCTTGTATGCACTTCAAGATCGAGTAAATGTATCCTTTTTGGCACAAAACATAACAAAACTTTTTTAAAAAGGTAAATAATAATAAATACTGTTGGGACTATTCGGATTCGCCAGGGCTCTTGGAGTATTTTCATGATTTTTATTTTTCTGATGAGAAGTTTACAAAAAATGAGATGAATCATGGATGTTTTTTTGTTTTGTAAATTAATATGGATGCATTTTTCTGTTTCATTTATGTACAAGTTTTTATTAATTTCTCAGTGGTTAGGTTATTCTTTGTAATTACCTTCTTTTTGTGTGAAAATAAAAATCTACTGCGAAAAAATTCAATCTACAGTAATCCCCGGATACGTACTCCCTCGCTTAGCTGCGTAACCCCCATAGCTAACCATAAATTTCAGGCTTCAAACATTTCCATTCAAATTGCCAACAAATTCACCCGTTTAGGTACCTATCGCTTATCTACCCAACCCGCTCAAGTGCCCTCTATTAGCGAGCATGAAAGTCTAAATCTCAAACTATTTGTCTCGGATAACTGCCTTTGACAAAAACCACTTCTTACCACTTACATCTAATTTCATTAAACTAACTGTGTACCTATAATATGACTGTCTGTCAAAAAGAATTTCAGATCAGGAGTTTTCCATTCCAAATATTCATTTACCTGCCTCAATAAGGCCCATAGGGTTCGCTTAGTAACCTTAAAAGGGCACGTAAACGGGTACGGATAGGTAACTTTCCCTCTTAAGTGCCCAAATAAATCAGAAAAGCTCTTAAGGCAGCTATCCGAGGCGCACTGTACTGCATTTTTTTAGAGAATCTACTGCGAAAAAATAGCCCTAAAGTGGCAACGCTGTGTTGTAGTTGTCAAAATTAACCGGAACATAGAGCGGAACCATGTTCTCATCAACAGGAGGAGTCTAGTAAATACACAGACCAAGCGATTTGCACACATTTTGACGGAGCATCACACGGAAGATGGACAACTTTCACCTCGTGTACCTATATCGAATTAAAGGTCGAATTTTCGAGTGCAGTGGATTGAAAAACTCCGATTTTGTTTGTTCCTCGTTTTATTTTCGATGATTGTTGTTGTACACCGACCAAGCTCGAACCTGCACAGGTCGGGTCACAAGCGAACACACTACCTAATACACAATCGCCACCGTGGAGGTTCTACCAGTAGTAAGAGCCGCCCAATTAGCATCAATATTAGGTAGGTAGAGATGGTTGCATCGCGTGATGCAGCCTTCACTCGGATCTCTAACGGGTCCAATGTGTTCCTCTGTCGTGGAATGTGTATTCTGAAAAGACAAAAAAAGAGGAGAAAGATCTGGGTGAGTGCAATTGGGATCGTTCGGCCTCCCCGAACCATCCTGAATTCGTAGTAAATTTTAGAATGGCTTTTGGTGGCTTGTTAGACAGGTCGCCCAGGTCGTTGAAATAGTATTCACCGAGGGCCGTCTTCCTTGTTATGTATAGGCTGGGACATTCGCATAGGAAGTGGGTTGTGTTCTCTTCCGCGACTGTATTACCGCAGCCTCTGCATAACTCGTCTGTACTTAAACGCATTCTTCTAAGGTGCGCCGCCAGTAAGTTGTGGCCTGTGATGATCCCTGTGAAGAGAGCTAAGTTTGATCATTTTAGCCCAAGAATGTACCCCGTTTTTATCTTGTTGATGTTTGTCTAGAGCTTTCTGGAGAGCATCAATACTAACAATGTGACTGGAGGATATTACGATCTACATTGAGAACCGGAAGGCTATATAAAAGCAATTGCTGCTACGCAAATCACATAGAACATTGTCGCAGAACTGAATGTTCTTGGAAACTCTGCTGGATCCCTGGTCACAAGAGCATGCCAAGCAATGAACCAACCCACGGACCAGCATATAAATGATTGGCACTATACCGTAAGCAAGATAGTTTTTTTTTTTTTTTTAATTCACTAGCGCTAAAGGGGTTATGAGTACCCTTATGATGTTATTCACACAGCAGCAAGAAACCTAACCATATAGCAGGGAAAATAAACCATGGGTTCACATAGGCCTTAAAGTGATGAAGAGGAAACCTAATGAGATTTGAGACATTTAATTTCAAACCTTTACGTATTTTGAAGGCGCTTATTAGATAATAATAATCCGTTGAGGTTCGAGCTAAAAGTGACGTTATAAAGTGACACTGGGTTGTCAAGTATTACAAATTTAGTCGTGTTTATTTTTTCGAACAAGGGTTTAAAAAATAAACAATTGCATATACAAGTACGTTACTTTACTTGATGTGTGTGGTTCGTGAGTTAGTGACCATTATCCAATCGACATTGTAAATACCGTGACAGTCCTTTGGCTTTTCATCTGCAACGACAACGTTGACGATTGGCTATAACTAGAACGACAGTTTCAATTTCAAAACAAATACACAAATTGACGATAAACTTTATTTTATCTAGCGGTTATTATAGAACAGGAAATAATTGTTTAATAATCAACAATTACATACATAATTTCACATATCGCTCGTTGCACACGACCGAAACAATAAATCGTTTTAGTACATGTACTTGAAAATATTTTTATTGTTTCCATGTACCGACCTTTATTATTCATTATCTTTTTAAATAATAATTCCCTAATCGTCCGGAAACTATTTAGCCGGTCGGTGCTTATAAATTTTTCAAAAATTTGCATGCGTACTAAATTGAAAGTGACAACCAAGTGGAAATATGGGCAAGTTCAACAATTGTTTGATTTCAAGTTCGAAATAAAATTTGTATATACAATTTCGAACTGGTGTCAGTGAACATTTTGACATTGGCCACTGGCCAAGTGGAACGCACGCCATTTCATTGGCAAAAAATGTTGTCAAAAAGAAAAAAAAAAAAAAAAACACTTGTTTTCAGAATTTAATTTTATTTTTGTAAAATATGTTGACGTATCGTGGCAGACATTTTTTCAATAGTTGTCATGTTTCCGGATTTTTTAAGCTGCTGGCAACAGCGGCAGCAGTTTCAATACAATATTTTCGAACTCAACACGCTTTGTTAGAAGACTTTATTTGATTTGATTACGCGGGAAAAAAAGTAGATATTGTCCTCAAATGCATGGAATGGATAATACTTTTACCTACTTACTCGTAACTGTCTTTCTTTCTTTTAAGTTTCATTTTTGGTTTTCTTTGCCTTCTTTTTCATTTAATACGCACGTGGACTGGAATTACCAATGAAGCAATACCATTACGGCACAAAAAACAAATGCGATGTGACATGGCACTAAATATTGGATTTGGTGTGCGTATATTGGGTGAGGCTAAGCGGTTCTTGTGGAGAGATTGGGTCATAGGAAAACGCAAATATAAGCAAAACTGTAATATTTACAGAAAATTTGTTTGTATAGATGGACAGAAATAACTGGACTTTTGGGTGGAATTAGTATAGTGTAATGGGGTCAATTAATGGACTTTGCATTCGAATTCGAACCAAATGTCAATTACAATGGTGAGAATGGTTTAGAATGGACATAGGTTTGAGATATGAAGACTTCGAGGCAGCTTTATCTGGGATTTCATTGGGTCAACCTTTTACAGGACCAGTTTGATGTTGTCACTGCTGTTCCTAATGGTAATCAGACATTTGGGGCCATACGATGAACAATGACATCTTACTCCAAACATATGGACTACACGGACAATGCTTGAAATAATTAACCTAAATCTAAAAGTTCACGGTTTTGAAGTTGTTCCATATGCACTGTTGGATAGAAAGCGGGGGCACTTATAAGAATGCTTTATGTCAGACTGCAAAATCAAAGGATTTAGTTATCGTGAGATCAGAGAGCGAGCTGTCTGAACGGTCGCAATTCAATTTCAATTTTAAGGTTAGACAGACGTACATATGTGGGAAAGCTTGTCTACATGTTGAAATGGGTTGAGTCTAAAAGTACTTATTTACTTAAGGTGGGGCTACAATCCGAGGTGGACCTGGGCCTTAACCAACAAGCTTCAGTTTTATTTTTCAATATCTCCATCTCCTCTTAAGTCATAACCTTTTTTACCCATCGAGTAGTTGATATTTGGCATCTTCGCGCTATAAAGTAAGCTACCACAGCTCAATTCGAAAGATAAGATACTCTGAATGAGTTCTTTTCATATGCCCACAACCATCTGCCATCTCTCTAATCGTGAACATCGATGGTAAAGATGGTAATCACAGATATTGACTGTCCCGAACGATTATTTTCAAGCTGGTGCGACCACGTTTAAATGCAGCTATACCCATATTTTCACACTGAAGTTTAAAACTTTTCAAACGACCCTTGTTTCCACTAAACCTAAAAAAAGCGTGAACCCATTTAAAATATTTTCCAAAAGACACAATTGAGGTCACGATTTTTGACATGGTTTAAACTCCCACGCAGCACTTTTGATGATAAATTGTGGTTAAGCAGGTTTTAAATCAACAGCAGTAGAAATAATAAATTCCCAGTTGTCCATTTCGCAATCTTTGACATTATTTAGATAGATAGACGTTGCTTCTGGATTTGCAATTCAAATTCACGGATACACTAAGCTTCGGAAGGTATGACTAAGTGTCATGTAAGTTTTTATAAAAACTTTTCTCTCATTCATTAAATTAAATCGAAATCGAGTTACAATGCACTTTTCGACATCTGATCAAAATTTAGATCAACAACCTAATTTGTCAGTTGAAATAAAACCTTGAACCTTGAAACTAGAAATTATATTCGCGTTCAAAATAAACACATTCCAAGCCCGGCACTACATTTTAATTGGATATATGCACATACATACATTCGTCACCTTTTTTGTTATTTCCATTACATCGTGAATCACCGTTGAGTGACAAATGCACTAATGTATTCGAACAAACTTCGAATTGTATCTTCGAACGCACGTGCACGTACATATATTCATCGTTTGAACTGACAGTTGTTGCTATTTGCTTATTAACGTACTTGAATGAATCAGATACATTTATGACAGATGACAAAATTCTTAAAGGCTTCGAATAGAAATTTCAGTTGTATAAACGCATATTTTGAGCTTATTCTTATCAACCTCCATTCAAATTTAGGTGTAATAAAATTGTTTGTGAATGAACGCCCCAAAAAAAAATAAAAAATAGGTCATACTTTGAGTTTGTTTTCCTTTCGCAAACAGACGGAAAAAAACTGCCCACGGCTGCGCAAAATCTCAACATACAATAACTCGTTCTTATTCAACACACGAGTATGCCATTTTAAGCAAAAAGTTCACATGCCATCCACCAACCTGTCCTAAAACATTAGAACATCTCTAATAACCTGAACTGACAGAAAGTAAAACTGTCTTTCTTTGAATAGTTTCATCTGTTTTTTTGTCGCGGATTTGCATAATTCAACAAAATAAACCAAGTATTTCGCGGTTTTCTCTTCTTTTCGTCGTCATCAATGCTATGCCACGTTCCATAAGCCCGTAAGCCGACCGCTTAATGCGTATTTTTTTCCACTGACAAGCAGTGTGCACAACGGTGAATAACTTGTTTTCGTTTTCTTCTCTGTATACCTACATATACGTTGTTCTTCTTTGAGAGCTATTGGAATCGAGATCGGGTAATCTACCGGCCGGTTAAAAAAAAAAACACAAGATGCAAAATAACAAGAACAATAAAATCGCATGAATCTTTAGAAACTTGAATATTTTAATTGTTTACCCTGGTACCACAACACATTTGTAGAAAGTGAAACAAAAGATAGGTCGCGTCATTTAGCAGTTCTTTGACTTGTAATGAAAGCATTTTATTTTTTTGACACATGGCAAAATTTACATAAATGATGCCTGTCATCTGTCACAATAAAATAAGCCAAATTGCTTGTAGACAAAGCCAATACAAATAAAAGTAAAAACGAAAAACTAGTTTCGAAATAGATTGATAGAATCTAGTTCAAGTATATCGTAGGTGAGTTAACCTGTATTTTTCAAGTTTAAACTTATCATACCTACCTATTTGCGGTACAAGTTACTTGATTGAGAAAATATATACAAGTATGTACACGTGGTCACAAAATTATACATTAGTAACTTGTTGCACCTCTTTAATTACGGCTTTAACTTGTTTTTTTTTTGTCAAATTTAGGCCTACAAAATCCCATTTCCGCTGGAGAGCTTGTTTAAGTTAGGCTTTGCTACTTATGACCGGATTTCTTATCTTTTGTTCCAACTCCGCCCCCATAAGTGTTCGATAGGATTGATGGCGGGTGACTGTGGGGGTGTTTTTTTTTTTTAGTTGTGAACGTGAATTGTAAAGCAGGTACATTTTGACTGTATGGGCAGTATGATTCGGGTTATTGTCTTGTTAAAAGACATACATAACTTGACCCTAGTTCCATTTTGCTGGAAATTTGTTGGAGATTCCTTTTTAGGATGTTAATGTTATATTGATTCATTATTGTTTCATATCCGTTTGCAGACATATGTATGTACACCCCCACATCATAACATTACCACCAACCGTGCTTCGCAATTGCCCGAAGGTTAGCTTCCCTCAGAGCTGTATTTCGTTGTCACCAAAACAACTTGCTTTCTTCACCCTAAATTACCGACTTCCAAAAGTCTGGACCTTTGTTAACATATCCTTTGGCAAATGCAAGTCGTTTTTGTTTATTGACTTTGGATATAAAAGGTTTGCGACCTGCAATGCTCCCATTAAAAGTGTGTGATAAGGTCATAACTGCGCCCAACTGTTTTAACAGAGAGGGGTTTCTCTATGATTTCAGACATCTCTGCCGTCAACAACTTAACAGTTGTCTTAGGGTTTTGTTTGGTTTTTACTAACATATGTACCTCTCATTGAATATTACTTACAAACAAAAAAGTTTTTTGTATCCCCCTTTAAACGAATGACACATAAGCAGCTATATGTACATATTTGTTTTATTAGTTCACCATTTGGTGGCAACCACTGAAGTTGTGAAACATGTTGATTTATTTAAATATTTGATTACATGCTCTGCAATCAGTAAGGGAGATAAGAGCAAGATTAAAGATTTTCCTGAAGGTCAACCATAGACTGGAATTGTTTCGATTTCTACATCATTCTTTCAATTAAGTATCACATATCGAATTAGGTTATTTGAGAAGTTGGTATTCTCAATCATTAATCAGCTGCCTGATTGACGCTGCAGAAAAGTTTTCGGTTCCTGAACAGGCCTGGCCCACAAGTTCGCTGTCTAAAATTGTTTGGTGAAAAGGCACCCAACCAAGTATAACGTTCTTGGTAAAAGGCACTAGAACAGTCTTAGGATTGATGGACACTCCTTTGTTGCGCCATAGAATACTGTGAGCGCAGAATAACATACGCTGTTACTATGGCCTTAGGTGACAACTATTTATCAAATTCCCATCGAGAATAACCATGGGAACGCTATACAAGACCCTCATCATCTCCGTCCTGCTGTATGGTGCAAAAGCATCAACTTTGTCAAAGTCGGATGGAAGCGCTCTTGAAATTTTCAAGATTTATGGTCCCACGTGCGTTGACTGTTCATGAAAGAGAAGATTTAACCACGAACTATGCGAGCTGTCTAGCGACACCGACTTAGTAACAAATATCCGTGTACAACAATTAGGATAAGAAGGTTATGTAGGGCGAATAAACATCAATGCTCCAGTCCGAAGAATCAACGACTTCACCTCCGATGGCGTGCTCAAGAAGAGGGTGACCTCAACCAACTCACCGTACGCAACTGGAGGCAGCCGTCGTGTTGACCGGAAAGGGTTAGTGGTTCTGACCCCGGTTCACCCTACACTGTAGCGCCATCGTAAGTAGGTAAAGAATATTGAGGCTGTTGCACTAACCCTAACAAATCATACCTATCAACGATTTACAACAACTGATATGTGGGTTTCGTTTTGAACGATGTCACTTAATCGAAACTCACTTCACCTGACAACTACACATATCAATATATGTATGTTGTAGCAATATTTAATCAAAACAAATTGTGTGTTGAGGGTGCTGTCAATTTTTTTCTTTTTAACATCACTTAAATCAACAATTAACTTCACTACCTCAACATGTTATGAGAAATTTGGTGAAAAAGCATGAAAATCAACAAGCAAACAAAAAAATAAATAATCGCCTTAATAATCAGATGAAGCAATTGACCTGATTTACTACTCTAAACTCAAACACTCCCATGATTTTGTGTCTGCAACTCTGCGGTTAATTTTCATTTTCAATTTACTGAATAGAAACATTGGTTCCACTTTCACAGATTTACTATTCAGGTCAATTGTTAAGAAGATGGAAAAAATGTAACTGATTGTTATTATTGTTGAAATTATCTATTTTACAAAAACAAAAAAATACTTGTTAGCAAAAATTGTTAACAATTTCATTTTTTCCTGACGGTAGTCGACTGCATTTGTCTCTGTTACGTCAGTAGCTGATAAATCTATTTAATGTCTACAGTTCTTGTAGAAGTACTTTTAATTCAATACAAATGACCATACGGCTAGGAATCTAGGTTTAGTGTTCAACGATACTCTTACCTGGACTGATCACATTGTAGCCACTATTGGAAAAGTCTACAGCGGTCTTCGTCTGCTATGGTCAACTCAGAACTTCATCCCAACGAACACCAAGCTTTTGCTGGTAAAGACACTGATTCTGCCAATCCTACTATATGGTTGTGAAATATTTTGTAATATAGACTACAGTACCAGAAGAAAGCTCAATGTTATACACAACAACTTAGCAAGATACGTTTTTAATATCAGATATTTTGACCACATATCCATTCACTCTAAAAAGCTCATGGGAGTTAGTTTTGATAACCTTCTAAGATATAGGGCTTTAATTCTACTACATCAGATTATACACACTCGTCAACCCGAATATCTGTACAGCAAACTTAATTTTGCCACCTCTCAAAGATCAGCTGTCTTAATTCGACCAAGATTCAGTTGTCTAACATCTGAACGTAGTTTTTTCGTCCACGTAACTCTCTTATGGAATACACTGCCTGTAACCCTTAGGAGAATCAGTGACACAAACAAATTTAAAACACAACTTCATAAATATTTGGCCAATGATGTTTAATGCGACCTTAACTCTATTATCTTCACTTTTACTTAACTTTTCCTTTCTTCAATTTTCGATACATTTGTTACTTTTAAAATTAAATTGTTTTTAGTCTATTCCTTAATTGTTTAAGCCTTCACAACTTATAAGATTGTAATCTTAATGTGTAAATATACTTTCATACAATAAATACAATACAAATACAAATGACGCTAAGAAGTTCTTAGTCACAACAAAAGCATTTAAGGTCTGGGAGCTTAACTCCTGCAGCCAACACGATTCTTTCTTAGTTGACTTTATCTTTGTCTATCTGCCAATCCCTTTCATATTTGTCTGTTTCTTTTCAGACCAGACACACCAGGGAAAGACAGTAGAGATCCGAGTAAAAGCTGCATAAATGTAGCGTAGTCGCCACTATTAACTTGGACAATGACACCAGCATTTAGATCAAAAGCAAAAAAAAACTCTTGGATTTCCCCTTTCTCTTATCGTCCCACTCCTGCTGTATGACTCCATGCACTTAGTCAAAAAGAGATGACGTCACCATCGATTCATTTGAGGGAAAGTGAAGGAGGAGATACAATGGCGAATTGTAGGTGCTGTTCAGCGACATCGACCTGCTCAAATGGGTCTTGATACTCTAACTAAGATAGATGACCACAATTTATTTGGCGTGCGTAATGGGAGGCACCTAACTAACGATCGAGCTAGCTTGAGACGCTCGCTAGTTGAGCTTGCTAATCAAGCCTTCAAAAACCCAAAAACGTTGCAAAATTTAATTTTTTAGCCAATATTGGCAATCAAATAACGTAATAAAAGCACTATACGGAGGTTGTGATGCAACATATTGAAATAAAATTCTCAGATGTGAAAAATCAGACAATCAAACAATGAAGAACTTCTACAGAGAATCCTAAAAAAATGTTTGCCTCATCGCTTATCAAGTCAGAAAAAGTCAAACGGGTCTTGGAACTCCATGCGGAGCTATCTATAAAGTCGACAGCCAGTATATTAAAGTTTCGCAAGACAAAACACTTTATAGTTGTCTCAAATAACTACATATATCACAACAAAAAATTAATTGAATGAAACGATCTCTTTTTCTAAAAACAATAATCCGATTAACAAATCTCTTTAAATATAAAAACATTAACAAATAAATAAAAATTCTATAAGACTTGTTTGTTTCCTTATCTGAAGTGTCAAAAGCAATCCAATGATCTCTATTATAACCCCATGAGTCAATTGGTGTGCATTTTGACGTCAATTTTTTGAAAAGATAAGACCACAAGTTTCAAGTGTTAATGGTATAATTTCCACTCGATCAAAATCCCTTTAAATTGTTTAATTGATTTTGATTGTAGAGATTTTATTAATAGACAGATTTAATAAATTTGTTGTGGTGTTAATAGGCGAAGTTGAGAGCCGAAAGCCGTTTGTTTTAATTATTATGTGGCTGCAGAACTTGTGTGAAATATAATAAATCTAATAAATAAACAGGAATTTTGATAATTAAATAAAGGTCAAGTAGAATGACAGCATAAAAATGGTTAATGTTCAAAATGACATTTCAGAACTGAACTCCGTTGACGTTTATGACAATACTAGTGTTAATCTTTCTGACAAATGGACCTACAGAGTCCTGGTCTTTATTAGGTAGTCTTTTCTTTACGAGTGTCTTCAGATACCGACTGAATGACACATCGAATATCATTGGAACCACCCGTTCAGGAAGTAGAAGCGACCTTAAGTCCCAGGATCGCATGAAAAAGTCCGGCGTAACTTCTTCGTAAAGCCAATACAATCAATAGTGTGAATACAGAGTTAATATATGTACATAGCTCGCTTTACACAGCGGATTTCGAATACTTTAAGATTTAAACTGGTGCCCGACAAGGGTGTACACTCTCGCCAGTCTCTTGTTCTGGTAGTGATCAGTAGCGTATATTACCTAGCATTATTAGTAGAACGCTCTGGGATCCAATGGAATGAAAAGTCAGTATTCACGCCAGAAAATTAAAACCTCTTTTGGTTAGTTCTCCCACCTAAAAGACTAGGTAACAGCCTTTCACTACACTTAAATCAATATTTGTTGTATGAACCACTTTCTGTGTTCACGAGGACCTCGAGAACATTAAACTTCTGACTGAGGGACTTTTGGCTTACCCACCGAACATATAAAATCAGAGTTCAACTTAGCATTTGAACTCTGTCAAGCTTAGAGAAGCCAAGAATTTCTCAAGAACCGATACTCAATTCCACTGTGTAGTGGTGTTCAGAATATTTTCTATCGCAGCAGTCAATGCTGCTTTTGGACTCGTTACTTTAATGCCTCGGTTCTTGTACTTATTTTCTCACTTGATCCGGAATAAGCTTTTCTCAGCCGAAGCTTATAACAATTGAACCTTCAAGTGCAATTTCAATACGGTACGCATCTTTTATTGGAACCTCTTGCTTACATCAATAAACCCCTCAAGATATTATAAAGAGAAACAACATAATTAAGACAATAGGGTAATTTATCCGATAGCGGTACGCCTCCAATTAGAGCTTTAACAAAGTTAAACATTCAACCGATAACAACTGGAACTGCAAAATAAATCAAACACAACTTTGATCAGCATAATATACCTCTTCTAAGCTGATGGCAGCGTTAACCAACATTCTATTTCTAGCCGCAGTCTTATCAAACTGTCGCCTTTCTACTGGAAAACATGTCACTTTGAGAACCACATATGATAAGCCGTACCACATAAATAATCCAAAGCAATCACAAATATAATTTTTCATCGTTTTTCACTACTTACCTCTTTAACTTTTAGCCGCTTCTCCTCCACTGAAGGGACTGGATCCGGATGGCCGCCCATTGGCATTTGCAATTGTGCAACATCACCCACCGGTAACATTTCTTGTCCATCATCATTGATCGAGTTTTTCAAAGCTGGTGGTGGTAAGGCACCAACCACTTGATGCTGCTGTTGTTGCTGTAGCACTTGCATTTGCTGTTGTTGTATCGACTGCAGGTCATTGTCTATCACTGGTGCTGCTCCGACATTCTCTCCCAGAATTGGATCTAACACCTCTTCACTTTCTGGCTTTAAAAGCTGTGGTTTGTCCAATATATCACCCAGCTCTTCCTTAATCTTTGCCTGCAGTTTCTCCCGATCACCCAACACATGCGGGTCTAAATCCTTGCCGCCATGTCCACGCCCAGCTAATGGAGGTGCCGGTATGAAAATCTCCGGCCCGGCCTTTTGGAAATGCTTGTAAACTTTAAGCACTCGCTCACCACCGAAGTTATCCGGAAGAAGGAAAATGCCAGCGAAACACAAGAGGCACAAGGTCGCTAGTACAAGGCCAATCAGGCATTTCTCGCGTGAATGGAAATTCGGTTTACGTCCAATTGGACCGATTCGGTACATGTTTTCGATGGTTTTTGAGAAGTCTACGATTGGTTTGGGAGGCTGTCCGAGGGGTAAAGAGATTTTTTTTATTTTCTCATAAATTGACTACCCGTTCACTTGACTTCCGAAAGCGTTTTGTTTTTCCTTCTTCGAAAACTTTTACGCATAAACAAATTTCACATGGAAAACCAAAGGAATGAAAAAAAAAATAACAAATTAGGGGTGGGAAAAGGTGGAAAAGGGGTGTGTTTATGGATTTTTCCTTGTGTTACGTTCACATAAACACAGCAAGAAACAACTGACACCACTTTCGAATGAAATTTCACTTAATTATCAACTAAAAACCGCAGCAACTCGATTCAAAAGCCACAAAACATTTCCCTTTTCTTGGCTTCGAGCTTAAGATTGAAATTCCAAACCGAGATGCGAAGTCGGAATCACGAATGAGCAAAAAAAAAAAAAAAACTGCTCACAAAGAGAAAGGGAGAATCAGAGACCGATGAAGGCGAAACGCACACATCGGGATTTGCCTTTTTTTTTTCCTTAATTGATTTCCGAAAATAATTCCAAATTTCACGATTTCTTTTCTGCCGAATGCAGAGACAATAAATTTTACAGCTGATTGATATTTTTATCTCAGTCGCAGGTTTAATTATTCACACGTTGAATGATAGAAATGCAGAAAAACAAAAAAAATTCGCTGAATAATACGTCCGACCGTCTTTGACTGAAT
Source organism: Criorhina ranunculi (assembly GCA_951813785.1). Lineage (NCBI taxonomy): Eukaryota > Metazoa > Arthropoda > Insecta > Diptera > Syrphidae > Criorhina > Criorhina ranunculi. Next base: position 44,003,139 of record OX638385.1, read on the forward strand.
CGTTTTCGTTTTTTCCTTTTCAACTTTACCTAGACGTTTCCTTTTTTTTTTTTTTTGCTTTGAATGTAGAGAAATTGTGTGCTCTCGCTCACTCTCAGTGGGTTAAACGGATTTTGAAGAGCAAATGGAATTTCGTTCTCTTCTTTTTTCCATTTATTGGCATTTTATGGCAGGCATATTAATGACAGATCTCAGGTGCTTTGTTGTTGCATCGTGCCGACAAAAGAATTCTCTTTGGAGGAAAATTGGTACATGGAGATAAGGAGTGATGACAGTTGTTCAAACGAAGGTAAGGTAGGTTTGTTTACTTGAGCCGCTGTACTTTAGATTGGTACTTGTATCGCAATCACAATGGAGAACTGTAAAGTTGGAATAAAAAGTTGTTTAAAGTTTTTTTTATTCACTTGAACGTTTTTTTATTTTGCCTACTGAGACTTATATTGTAGATTTCTAAAGGGTTTGGCTTATAATACGAGCTTTAAGATAGTGGTGGTAACGCAGAACATCTGTCCTTCTTGCAATGCTCAGCGTTCCATCATACTTTAGGACTCTTTAGGCAACTAGAAGACTCGCGTAAATTTATCATCCGCCGTGGATAATGAAGCCTAAACATGTTTTACATTTACACATAACTACTGGTTATTTACATATTGATCAATCGAGCTCTCTTTCAGTCCTCTACAGTAAACAAGAAATCACACAAGACTTATAACGTCTCCGGCTAACAACTACTTTGTTGCAACGTCTGCATTTTTAATTTTGTTTGATCCTCAAGGGTTATTTCTGGCATACTACTTTTCCAAGAGTTCACAAATGGGTCTACCCATTTTTCAACATATTTTAGCGTGCTTAACATGTTTTTTGAACACCTTGTAGTTTGTTTATCTTGCATACGACTGAAAAGTGACAACTGGCAGCCGAACACTTCACAGTTGAAAGTACATTTTTACAGAAGTTCAGAATTTTTCAATAAAAAACAAGCAAAATGGAAAAATGGCTCAAAGACCGACTCTCAATTTGTTTAGACTTCGAAGTTCCAGATGATATGATAAAGTAACCCATTGATTTCTATTAAAAACCGCTTTCATACTAAGAGAAGTCCTTTTCAGATATATCATGTCCATGAAGAACTCGGAAGAACTAGATGAATATTTCGGAAGCCTGTTGAATCCAGATTATGAAGACCATCGTTTATTTATGGTCGATTGCAAGCAAAGATTATTCAGTAGGTCTCAGGCATTTTAAAGTTGATTCCGTTCACTATTGCATTTGTTTCAGGCAAAGCCATTCCCAACAAAAAAGCAACCAATCAATCCCAATTGGGAAAAAATCAACCAATTAACAAAAAGCAAGAAAAACCATCTGCGGCATCACAGTCAAACGAAAGTATTGGTGGAAAAAAGAAAAACAAATATGTTAACTTGTTCACGGATGATGGCAAGGTGCCTCACACCATTATGCTGAAAGGACGACGTCCCTGTGATTGTGAAGCTTCACAGCATAAGTTGATAAACAACTGTTTAAGTTGCGGACGAATTGTTTGCGAACAAGAGGGCAGTGGTCCGTGTCTGTTCTGTGGGGAATTAGTGTGCTCGATTGAGGAAATGCAATTAATTAAATCGTCAACAAAGAAGGGTTATAGCTTAAAGAAAACCTTACAAGAGAAAGGTGGTGGTGAGGCACTGCGAAAGGCTTTGGAACAAAGAGATCGTTTGCTAGAATACGATCGCAACGGTGAGAAAAGAACCGAGGTGATCGATGACGAAGCGGATTACTTTCAAGTGAGTAAAGAATTTGGCAGAAGAATTTAGAAACCCTACAACTGCTTGTGTATCAATGTTTTAGGAAAACTCTGTTTGGATATCGGATGCAGAGCGTCAAAAATTCGAACACCTCAAGCAAGAGATGCACGAAAAGAAGCACGCAAATCGTTCATCGCGAAAAATTAAAATGGATTTATTCGGACGGGAAATAGAAGAAGATATCATCCCAGAGGAGTATGAAGAGAAAGTTCGTAAGGAAATCACTGATTCCATGTCCAAGACAGATAGTTGGTCCAATCGCAGTCACGAGAAAAGCAATGATGACTTTTTTGATTCAAGAAATGATGCACCGAAACCGGTTTATGTGCAAACAGGACTTCAAACTTCTAGCACACACGGAATTAATGGGGACATCACATATAATCGCGTTCAGGACAAGGAACTGATGGAGATGCAAGATATGCGGCAATGCCTGTCAATGCATCAGCCTTACGCTTCACTGCTGGTGGCCGGCATCAAGAAGTTTGTAGAGTTTTATATTTTATATTAGATTTGATATCAAAAGTCCTTTTCAGGCACGAGGGACGAACTTGGTATACGAATCATCGCGGGCGTATGTGGATTGCATCGACTGTCAAAGAACCGAATCGGGACGAAATTAATGAGATAGAAGACTTTTACAAAAAGCATTACAAGGGTTTGTACCAATCAATTGAAATCATCTGAAATTTTGAAATGACTCTGTCCCGTTCCGTGTATGATAGATGAGTCCATCAAATTTCCATCGCAATACCAAAGTGGTTGTCTCTTGGGGTGTGTTGTTATCCAGGATGTCCTCACGCAAGAAGAGTACCGAAAGAAATACCCTAATGGAGAATCTGAGAGTCCATACGTGTTCATCTGTTCTAATCCACAAACATTGCCCGTGGTATTTCCAATCAAAGGATCACACAAGATTTGTGAGTTTAGTTTGTCCATTCACTTTCTATTCCGTTATTTCTTATTTTACTTTTCTTAGATCAAATTGATCCAAAGATCCATAGAGTAGCTTCCATGGCTCTACTCCGACCAGCAAGTTCGACATCCTAATTGGAAGATGGGTTTAAAAAAGAAGAAATAAATGAAATGTTTAAAACACTAATTGAAGTGCCTTCGCTTAAGTTAGTGGTACAACTTGATTTAACTCTAGACATTCAAGCTGTTCAAAATGAAATGAGTCAAACAACGTTCAAATAAAAGCGACAAAAATCTTTCGGAAAAGTCCAATTCATAACTTCATCTTATCTTTATTATTCCAAATCGCGCACAAGGTTTATTCAGCATCATCGTCTCCGAATCGAATATGCTTTGATATTACCTTCTTCATCTTTTCTCGTCCGCGTTTTTTTGGAATTTTTACTTTTTTATTCAGTTTCGCCTCCCGATCTAGTTTAATCTTGTCCCAGTACTCGGATTCAGTGCTGCCGGACAAAACTTTACAGCTGTACTCAGCGCAGGATACTGTCTTCACGAAATCCAAGGCCGACTGTGCTGAATCTAGTCGTAGAAATGCGTGCATTGCTCCTTCCTTGATGTCTACGTACTTAACTGTCTCATATTGTCGCATATCGGCCTTAAATTCCTTCAATGTGACACAAGGCTCGAGAAAACTCACTTCAACAATCAATCCCGGTTCGTAAGAGAACAATGGGGCCTTTTCCTCAGCAGGGTTGAGCTTAGGTGAATCAGTTGAGCGATCATTCAATTTTGCCGCTTGATTCTCATCGTTTTCGTTCCCTGCTCCATAGAAATTCATGTTCATCTTCTCCAGCCTTTTGGTGGGCTTCTCAACGGGTTTCTTTGTGTGACCCTCCGCCTCATTATGCGAGTTTTTCCAAGCTAGTCGTTTCAATTCAGCAGCCCTTTCTCTTTGTAAATTGAGGTACTTATTTCGCAGTCGTTTCCAATCTTTTTTCGGTAGGATTCGAATTTCTATAAAATCCGCATCTGGATTCGCTCCTGCATCGGAGTTTTTCTTCTTTTTCTTTTTCTTGCGTCGCCGTTTGCGTTTCTTTCCTTCCGCGTCCGTTTCGGTTTGCTCATCTGTTTCAACAGCAGTGGATGTTGCCTCTTCATCGGCCGTGTCTTCCTTGGAGCGTTTGACATCTGGCTGATCACTAGAGGTACTAGAAATTCGCCGTTTTTTGCCTCTTGTATCTTCTTTATCGTCATTTTCATTGTTCTGCTCCTGAATATAGGATTTCACACTGGTTAGTTCGGCAGGGTCTGAGGTATCCATGCACAGAACACCATTAAATTCTCGGAACGACTTAACTGCCTTCTCTACACTGGACTCCTGTTCGAATTCGATGAAACCAAATTCTTTGATTTTCTTCGACTTTGTGTATCTTGGAAGGGAGACGTAAGTAATCGGTCCAAAGCGAGAGAACATTGTCTTCACCCAATCGTGGTCAGCGGTCGGTGGCAGTGATTCAACGTACAACGTCTTGTGGTCCACATTTCGTTCCTTGGGTAGTGAAGTCTTTCGACGAACTTTTAGCTGATCAGAATCGAGTTCCAAAAGTTGTGAATTGGAGAGGGATTTTGCGAGATCTGCCGTCGATGTGGTAAGGTTCTTAATTTTGTTGAATGTAAGAAACACATCAAGAGGAACAACTAAAAAAGAGTAAAAGTGTAAATGAATTAAGCAGAATAATGATTGAGACGGAGCTTACAGGGTTCCTGAGATATCAGTTGCATCAGGAAGCGATCCTTGGACAGATTAGCGTCGCCAAAATAGAATTCCATTTGTTCGCGAATAGCATTCAGGAATTTTCTCTTACGCTTCCGATGACCCTTGTGCGGGGTGCTTTCCTTCTCCTTAGATTCTCGAACGCTTGGTGTGGCGCTCTCATCCTCTTTTGAGTCCTCCGTACCGGTAATGGAGTTTTCCATGTCCGATTTAATCTATTTTCTGTAATCAATTGCAAGTACTTTTACTTCTTCGACAAACGTTTCCAAACAAAAAAAATTTTGACATTCAACGATACACAGAGGTGCCCAAACTGTGCAGAACGTTGGTACACTAAAGAACGTACGTTTGAATTTGCACAGCTTACACTTGTCAAGAAGTCGGTGAAGTTAAACGTGATCTCAGCACTGTAATTACAAATATTTTGAGTAATTACATTACATAAATTAACAAAATGGCTAGATTTCAAGAAGAATTTACTACTGAAGAAATGACAATTATTTCCAGTGAATTTCAACGCTTAGGAGGTGAGAAAATCATACAAATCTGTTACTAGATTTGTTTACAAGTTCTTCCCTTGCTGATAAGATATGAATCTTTCTGTTCCACTTTAGAGAACACATACCTCGATCATGCCGGAACGACCTTGTATTCAGAAAAACAAGTAGAAGCCGCAGAGAAAATTCTAAAGGAAAATCTCTTTTGTAATCCTCATACATGCAAAGTGACTGGGGACTTAGTAGATCAAGTGAGATACAGGTAGGAATCCCCTTTTGAAAATCAACTCGCCTAAAAAAAATTAAATTACAGAATCCTCAACCACTTTAATACGAATGCCAATGAGTATGCGGTTGTTTTTACGGCCAATGCCACGAAGGCCTTGCAACTGCTTGCGGAAACTTTTGATTTCGGTGGAAGAGGAAGGTTTTATTATTGTCAAGAGAATCATACCTCGGTGCTCGGGATGAGGGAAGTTGTAAGAACTGATGATATACATGTACTTAAAAAGGATGAACTGCTAGAGAACTTAAAGGACAATAATCTCATCCAACCGGAGAGTATATCCAATTCGCTGGTTGCATTTTCGGCCCAGTGCAATTTTAGTGGATACAAGTTGCCTCTGGAATTAATTGGTGTTATTCAGGAGAGGGGGTTGTGTAACTTAGGCACTAAACTCCGTGGACACTTAAAAGATCCAGATAACAGCAATTTCTTTGTTGTTCTGGATGCGGCCTCGTTTGTGGCGACGAATTTTCTAGATTTAAGCAAATACCAAGCCGACTTTGTCTGTTTGTCTTTCTACAAGATTTTTGGGTAAGAATATTATTTTAAAAAAAAGTATCACTTACTTATATCTCTTTGCAGCTACCCAACTGGAGTGGGAGCTTTGTTAGTCAGCAAAAGAGGACAGGAAATACTTAAGAAACGTTATTATGGTGGAGGAACTGTAAAGATTTCAATGACTCTTGAGGATTTCCATGAAAAACGAGATGGGTTCATTGAACGTTTTGAAGATGGTACACTCTCGTTTCTGGGAATTGTTGAGGTTCTGGAAGGATTTCGCACACATGAACGATTAATCGCCCCAAGGGGAGTCCTCAAACCAATTCAAAGGATTTCCAACCACGTCTATCAATTGGCAAAATATAGCTTCGACTTCCTGCACGCGCTGAAACATTCCAATGGCCAGCGTCTAATACGTTTTTACAATCACACAAATTACAGCAGCGCCCATGAACAGGGAGGAATCATTACATTCAACATTCTGCACGACGATGGCAGCTTTGTGGGTTTCGCAGAGGTTGCTTGCATTGCAGCAGTTTTCAATGTGCAACTCCGTACAGGATGTTTCTGCAATCCAGGAGCATGCCAGAATCTACTTGACCTTTCCAACGAGGATATTCGCAAACAATTTAAAGAAGGTCACATCTGCAGTGATTACAATGACCTTGTGGATGGTGTACCAACTGGGGCAGTACGAATGTCTTTTGGGTACATGACACGCAAGGAAGATGTCGACAAAGCTCTGAAAATGATCAAGGATTGCTACTTGAAGACGAACAGCCATCGTCTCGAGCTAATGGAAAAATGCGAGACTCTACCCAAGGCACTAAAGCACATTCCAGAACGTCTGAGAAAGACTATTCTCATCAAAATTTGTATTTATCCTGTGAAAAGTTGTGGTTCCTTCGAGATCCAGAACAGTTGGGAGCTGACGGAGAGAGGGTTAAAGTACGATCGAAACTGGATGATTGTCGATGCAAACGGAATGGCAGTCACTCAAAAATCGCACACCCGACTGTGCCTGATAAAACCAAGAATTAATCTTGAAAGTGGAACTCTCGATCTCTCATTTCCTAAAATGAAGTTAGTTCAAGTTCCACTTGAAGGAAATGCCCTCGGCAGCATTATTCAATCATCATTCTGTCAGAGTAAGGTCTGTGGAGATCTAGTCGAAGGCTTAGATTGTGGCGATGAAGTTGCAGGTTGGATAAATGATTGTTTGGAAACCTCGGGCCTTCGCCTGATATGCCAAAATGCCGATAGAAAAACAAAAACTGGGGAATCAAAGGAGATCACTCTTGCCAATCAAGGACAGTTTCTTCTACTTAACAAAACCTCTGTAAAGTGGCTCGCTTCGAAGGTGGACACTGAACAGGAGGATCTTAACCGCACCATCGATCGGTTTCGAGCGAATTTAATCCTTGAAACTGTGACACCTCTGGAAGAAAACGACTTTCAGACCATTTCGATTGGAGACGTTCAATTCAAAGTCGATGGGTTCTGTACCCGTTGCCAGATGATTTGCATCGATCAGCACTCCGGCCAGAAGACAACGGAACCTTTAAAAACGATTGCAAAAGAATTTAAGGGAAAAATTCGATTCGGAGTGTACGTATCGTTGGTAGATTTTAAGAAAAACGGTCTTATTTCATGCAAGGATGTAGTTAAAGTGGTAAAAAGCAAACAAACTTAAATAAATAGCAGTTTAATAAAAATATTTTTTAATTACATGATTGTGCAATTGGTTATTGGCTGCTCTTTCACTTTGTTCAGAGGAAGTCCTTTGTTAGCATTGCGAACGTTCTCCAAGACACTTTCGTGGTCGGGAAAGGCCAACGTTTGAAGCTTGGAGTGTACTAGAGTGCCATTGATTTCCACTTCAAATGATCCTTGCCTTCCTTTGCGACAGGTAACTTCCGTATCTGGCTGCTTCTCCTGCAGAAAAACCTCGAGCATCTTACATTGCCATCCAAAATCACACCGACCACTATACAATATGATTACAATGAGATTGAGTTTATTAGATCTAGTTCGTTCCGTACCCTTACCAGTACTCGACATCCACTTTTACCATCTGTACGTGGGGTTTTTTAATATTTAATTTGTTATTACCTCATAAATTTACGAAAATAAAATTTTGTCTGTCAAAACCAGATGATTTTTGCATGTCTGAAAACATATGTAAGAAGAAAAGAGAGATAAATAGCTGTGTACACTTTAAGCGGAAGCTTATCAGAAAAAGCTCTAAGGTGGAAGCACAATGTTTGAAAATACTTCCGTAAAAGAGGACAGACCAATCTAAGTGTTTGTTCATGGAGTTGGATAAAACTGTTTTAAGAGTGAGGCAGTTGATTCTTTTGTTCACGAGTTTCGTTTGTCCAGCTTTTGTAGCTTATGCTTAGCCTCAATAGTAAGTTTGTGTAACACTTTTAAAATATGCTGATTCAACAAAAGTTTAGACTCCGGACGCTACGCCAAGTCCACATTTTTCCCCTCAGCTCTCAGATTAAAGTAGTTTTGTGATCTCCCATCTCGGCGCTGATCCATCTTGATTTGCATTTTCCAGAATGTTAGAGAGTGACGGGGCTTTATTCACGATTTTTCATGGTCTTAATTTGGAGTTTTTAACAATAACCATGACTAATGCTCTACAATTCATGGAACGAAGTATTCTTTTGAACTTTACAGCATTAAACTATTCTGTCAGGTCCCGAAGCTTTTGATGGGAAGAAGGAGTCAGTTGCTTATGCAATTTTCTTGTCGTCTACAATTTGGAACTTCAAGTCGTTTGTTGTACCAATTTTTGTGTTATAAAATCCTCGGATGCTGCTTTAAAAAACTGTCCGTGAAACAGTCTATTATGGTAATGTATGCATCTTTCATAATAGCTTTCTAAGTCTAGACGCATCTTTAGTGGATCATACTGCTTTCAGAAAGAAGTTAGAAAATCCAAAACGTCCTTGATGGACAAACGAATGTAGTAATTGTTAAGCTTCTGATCCGGAAATACCAGAACTTGTGTGGCAATTGAATTAAAATATCGAAAGCTGATCAATGATGGTCCAATATATGGCATATTAGCGTAGTGGTGTCTATTATAAGCTTTGTTTGTCGTTCTGTTCATAACCACACCCTGAATCAAACATTTCATCTGAGAGCCTACTTACAAAGTTCTCTATTCCATCATAGACCAAAAAAAGAAGATTTGTGTCATTGGTATCTGCCATGCTTCATCAAGGATTTATTTTCCCTCACTTGTGAGTTACCATGTATCCAACATAATCCAGGATAATTGCCCTTATATTCTTGTTAAATGATGATCACCAATTACAGTGATTAATTAACACTGAAATCCAGTAACAAGGTATAATTACTTGTACGTGTTTTGAAAATAATCACTGGCACTGCCATGGAAAAATGTCCACCAACACAAAATAGAATTAACAGCATGGCCGATAACCTGAGGCTTAACTGGAAAAATATATGTATTATGAAGGAAAATTGATAAGTAAAAGATACAGGATTAAAAGGACAACGCTTTTGTTAGTATAGCTACCGTAATTCAAGAAAAATATTTGTTCCAATTAAACAAAATAAGGCTCTACCATCTTATCCCTGTTCGACGTTCAATCTAATTACCCAAAAATACCATAATTATTAGAGAGCATTCTTGTTCACTTCCAAGTTTCACGGATTCCAAGAATTTTACCAACGCGAAAGATCTTAGAGAAATATCCGACAAAGAAAACAACTTTTACGTCCATCCCATCTAATGAAATCCTTTGCACGGTAATTATCCCTATGTACAATCTTTGGACTTGATTTTCTTTTGCAAAAGAAACGTAAACATCCCCTAGAGCAGCGAAACGAAACAAAAAGGGCCACACAACCAAAATAGAAATATGTAATATAAATTCCTCCAGAGAACGGGATTCATGAAAGCGTTTGTTGCCGGTTTTTAATTTCTCGACATTTTTGCCTTTGCCGGAAGATGTAACCCCAAGTCATGGTTTATGACATGCCTTCGTAAATGGGATATAAATCATTTTTAACAAGAAATCCTTAACAATAAACGGGAAGATTAAAACAGATGTCATTTTCTCATGAAATTGCAAAACGCACTAACACACATGATGGAGAAGATGACAAGGGTTTCTGGGAAAAATCTCCAAGGTTTCCTTATCGCTTTACTTTAACTCTGTCTATCCTTGTGAGACCGGAACATGTTGTATGAGACGCTCTAGAAAGTTTCAATTAAACTGACACATGATATGCAGAACAGTAACATGAGACATCCATTAAAAGGTGGTCGTGGAAACTGGCCTACATTTCATTAGCCATGACCATGGTGATATGGTAAGCAAATGAGCTATGTGTCACTAGCATTGAATACGGTTCCAAAATATCGTATTTTTTTGTTCTACCATGACAAGGTATTGTGTGTAGGCAAGGTTATTATGCAGGTGGATGGGTGTTGTTGTTTTGCTTCATTATCGGTGTTTGACTCTTTGGAAAGAGATCGGGCATGTGGGGTTGGGGGTTTCCATTGTTAACACCACCTCCATGCCTATGACTACTGGAAAAGGGGTTGATTGTGAGGGGAGTAATGATACCGTGGAAATTGCTGTTTATAAAAAAAAGAACCAAATAGTAACGTGGTGGAAAGAAAATTTCTTTTTTTAACTTTTCCAAATTTTTTCTTGTGCAAATGGGACATCTTTTAGAGAGAAAGATTTCAGCAACTTAAAAATGAATGCAAATGAAACGAATAACTAAAGGATGTAAACATAGAGTTCCAAAAAAAAGTAAATGGAACTCACTTCTACGCAATAGTCTTTAGATTAAATTAATCTCTATCCTCTATTGCTTGTCTCTTGGCGACCATTTGCAAGCTTTTGTAAAAGCAAGCTGGGTGCACCACAAAATGAGATGTTTTGGCTTGTTTGTGGGCCAGCAACTCGCTGCATGTAAAAAATGTACAAAGCTTCGAGGCCCTTAGCAATAGGATTCTGGCGAGTTAAGGCTCTTTCGGCTTTCAGATAAAAGGTCGCAGAAGCGAAAGAAGACTGTTCCACGTGGCTTCACTGACACAAGCAATTGTCTTAATTGACTCCGAAAAGTCAGAAGCATTCGTTTGTTTGGTGTGAGACTGCTGCTGACCCTTGTAGCATTTAATGAACATATTCTGACTCCTAGAACAGAGAAACCATGGAAAATACTGGCACAAACATGCTTCGCATGCCAAGGTTGAACAAAGAATGACAACTGAAGAGCTGAGGATGTAACGATGAGCTCATATTGTAACAGTCTTTGGAGAGAAATAAGCTGGAACCCTAAAATCGCATGAGAAGAAAGTAAGTGAGACATAATAGAAGTATACGCATTAACGTCCTTACTTTACAAACCGAGGATGTAGAAAATATATGTAGAATCACCAAAAGCTGATAGGGGGTAAAATTCCTGGGTAAAAATCTGGATAATTCTTTGCTGATATTGGATGAGGATCAGCTTAGAAGATAGAAAGAGCACTTCGCCTTAGTCATGAACCATTTGATCGACAGCCGCATGGCTCCGAACTCAAACGAGCTATCCGAAGTAACTATCAACTTACCAAGTCAGGTATAGGGGTTGGCCATCCTCAGACGCATTATAGTTGAAGAGGAATTCCTATCTCTCGGAATTATTTAGAGAGAGCTATGTAAAACGCTTTATAGACCTCGGATGTCCATGAAGGATGACAGGCGATATGTCATTCGTCTGACAAAATGTGGTCCGTGATCTACTCATTCAAAGACCTTAAAATTGCAATTGATGGCAGGGGAAATAAGCGAAGTCCTATGGGTTCTACATTGTGATGAGGCAATTCGTTAAATCTTGGTGAAGAGGAGCAAGCAGTGTTGCTCTTTTCACTTATATTTTGATCTCACTCTTGTTCCGTTTGTTTTCACCGACATACGAACTACCAATCTTGTCACAAAGAACATACCCAAGGCTACTTCTAAAAGTTTTTTTGGAACAAACTCAACTTCGGTATCCAGAACGAAAAAATACCTTCTGAAGGTGATTCACTATTATGAAAGTCGTGGAATCCAACAATTGGCAACAAGAGGTGTGTTTTTTGGTATCCCATATGGGATTGGCGAAAAAAACGACATCGGGGACTAATAATGTCATCACAAAAAAATTGGCAGCACTGCGTATGGATTGACATTTCAACCCAACAGCTGTGAGATAGACTACCAAAACAAAAGCTAAATAACATCTCAGCAGCCCCAATCCCTCAGGTCTTGACCACTTTTTACGTATGCTAACAATAAATATAGATTTATCGAATTATTTTGCATATTGCATTTCTGCTTTTACGGACTTCCTGTCTTGTTCAGCCATTTTTTCATAACAAAGAATCGCTCGACTGACATCAACGCACGTCAGTTGTCACGTTTCCATAGAAACTTGAGTCTGGTAGCATCGTTTTTATCTGGGATAAAGTTAAGCCCAGAAAATTTTGTGGTCTTAGCCAATGCTATGTGGGATAAGTTGTTGTTGCATTCAACACGCAAATTGCTTATCCTCGATGTCGTTTTTTCGCCAATCCCATATGGGATACCAAAAAAACACACCTAAAATAACAATGATCTCACTGTGGAAGGCCAAGAATAACTTTTCTAAAGTAATGTCTATTTTACCTTCGTTTTCTTTTTTTTTCAAAAAACCAAAGACTTTCTTACTTAAATTCTCAGAAAACGTACAGAAGTCAAGTATTTATTTCATTCAACATCTTCAACTGATTGTTAATCCTTTTCAGAGAAATCAAATCTTTTAGCTTATGCTCTCTGTCTCTTTTGCTGCGCACATGACCATTAATAGTGCCTTTCACGTTGACTACCAGCGTGTAAAATAATCCTTGATGCCTTTCCGTTTAAGTCTTTGAAACAATTTTCCTAAGCTCTTTCGTCTACTTTTCCAATTAATAGCATTAGCCAAGGGGTATTAGAGCTTTGTTCGTTGTTCGAGTTCAAAACATTTAGTCCTTTTGGAAAAAGGGAAGGAGGTTTCCTCTATAGGAAATGGAATTTGGATTAATATTTGTCGGTTCTTTTTTGATGGGGGTGGTGGAAATCATGCCTAAAAGCATAAGCCAATCACTTCCGATTGCCGTTGTCGCTCTTGGACATCCTGTTCAACCCGAGGGGTATTGACACACTACTGATACAAATGCATTCACATTATTATCACTTGGACATACGAATGAAAGCTTTTATCCCTTCAAAACTGGCGCCTAACAGTCTCTCCCATTTAATATATGTATTATAATGAAAGCTTTAAATCTAAAGCATATGACATGGTTAACCAGTTGCTTTTCCAAATTCGACATGGATTCTCAGTTGTTCTTCGATATCGCAACAAGTTAGGCGGTATTTGGTTTGAGAAAACAGGAAAAATACCCGCGTGTGGTGTTTGTAGGAAATCTATTCAAGTTCGGTTCTTGTGCAAATTGTCCTTTATCAGTGCGTTGCTGAACGAAAAGCAATCACATCCTATTACCCGGTAGAAAAAACAGAAAATAGAACCATAAAAGTGTACACCGGGATATGGTTTCATAAAGTGTCTGCTATTTCTTTGTGGAAATGTTGAAAGTGGAAGGCGACAGACATAAAAAATGGAAATTTTATGTGATGTCCTTGTTTACGATGGCAGAAATCTACCGAATGTAATGAAATCAAAATGAATGGAAAGTAATAAAAAGGCGAAAAAAAAACAAACCCAGGGAAATCCAGGTAGTGTGGTAAAGTGCATTTTTTTTTGTTTGAATATGTATTAACACGTGCAGGAATATGAAAATTCTATAAATCCCCCCCCCCCCCTGGACTTTAATCATATTTAATGTCCGCTGAAAAGGTGTGCAAATTTGAACAGGGGGCTTTTATTAATAGAAAAATGTGGACAGTCTGCAATCCGATATCGTTGAAAGAGTTCAATGAGGGATATACGAGTATGTTTCGAGTAGATAAGATCGTCAGTAATTAAATTAAGTGGTTAAATAAATAGAATAGAAATATAAAACGTGTATGTTAGCAAAAGGAAGGGCTTTTATGTCCTTTGATCGATTAGGAAAAACTTGCCATGCATCACACATTTCCATGTTGATTGATGTGACAATGATGGACATGAAGAGTTCTATAATAAGAAAAAGGAGTGCTCTGGCTCTGGGGTAGGCAATCTGATTGACTGTTTTCATAATGAGTGAGATTATATCTTAAGCACAACTAAATTGAACCACATACAGGAGGAGTAAAACAGAAATGGAAAGCAGGAGGTAAGTCTGCTACGACTTGGGAGTTATGTATGGAATGTGAAATTAGCTGACTAGGCACCTGTTCACTTTTAATCAAGTTTCACACTACATATACAGCAATTGTTCAATCTTTGTAATTTTATCAAATAAATTTATAAAATCCTTTTCATATACTCTTAACCAAATAAACTTTGACCATATACTTTTTGGCCATCTTAATGTTTGCATATTAATAACACTGTTTAAAGTTAATCCACAGAGTAGATCAACTACAACTTATCTAACCGAATTCATCTTTTGAACTCCGTGCGCATTGCAAGATGAGTTGTTGTCACCATTTTTAAATCTCGCAAGGAATTATTCTCCTTAAACTCGAAGCACGCAGCTTACCTGAAAGACTGTCGTCAATACAATTGTTTTTTTTTTTTAAAGGAAAACAAAATAAATATTTTCCCCAACAGCTCATAGAGAGCCAGGGCCTAGTACGTGTTATATTTTTCGCACGAATGGAAGGGACCCAAAGTTTTATTGCCGATTTCGAACGTCAGATTGAGAAGCTTCTTTATGACAGATTATACTCTTGTAGATTTGTCATGCCTGCTTAGCATAGTCCAACGCACTAACCACTAAGCCACGGCGACCACATTTTATTTTCAGATCAAATCTGACCCCAGTCATTTCGGGAGTTCCCCAAGGTAGCCAGCTTGGGCCAATGATCTTTATCTTGACTATCAACTATGTCGATCGTGTGATCAAAGGCTCTGAATTCTTTAAATTACCTTCGTAAAGCACCTTGTTTACTACGAAATCTATTGAAATCGATGTCAGTTTCATAGGTTTTCCCGTACGTTATCTTTCTTAGGTCGACGTGCCATACAGCACATGAAACAATTGATTTATTGACCGAAATCTTCAGAGATGCCATAATATCGCAAAATGTTAACGTCAATTAGCCTCAAACAAACGATTTGACGTCGAAAATTTGAAGTCAATTTGACGTCGAAAATCGAACGAATCCATGGAGACCATTTGGCCAATATACTTCAATCATATTCAAAAAATCAATGGATATCTCATACACAACTTCTTTTATTTCATTTTAAATCTTAAATTCCTGCAAAGTTCCAAATTTAAACCCGAAACTTCTTTAAAATTTTGTTTTAATATTTTTCTTAGAACATTTTCTTATTGTCTTCAACAATTTTCCTTGTACACATGTTGAGTCCTCGTTCAAAGTTATTTAAAGTCTTCTCCTTTTTGAAAATCAAATTGAAAAAATTGACACAACAACTCAACAAAAGTAAACAAATAATCTACAAACACTTTCAGCTTGTTTGTCCTGAACTCTACCATTAAGTTGTATACTCTTCCTAATAACATTCCATTCAAGCGTTTTTGTTTATTTTGATAAGATTTTCTTTTTGTCGCTTGCCACGAAATTTTATTAAGCAAAACGTGTTTGGTGGTGATAGATGAAATATTTTTCCGTCAGAATTGTTGAAGATAGCATGAGATATATAACCCAAGGACACTGTCAATCAAATATCAAATTTCCAGAAAATTCCGACAGGCTTATTAGTATCACTTTGTCAAGCTATTTCTTTTCATTGATCTAAAAAGGATATGAAATAAAGAATACGCAAGCAGAGACACATACAAGGAAGAAGATGGTTGATTGATTGATTGTTTCGAAATAGGATAATTTGGGTTTGGGTCCTTTTGGAGAACCACGAAATCGAGCATACAATTGATGGAGAAAAATCGTGTTTATTTAAACGATTTGTTCAATTTAATTTAATCTTATAAATTAACATGTAATTTTGTTGATGTCTTGTAACTTATTGCGGTTATAAAAAGTGTAGATGGTAGATGGCAAATGAATTGAAACCAATGTGATACTGATCGATCAATGTTGAGATCCGTGATTTATTACAATTCTTTATGAACAATAAAACATGTAATTGGGGAGTCGATTGGTCAAAGTATTAAAGTAGAGTACCAGTGACGAACATCAAATCAATTGCAGGATTAAACCCTCTAGATGCATTCTTTCTTGCTTAGTTTTACAATCAAAGTCAAACGTGAAGTTAAAAAAAATATATCAATTAACGCGAATACTCAAGAACTGATATCCCCTTGTTATTTGACATTCTTCTAAACAGTGCTGTGTTAAATGGCTTCCCAGCAAGCGAAGTTAGTTGTGCACTTGTCCAATACATCTTCCTTTATGACGTTGTTCTTCCGGGATAGATTTAAAAACGGATGTGTATGCAAAAGTTGTTATCGTTAGTTGTGTCGAGTGTCCCTTCAATTTTCTGTTCATCATTCAACATGTATGGTTGCGAGAAGCAACCTATGAGGAAAGTCCAAATCGAAAACCTACCCTTTAGCTAAAAGTTCTAATTTTTTCAGGATGCTAGATGTTAGGAGTTGAGTTAAATCAAGCTGACCAATAAATTTGAGTCAGCTGTCCTTGACCTGAGTCTATCCTGAGTTGCCCCATTTGTGAGGTTATAGTTCTTTATGTCCTTATTTATTGGACCTATCCACGTCTTTTTGATCTTTTAAGACCAATGTCTAGATTCATTTCTATTTCTATAATGTGGTCTATGTCTGATGTGGAATAGTGGTATAGACAAAGCAAACGATTAGGGGATTGATGGATTTGTAAACGCCTGCATATTAGACCAGACAGCTCGTTTCAGACGTCTAAGTCCAATTATGAAGATTCCGAGCTTGGAGAACCAATTTCTGTTATATTTATCAATTCCAAGTCTAAAGCAATCTTTCTGGCATATGCAAGATCTTGGTTCGGTGCCTTTTCCCGCATCATACCCGCGGACAGTGGCTATAGAATTATTAGCCAAATTACAGGATGCGTTCGAAACAATGTAGCTGTAAAGCTCACGATTATACATGAGCCGGAATATAGCTCTTTAAGCCTCAAAATTATGCAGGCTGAATGTAGCCAGAATCTCTCTCAAATTTTAGTAATCTTGGTAATGACGAGCTTCTTTTTCGAAGAAAGGGGAGTCCTCAAGTTGCAAAAACCAATTTTAGTCCCGATATGATACCGAAAAACCGTCAAAATTACTCCTGTCACTATTATAGCTATTACGTTCATTTTCCAAAACACATTTTTATTTCAGAAGCCTTTATTTTAGCTGTGCAATTATATTTAACCAAACACACTTAACATATTTATAATTATATATCTTACAAGGAAATCCATATAGATTTTTAAAAAAAAGCACTCGCCTCGACTTTAGCATCATTATTTATACATTATTTAAAAAACACAGCCTTCGCAATTACATAAGCATTGATTTTATTTGTATTCTAACACATGGCAGCTGAATTTTTACATCTTGCTTGGTTGGAATTCCAATTTTAATTTCTAAATAATTCATTGCAAGATAACTTTACAATCTTCTCGCCTGCTTAGGTTGTTAAAACTCCATAAATTTTTATTTTTATTTTTTGCTTCTACAAAAACAAAGTCCTTTATATCCAATCGAACTTTTCTACTTCTCTCTTCCCAGTTAGGTAAAAATACCTGTTCACCTCTTTACCTTGCATTCTTTGCTCCTTTTTTTGCTTCATCTCCATCCATTCCGTGGGAATTGTTTCAATTGTGTACAAGAGAATTAACATATATAAGTACTCAAAAGTATAACAATGAGGAATCTTTCATCGACACCAACACTTATTTCGATCGTTAGATTTTAAAGGAAATACTTTAAAAATACCATTATTCACTTTCTGATTCCACGCGGACGTGATTATTTCATGGAATTGTCTTACTGTGAGTTTTGAGTACGAGTATGCAAGGATATTTTCAATTCAGAGGGCGACGTGACATCCCTATCGTAGTAGAAAATTCTTGTGGGAGTTTCATTGAAACACGAGAGGGTTTATTTAAAATGATTTTATATATCTATCATTGATTGACATCGTTAAGAAATTTCATTCAAAGTGTACTGACATTTGTTGTTCAGTTGATTTGGCAGCATTTTATTTGATCATGGATGGTCAGGAAAACTACTAGTGTAACAAAAAGAAATCAAATTTACATCCCCAGGAGATTTACGAAGGAAACCAATTAAGAATGATTGTTGGGATTTATTTGGTATACTAACTGGACTGCATAATGTGAATTCAAATTAACATGTGTCACGAAATATGATTGAATAGGGATTTTTTTGTTTTTTTATTTGACCCACTGACATCCATTGATAGTTGAGTAACTAAAGTATTTTCTTAAATTAAATAAGAAACGGAACGTGAACTTGTGTTCACTTAAAGAAATTTGAGATATCTTCGCTCTTTTGGGATTTCTTTTTGTGTTCTCTATGGCGTATACGTAACTTTTTCTTTATTTCCTGTGGTTGTGGTTGTGAATTGAAAAGATTCATTTTCTTTTAAAGCTTCTGCCACTTGGGGATATAGAACAAGTTCTGTAATTGAATAAAGGATATATTTTATGATTCTGATATTAGTACATACATACGAAGGCGGGAAATAGCACGCTTTCTAAATTAAATTTTGTTGCCTTGATTGGTGCAAAAGGCTCGTCTTTAACAAAGTCAAGAACGTGCAATTTGCTACAGATCCTCGTCAACTTTGACTTGACTTTATAAATGCAGCTGAGCAAGCTCACTTGGGATCGAGTCCTAGAAAAAACAAAAGTTTTTCGCAACGTGTAAAGATAAACGAAAAGGGACCAAACTATTTGGGTCATTTTCGATATCCCTCTGGATACGGACATAGCTTGATATTTGGTGAAAGGAAAAATAAGCCGGCACCCTTGCCTACCCCAAATTTGAATATAATTAATAATTACCATAGGTTGTTGTCCCAGTTTTACCTGTTAGGGATCCTTTTGAAATATTTTTGATTTTTGCAAGACTTACTTCGCGGATCCATTGTACCCTTAAAATGTTCGCTATGAAGACGCCCAATTCGAAAACCACCTACAAAGACATATGAATCACAGAAGTTTCCTAAAATCATTCTTTTTTTTCTGTTACCCTGTGCAGGAATGATGCACGACAGGTATCGTACAGATTACATTATTCTTCGTCCCTTCTTCAGCTTCAAAAATAGTCCAAATCATTCTGCGTGAACTCCTATTGCGCATTCCGTATTCCCTTTGGAATAAGTTTTATGAGATTGTTGGAATTCTAGCTTGATTAGTAAATGGAAGGTGGAGATACATAAGAAAAGGTCTCACAATGGTGGTATTCATCTACTGGATTATTATTGTTTGAAGACATTAACTTACTGATAGCAAGCCACCTTGTATGTACTTCAAGAGAACCAAATGAATAAATTACTCAGTCAACAGCTCATTAAAGTGGTTACCTAGCAAAGATATACAAAAATAATGGGGATTGCCATAACATTAACATGCTTCAAGTGTACTTTAAGGCTCATTTCATCGAAAACTCATCACCATTTCCCAAATAAAATATATTATACCTCATAAATCCTTATTCAAAGAACACAGCACATGTATGTATGTGCGATGGCATGTGCAATTATTCACTTGACAATCCTTCCCGACGACATCATTCTCCTCATTATAACTTGATTTTATGACATGAAAATAAATCAGCATCAGATGGTGTGCATATAACTTCTGATTCTTCTTCCCTTCTTTTCCAGGATACGATTATTAGTTTGAGAAAAAAAACAAACCCACAGACACACACACACTCAACCATGTTAAAGAAACCCAAACCGGTGCCACCCACAATCGATTACGATTATCTGATTAAGTTCCTTGCTCTCGGTGATTCTGGAGTTGGTAAGACGAGCTTCCTTTACCAATATACAGATGGAATATTCCATTCGCGATTTATATCAACTGTTGGTATAGATTTTCGTGAGAAGCGTGTGGTAAGTAGGAAAAAAAAAAAAAAAAACTAGTCGTTGTCTATAGTAACTCCATTTTTAGATGTACACCTCACGGGGACGAAGTCACCGTATTCACCTTCAACTCTGGGACACTGCGGGTCAGGAACGTTTTCGTAGCCTAACAACTGCCTTCTATCGTGATGCCATGGGATTTCTTTTAATTTTCGACTTGACCAATGAGAAATCCTTTCTCGAAGTTACCAACTGGTTGGAACAACTAAGAATGCATGCTTATTGTGAAGATCCTGACGTTGTATTGTGCGGCAATAAATGTGATTTAGATCATCAGAGGGTTGTCAGTGAGGAACAGATACAACAGGTGGCAAATCGTTACAAATTGCCATATGTGGAGACGAGTGCTTGTACAGGATTGAATATACGACATGCGGTGGATTTATTGCTCGAGAGGGTAATGAATCGCATGGAACTGCTGATGAGTAAGACAGATGTTCCAATTCATCAGCGAGGCATACCAAATCATTTCTACTCAACCGATACCGTGAGACTGGGTGTAAATGAAGTTCAAATGGGATACGATGCAGGAGAGACGAAAAGAAAGTGCTATTGTTAGAGAGCACCTTGTGTTTATTTGTTCGTAATTACATTCTGTAACTGAATTCGATGTAAAATTAATGTGTTCCATGTAATGTTTAAGTACAACGTTCATTAAAATTGTATAAATAAGGAAAGTCTGTTTATTCTTTGAAGTCATCATTGATGGACATGTCCAGTGAAGAAGCATTGAAATTGAAAACAGATTGCTTTGTTTTGCAGTATAAGTCTGTAACCACCATTTTCCAACGGCGAGGAGATAAATCATTACATTCTTTAGAAGCAAGGATTGCGTATCCCGAATATCCTATAATATAATTATGAAACTATTTTAATCTACATAAGTGTGAATGAGAATACAAACCATTACATTTCTCAGTATTTTACGCGTAAAGCGGTCAGATCTTCATCAAAAGAAAGTGGCAGTTACTTAGACACTCTTATTAAATCTTATTTCTTCAAAATAAGGAAGGAGCTGCACTTATTTTCGGACCTATCGGGCGTCTATAACAGCGCTGGGTCCTTCAAATTAATAAATAAAATCAGGAAACACGTTTTAAACATTAAATAATCTTTGAACTGACATAACGATATCTGCAATGCCTCATGCAAAACTTGTTTTAATAAAAAAATTTAATCGCACTGTACTACCACAAATTTTTCAATACGTCAGAAATGTACAAATGAACTAAGATCAGTCAAAACGTCACTTCTTGTTGTCGATTGTCACAATGTAACTAGAATTCGAAGGTATTCAATTAAACGTTATAGTTACATCCATAGATGTATGTTATTCACAAGTCCTACAAAAACAATAAATAACACAAAATATTACTGATAGCATTGAAAACTCTTATCGAATTTGAGGTGACAATCGATTACTCATAAAGTGATGACAAAAAAAAATAAAACATAGAATGATTAGATTAGACGTCCATTTTCTATTATCGTTACAGTAAATAGGTAAATTGATTTGTAGGCCAATTGACAATTCACGAACAACTTTCGACTTAAACTGTCAAGTCTGTCCAATCCAATTTAATTGATTCGTGAGAAAAATTTTATATCATTTCTCGAATTTTTGTTTTATTTTTTGAAGTATAATTAATTTTATTTTTTTATTTTTTTTGGTTTGGAATGAATTTAAGGGCAACATGGTGTTTAGCAACAATTATAAATCTGGTCTTGCTTTTGGAATGTAAGCAAAATACATATTCATTGACATATTGGTGATTGATTTGTAAAAATTTGAAATTTTGAAATCGAATTATTTTGACACTTGTGACATTTATTTTTATGTGAACGTTTGATGTTATACAATGTAAACATTTTGGACATAAAGTGTAAATAAAGTGTGAAGTTCGTTATAATCCAACATGCACATTATATTCTAGATATTTTCCTATTTCTCGGAATTGAAAACGCCGCTCAATTTGTCGATACTTGTGTTTCTAGATTAGAAAAACCTTCTACCTATCAGATGTATATCAATTACTGATTACAAATACACGATTGACCGTGCTATTCAAAAATCACTTATAAATGGTTTCAAGTTTATACTCTCAAAGGTTTTTCAGTGATGCCGTGAAAAACTGTTGGAAGTTTTGCTGACTCGAACCTGTGTCACTAAGTCGCGACAATTAACTTCAGGTTCAGTATTATTTATATCGAACACCAAACTTGGTTGTGTAGGCTTGGCGTCTTGGAAAACAATAGTTCACTTCGTGAAAAGAATGTGAGAAGATGTGAAATCAGACATACCACCTTGTCGATTTGTCTGCAAGTGGTCGAAGTGAATTCCCCTTGAACCTAGCGAAAGAAATATGTCGGAACGACGTGAGATAAATAACAATCACAGACTTCGGAATCTCATGGTGTACTTACAGTTTCGCTGCCAGCATAAATAAGCACTAAGTTTTGGATTATATTGAAATTAGTGCGTCGTGAAACTTGATATTATTCCATTGTTTGCTTTTAAATACTTGCCAACAGCCTTGATAATATCCCAAGAACTTTGTGACTTCGCATGCCATCTGCTCATCTTTTGATCCTTTTTTATCTTCTGTACACAAACTTTTATTTTCCGCTTTTCTTTACAATTCTTTTACATTTTTTTTTCTTTTTGGAAATATTCTTAAGTCCTTATTTTCAGCTTCCCTGATCCAAGCTAATCCAGATCCTAGAATAATTAATGGTGAACTCGCATCGTTTAACAACACAAAACATCAAGTTTCAATACGACTCAAATGCCGGGAGTTTCCATTTGGAAAGGGTCACATTTGCGGTGGATCACTGATTGGCCCAAATAAAGTTTTGACAGCAGCTCATTGTGTTTACAAGTAAGTTGTCAATTTATCAAATGTTATTTTTAAAATAATTTGTATCCCTTTCAGTACATCCAAAAAGAAGTATCGCTCTGCTAAAGAATTCTCCGTTGTAATGGGTACATTAAACCGATTTCTCAAAACAAGTGGTACAATTGTCTCTGATGTCGCTTCCATAGCAACCCTGGGGCCATTTGACATGACAACATTGCAAGATGATGTCGCGTTAATGTTTTTGGAAACCGGTTTGCCTGAGAACAAAACACATTTAACAGTTGAGCCGATTATATTAAATAACATAACAATACCGGCAGGATCTGTATGTCAAGTTTCCGGTTGGGGTAAAACTAGTTCTTCTAGCTCAGTAAGTTTAATAGAACAAGGATGTTCAATTATTTATGCTCTCTTTCAGTTGCAGAATATTCCGGCAGATTTACGAATCGCAAATGTCTCAATAGTCGATAAGGCAATTTGTACTTTAAGTTATCAGTACAAATTAAAACCCGGAATGTTGTGCGCTGGCGATATAAAAGGTGGCACTGATTCCTGTCAGGGAGATTCGGGTGGTCCTTTGATATACAATGGCACCTTAGTGGGTGTTGTCTCTTGGGGTACCGGATGTGCTTTGCCTGGATATCCTGGCGTTTATGCCGATGTAAAATACTACATCGATTGGATAGTCAAGACGAATAGAAGTGAAAAGCTTGCTTGGAGTTGGATTATGCATGGGATTGTGGTTTTAATGTTAACTCTTATTATAGGTAGTTACTTGTAAGTAAATAAAAAAAAATATTTATAATTTATTATTGTCATTACTTTTCGTTAGTAGGTGGATTTGGAAGAAATACAACCTATTGCCGAGGTCCTCATGATGCGACGTTCAAAAAATTTGAATGCCACTTATCAAGACCTCTATCCTAAACACCTAAACCATGGTCCATTTAAATGTTTGTGTTTCTATTTTTAGTAGTATAACAATGGTTATAAACAAGTATCTTTTCGCTTAAAAAAAAAATGTCCGCCATTTTGAATCCGCCATCTTGAAATTCTTTAAAATTGCTACAATTTCGTTGAAATTGAAAATGTTACTCGTTTAAAGGTGCTTATTATAAATTCAGGTTTGGATTTCCTTAGAATTGTTTATATACAAATTGTTGTATACAAAAGAAATCCACCTATCTCTTGCGGCTTGTGCCGGGAGGTCTTTTTTTTTTTTTTCTTGTTGTCACTTTTGAGATTTCGTTTTAACAAACTATTCATTCAGGAAGCTTTTGGTCGACCTTTTTGTGGTTTCCCATGATGCTACGTTTGATTTGAACATCTTGGTGGGGAGTATTATGCACCTTCTTGGATTCTGTTGAAAATATCATTTTTTGGCGTTATCGTCTCCAGATTTTAAGCTGCCAAAAAAGGTAAAGATTTTGACATTTCTGTTCTTCTTTTCTTTTTCTTTTCTGTCTTTTCTGGCATTTATTTTGAGTCCAGTTTTGGCAAACTCGTAGACTCGGGCCTTGTAGACCAAGTCATTGATTTTCTCTTGTATATCAAAGAGTTTGACCGGAAGTAAGAATATATCATGTGTGAAGACGAGGTCTTCAAGCTGGTTGTGAAAATTCCAGTGTTTGCTTTTTCTGCTTCCTTCAATGCCATCGCGTTGTACATTGTCGAATATTTAAAAGAGAATCAGTCTAAGGTATTCTTGCGGCACTCCTGGCTCAGCAGTACAACCTTTCGGACAGTTGGCTATTGTGTACGATCTTGCATTTGATTCCATTGTACTAAGCTTAATTTAGAGATATGAGCTTGCTGCGAGGGTTGCATATACTTACATTCGTTGGTTTGTTCTAAACACAAGAACATCTTTTTGCTCTTTTCTAACCGTTCCGTTAATTGTTGTTCGTATTCGGTTTTGCAGGATACTAGATTGTATTTTAGTGGTAATCTACAGAAACGTCATTCCTCTATAATTTTGACATAGATTTAGGATAGATTTTCTCTCTTTGGAATAAGCACGAGGATATCATGTAATCAGTCGTCCCTAAGTTTTTGGTTTTTCTAAATTGAATGTACCACTTCTTGGCAGGCTTGACAGACCTGCAGGAGTATTATCTTTCATGAAAAAGCTTCTCAAACAGCCCATTCGGAGGCGGCAATAACACTGTAAGTCCCTTTCATTCGTGCAAAAACACGCGAATATAACACGAACAACATGAGAAGGTAGGTTCTGCCAAATTTTAGTATTTTTCAAAATTTATAATCTAAAAAATGATTTTTTAAACAAGACATTTATTAACTGTTATATTGCTAACATTATACAACAAAATTACTTAGAAATTTCGAAATTAGTATTGTCACCAATAGAATTAAAAACGGAAGTTGCTGAACTTTACTACCATCACTTTTCGCTGTTTTAATCCAATCCTTAAAGAACATTACATCTGTATATATTCCTGGTTTATTCTCCACTCCACAGCCATAACCAAATGATACAATTCCCGTCAATTGTCCATCACAGACTAATGGTCCACCAGAATCTCCTCTGCATGCATCTTTTCCGCCTGCCATATAACCCGCACATATTTGACCAGTAACAAACAACGTGGCATCATAGACTCGATTGCATTCATTTATGTCAATTATACGAACGTCAACTGTCAAAAGATTATCAGAAGGGACTTCCTAAGATTAAAAAATAATTTTATCTAGAACATTTCACAAAACTTGTGTGACAACTCGAAGGTTTGTCGTTGTTCGCCAAAAGGTGAACAATGGTGTTGTTCATTTTTGACATACCTCCTCGGTCAAACCCCATCCTGTCACTTGACAAAGAGTATCGTCTGCCACTGGGGAATCCACCAATTCAATTGGCTGTACAGTAGGGTGATTTTCAGGTACTTCACCATCCAAAATAATGTATGCAACGTCATTGGAAAAGGCAGTTTGATTAAAGTTCCGATGTATCATATAATCTTTCACATTGTACACTAAAGTGTTACTATCTCGAATATTTCGTAATAGTGTCCCCATCGCAACGACCAGTAAAGATTTATTAATATTTTCATTTATCGGTCTGTAAAGAGAAATAAAGAAGAATTTCACTTTTGTAAATGTATTTTAGTTTCTTACGTCCTTAAGCAATGAGCTGCTGTCAGAACAATACTTGGGGTAATCAAACTACCACCACATATGTGTCCTAAACCGAAAATAAACGAATCCAAAGTCTTCAAACGAATTGAGACTTGATGTTTTGTATTGGCAATTTCAGCCTGATATCCATTGAATATTTTTGAATTTAAATTAGTTGCTATCATGGCAGAGAAGAAAGAAAAGAAGAAAAAAATTTAAAAATACGGATTTTTCAGAATCTTATGGCAGTACTAACCTTCATTTGCGATTGTGATGGGAAATTGTGTGAACAAAAGAACGATGGACGCTACTAGATATGCGGATGCGTGCATTTTGAGTGGTAATGCGTTTGTAATAATAATACACCTTTATATTCAATTGTAAGTTGGACAATTTACGTTCATATTTTGAGGTGAGTGCTGATAACGTATCTGGATGTAAGTGTTCATCTTGAGAAAAGTAGTTTTTCCCCATCTAGGTACAGTAGTGGCGGTAGTGTTTGAGTAGTTAAAACTTGCTCTTTACGGAGAATGGAATCAGATTTGAATTCATGTCTCCAAAATGTTTTATTTTATACATATTTTTCTGTGGAAAAAAATATGAAAAATATTAAGGGAACTGCTTTGAGCTTTCTCTAATTTATCGCTATTGGATGTTGATAGGTCTCTGACTATACACACCTAAGGTTATCCTTTACTTGAAGTGGATGGTAAAAAGGAAGCCGTTTGGCTGGAAAAAAAGAGGGCAACAAGTCCATTCATAGGACCAGAACCTTACTGGGCTATGGGTGCACACACCATTCGAGGTGAGCGAAAAGATCAAGAAAACAAGCGGGCTAATCTCTTGATGGTACTCTCGAAACCAAGGCAGGCAAAAGCACTCATAAGAAACTACAATCATCGAAAATCTGAAATGTGCATCAACCCAAGGAGTAACACTTTCGGGCAACTGTAGAGCAGACGAATTAGCTAAGGAAGGCGCGGGTCGGATCCTTTCTGAAAATGGAGGGGAACCGCTTGCCTCTCTAGAATCGATAAAATCTCACCCTGATAGTGAAGCTTGAGGAATAGCTAATAGCAGGTGGAATAGTACCAACACTTGCCTCCTATCAAAAGAGATCTGGGCTAACCTGGATTTGAGTAGAACAGGAAGAATTCTGTCCGCGAACAGCAGGTTTATAAAAATTATAGTGGGAGCCATCAGAATGGGTGTACCTTAAAACGATTTCTGTAAAAGCTGCGAGACGACGAAGAGGAAGAAGAAACGACTACACACCTTCTGTGCATATGGCCTGCTCTATTAAGGCTCAGGAGGAAAACATTAGGAGAGTACTTCTTCAATGATCTCAACAACCTAGCTAGACTCGACATCTTAAAAACTAAGAGCTTTGTATATGAGTCTAATTGGTTCTGCACTAAGTGCGGCACAGGATAGGGTTCACACCGATACTGTTAACCAGAACTTATACTCCATTATCTCCTATAGGAAATTCCACATGTGTGGTTTCTGAGGCTGGTTTCCGATTTCTACACGAAGTATCACAATGGGCCTTCGTTCTGGCCTAAGTGGGTCCCTGCGGGGGACAGCTGCCCAACCTAACCCAACCTAAGGAGGAACACTTACAGACTTCCTCATGGGTCACTGTAAACTCCGTGAGGACTTAAGGAACTTAGGTCTAGGAAACACAGAAACATGCTAAGAAACCGAGACGACTTCAGATCACATCCTAAAAGATTATGGGCCACTAAAACTGCGAGGAGGAGATGGATGATCTGGAACACTTCCTCTGTCACTGTCCAGCCACTGCAAGACTACGCCAACGAGTACTGTAATCCACGTGAACGGCAAATCTAAAGCAACTACATAGACAGCAAAGAGATCGGTGACATTCTGTGTTCCTCCAGTAAACCCAGATTTAAGGTGCAGAAATCGTCCCTTAGTTAACCTTATTTCGTTGCCGTAATGCTTAACAATTCTAAAAAGCTGGGTGGATTGCATAAAATTGGCATCTCTTTCAACGTGAAAAATTCATTTTCGGTGAAAATCTAAGCAAAAATCAAATAAGGCATTCTGAAACGCATAAAATTGCATAAGTTTAGCATCTCCAATGCAAACAAACAATGATGCCCCATTTTTTTTTTATTGTTTTTGAATTCACCCGCTTTAACATATCGATTAAAAGCACAAATTTGCTGTTGCCATCCATTTACTGAACGCCTGAACAGAATATGAAGCTTTGCTGGTTTACATTAGAGGTATGAACCTAAGAAAGTTAGTTTTCATTCACTTCCCCATGCATAGATGGCAATGTCTTCGGTAGTTTTGTAACAGTCATAGTGTTTGAAATTTGAATTTATTGTGTACATATCTAAAATTTCAGATAGGTAGAAACTTAACTGAAAACAAGACAACGTCAGATATGACATCCAAGTCAAAATTGCATGTTTAGTTTCTTTGTAAATTGTAAATCTGTGCACAATTGGGAAACACAGATTACCCCGAAAATAAAATTTAATGAAAATAAGACACTTATGGGCTGTGTCAAAAGCAGTTTACTTAAATCACATGTTAAGTCACACCATGTTCGATCAACATTCTGTTGATGACTACAAAATCAATTATAAAGTGAAATTATTTGAAACTTTACCTACTGCCTTTAAACTTTAAAACTGTATTTTAATTAACATCAATATTCTTCCAACCACAAAAGAAAACAGAACTTCTTGCAAAGCTCAGCATTAATGCAAAAATACATTTGGCATAACAGCTGCTTTATGACAATTTTAAACTGACAGGGAGTTAAGACAAATCCACTACCTCACTTAAAGTTGTCTTGCTCATCTGTCAGGCTCTCGTCCAATAAAAACGCTCTTCGTCGGAAATTTCAAATGGTCTAGAAACTGGAACGCCCCCATTTGCAGTGAGTTCATAACGGTGTTGACATACTACAACAGCAAAAGGTAGCTTAAAACAGTCGCTTTGAAAATGGGTCGAATAAGAGTACATTATATCAATTCCTCACAATTTTTGGCACAATTTTATAGATTAAAAATGCAAAGAAAAAGAACGCTTATCATTAAAAAATATTATTTGTGGCCACAAGTGGCAGTGACGCAGAATAATTCCCAGTTTTACTGTCTTTTTTTTTGCAATTCTTCAGTAGCGTAATTTGATTGTTTCTCCTGATAAGCGAATGACGCTCGATATTTTTTTTTGCAAATATTAATCCTACTGGCACACACTTGGCAGGGGGTCTACTTTTAATCAGAATGAAATAAATTATCCGATAGCAATTGAATTAATTTTATGATTTATCGAATTGAAATAGATACCCATTGAAGGAAATGACATCTACTTAAAGTAAACAAACAGTTTATGAAGCCTTCGAAACTCGTGTGGTATTCTTTTACCTAAACCATGTGATTCCTAACCTTGTACTCTATTTAGTTATCAACAAAAGCAAAGCCATACGTCATAGATTCTGATGTATAGAATTAATTTAATCATTTATGCTTATGGAAACACGTAATTTGGTAATTTTAATACTAAAATTAGAATTGGGTTTATTCTGAAATGTTTGTTTTAAATATTTTGTAAATCACACCGGTGAATGTAAAAGATTGCGACCATCTTTGAAAAAAAGTTGCTGTCAATTTTTGACAATTGTATTCAGGAAAGATTTATTTTTATGATCATGCAAAGAATAAACGAGACATTCAAAAGTTTCCTGTGCATTTCGAAAAAGGTTCTGTTTGAAAACACCCAACAACCTCAGCTTAGAAAATCACTCTTTCTTTGATGCAAGAGGCACGTGGTGATGTTCAGTTTGGCACTCTATATGGACTGCTAAGGTATAACTGTAGCTTAAGGGTCTGACTCTCCAGGTTGGTGGCTATGCGTCGGAGTAACTGCCCTACAATATGCGAATGACTTTCTTGGTGCAGATCTTTGCAAAAGAAAGGACGACTTTCGGATCTGCATCTGAATAAACAGAATAACCCATGAAGTGCCAAAAAGCAGAAAACAATTCCAACTAAGATGTTCAATGCGATGGACCACATGTAAATGAATGTCTGACGTCGATTGACATTAAGATTAAATTCGCCATAACTCGGTGCATATGATGTACGCTCATGAACGAAACACATAAGCATTGCCTTAGATATGATGTTAAAAGTTAAGGTATTTTAAATAATAAAAGCTTATGTCCAAGTTGTAGCTAGGTACAACCAAACCTTTCACTCATCCAATTATCCTTCCAAAGTTAATCTAACAAGTAATCGATCTTTCTGGAAATCCATCACCTATCACTACCATCAATTTGGTCATTATATTATGTCAAAGAGGAAGTGCCTCTTTCAAGAAAAAAGTGGTCTTTCGTCTGTGTCGACATCTCTATAAAGAAAACACTCAAGCGAAGGAGAGATAATAATACTCGAGACTCAATTATACCATAAGCACTGACCGCGTTTCACTACAGCTTGTTCCTTTCATGACTCTAATTATAGGCTCCGAACCACATCGAACCAGTTTATGTATAGTCAGGTGGTTTATTACATATCTATGCATCTTTGTATATATAAGTACACATACAGCTTTAATATTTTTCGTGCACTGATTTTTATATTTCAAAGGTTCTTGTAATTTAATTTATTTTTGTAAATCAAATTCGATTAAGGGGATCGAATTTTCAGGGATCTTTTGATTGAAGCAATCATATTTGAGGTTAGAGAACACAAGAAAGATGAAGAAGACAACACTAGCGCACTGTGAATAAGGGTATTAATAACCCCTTCAGCGCTAGTGAATTATATAAAAAAAAACCTCTGGTTGCATAAATAGTTTAGAGTCCCTTGTTGTCAGACAGAACCTTCTCAGATAATCTTGGCAAGGGTTTTCTAGCTCGAACTTTGTCCGGATGTTTACGAGATTGTCATTTAAAAACTGTTTAAAAACGGATGTTTACGAGATTGTCATTTAAAAACTGTTAAGCCCAACTATCGCCGACAGCGTTTTTGTCAAGTTACAAGTTAGTTTCAAAGGATTGATTGGCATGAGTTGCCCGAGTTAAATAAATGTCAGAAGAATCAAAAATTACACCCTTACAAATTGAATCCATTACGATTTTATACGAAATCATTTATTTAAAACAGTAAATTAGTGCAATAAAAATTTATAAAAGCTTATTCGATTTATTGACACTCTTAAAAGGGTTTTATTTGATTTTAAAATAATAACACAAGAACTATTTTATGACTTTGTTGATAGCAATCAATTAGATAGTCTTTAGCGGATGCTTTTGAACTTGAAAAAAATTCGAACAGCTTATCTTTATTTTTTTAGGGGAAATCCAAGTCATAATTACTCTTTAAATTTCCGTACTTTAAGCAAGTAACCTTGAACTTTGTATTTGGGTTTCTTAAACTGTTTTTTATTATTAATAACCCAAATTACATGTAAAGTTGAGAGTTACAGCAGGTAAAGAGAAACTTCTGAAAATACATCTTAACAGCATATTTTGGCAAAGTGTAGAAGGAAGTTAGAAATTTACATGACAAGAAAACTAAAAACAAGTGAACCGTCGAGACTTTACAATTCTTTCTCAGAAGAGGCTGCTGTTTCTAATTACATAAAGAAAACTAATAAAACGTGGGTTGAAAGGAACCTCATAATTGGCAAACAGTACACAGGTTAAAACTCGCCACTTACTTCGAAAACGATAGAGGACCTTACCAATTGGAAGAAATTGCGTTTGGCCTTCAATAACATATAGACCAGCACAAGAAGTTACGAAAGATGCTTGACACTAGGGTATATTAACTCAACATAAGGACACAGGTTTTTAGAAAAATCAGTAACTCGAGGAACGCCATGTTCGAAATCATATCTTCACTGTTATGGATGCTAGTTATGAGTTGCATCTTTGAGAAATGTGTTCAACGGATATACTCGCAATTGCTTATGCAGATGATGTTATGATGGAAAGCTTTTAATACGTTCAGTGCAGTTATGGAAATTGCTTTGACAACCCTCGGTAAATGGGCGAATGACTGTGGAAGTAAAGTCAACCCAACGAAATTAGTTTTCACCAGAACTTGTCAGATATGAAACAACTATACCCATGCTTCCAGAAAAAGGCACTTTCGGTATTCCGATCGCTAAACGTAAACTTAAATGCAAGGTGATGCTATTGAACGAACAAATTCTAGGTGAAAAAGTCATACAACGAGTTCAGCAAAAAAGAAGATTTGGCCGCAGCTGAATCTCAAACACTCTAGGAATTTAATTTCTCGACAGATCGCCTATCAGAACTGTAATAGGTGTCATCACGGGACACTGTCTAAAAAGTAAGCATGCAACATGGCTTGGAGTACATTCAAACGATTTTTGTAGAAGCTGTATGGACGAAGGGGAAGAGGAAACTATTCCCCACCTTCTCCCGCAAAAGAAGACTGAGAAAGAAGTAGAATTCTACTTTAACGAATTAAGCAATCTGACAAACACAGATGTCAAAAACCTCAATCGCTTCAGCAAAAGCTCCAATTGGTTCAACAAGTAGGTACGGAGATCTCCCCAGATCCATGTGGCATCACAATGTTTAAGTGTGCTGGGAACAGGTGACAGCCACTTCAACCTTACCTATTTAGTACAAAGCCTTGCTAACAAACTAATGTGCAAAAATGTATTTCATGCATTTCTTAATAAAATCCACAGTGACTGAGCTTCTTCAAACTTCTCTTTTAACCTTTTCATTCTATTATTCTCATAAAAAGCAGGAAATAGCAACTGTTAACAACAAAAAATTAACAACGCAATAATAGAAAACCAAAATGCACAACACACGGCAACTACCCTTGAACACGGGTATATACCCCCAGCGAAGTTTGTGATAAGAGAAACAGTAAATATGTCACATGACACATCGTTCACAAAATTTTTGATAAACAAAAACAAGACAACAAAAAACTATTGTGAAATACTCTTTTCCATTAATCGTCCCAAATTTTTCTTTCCACACAATCGATCGACACACATTTCTCTTTTTCTTGTCGTAAATTCGTTCTGAGACGTAAATATGTGATTTTGTCATGAAAAACAACATCTCCGCACTCTAATCATATCAATCCTTTGAAAGATGGACAAACAACCTGCTGTTATGGACGTCATTTCAACTAAAAAAAAAACCAAATCCCCCCATAGATACACACGAGTTCATCAACAATCACACTCAGATACAAACCGTATAAGAAACAATTTAGTGATCACTACAGCTACAGATCACGAGCTGGTGGGAGCGCCAAGGTCTTGAAGTGAAACTCGCTTGCGATTGGTTCAATTTGTTGGGCTCGTCAACGAACGGTTCTCTTTACGTCTGGTTAGCGCTTTTTTTGCAGTGGTTTTATTCACCACTTGATGGTGTTGAGGTGAGGGGACTCTACCAAGGCCCCTTTTCATGCCTGAGGCACGCCATGGCATGTGATTACAAAGCTATAGATACATTGAAGAATACATACATATGTACGTACTTTCGGATAGTAAGATAATTGTCTGTGCCTGTGCGCTACATAAATGAAAATGTTTACTTAGAATTTTCCATGAAATTCAATAGATACTTTCGGATACAGTACATAATTTGCTTTTTATTTTTTTCTTTCGATATTGTGGCGTGATTTTGTTTTTGATAAATGAGCGGGGGTATATAGATGTTTTGTATTTGTATACAAGCGCAAGAACAATTAGATACTCTGCTCTGACACAGAGAAGGCTTAATTTTTGGCAATCTTGCCATACGGCTTTGATGGAACACACAAGTAAATATGTAACCCTTTGACGGGTAGAACTTGTTTGACTACTTTTATCCAATTTTTTTCGCAAATTTAGAACGAGTTTATGGGTAACTAAATTTAAAATTGTAATTCGGACAGATTGATGTGAGAGAAAAGTATCTTTGCTCATGTTTATTTTCTTGTTGAAATTTTTTTTTTTCAAATGTTGGTAAAAATTTGACAAAAAAAACTCCTTAACTGTTTAACTGGTCGTGAATATAAAACTTTGGACATACCTATGTAAATTTGTAATAGGGAATATTAAGTTCAGTGAAAATTGATTATAACGACATTCAAGGGACCGATGGTCGTGAACAGCGATAGATCGTTGTAAACGATAAGAACCTTTCAGTTTTGCCACCAACATTTCTATGGTTTCGACAAAAAAGAGGTACTGACTTAAGTGAAGTTCTACTTCCCCATCACCTTTGCAAATTCATTTGCTTTGGCTAGAACAATCGGCCCACTTAAATTGATGCCAACTTTTAATAAGATTGGTATGTGTGTATGCTTGGAACATTTTATTTTCTTTATCTTAAGCTTTGTTGCTAAAGCTCAAAAAAAATAAATAAAAAATAAACACCAAATGGAAAATGAATGAAAAATGTCTTCATCCGATTTTATCTAGGCAGAATGAAGGTAAGTTGTTTTAAGCAATAAGAAGTCCATCTCACAAAATCGATTGAAAAATTAAGGACAAGGAAAAAAATCATCCGAAAACTTTCCTTGCCGCAATCGGATTAGTGCATTTGACAACTAATTATGTTCTATTCCTCCGTGTGGATGAATAACTCTCATATCTTAAAAGTAAATGCACAACTTAACAACACAATGTGTATCATAACGGGAACTCTGACGTCTACATCAACACATTGGCTTCCAGTACTAAGTAACATAGCACCACCAAATATCCGTTGGTCTAATGCGCGACTCCGAGAACATGGGAAAATAGCAAACAACAACCTGTTGCCGGTTCACAATGACATCACCATTCTAGACCACCCTTCGAGACTGAAATATAGAAAACCAACCCTACGCACTTCCGACGCTTTAGTCTCAGCCGTATGAATGAACGAATAATCATACAAATTGTGAACTCTATGACACCTGTCAGTTTCTTGAACTTACACCCAAAACGTAATGATACGAGTACGACTCAATCGCATACGATCCAACTGCGACGTATGTGCTGATTCACTACATAAGAAGGGGGGGTGTCAAGTTGTGACTGTGACTGTGGAGTTAAACGACAAACAATCAGACACGTTGCAAGTTCACTAAGGTCGGAAAACTAAATTCCAGCTAAATACATGGCTCAGCTTTATTCTTGGTAGCATTTTACAAGCAGACCTGTTTTTTTAAAGTAAAAGTACAATTCCGTCGTACTGGTACTTACAATTTTCAAATATTGTACTTGTACTCAAAGCAAATTTAAGTACAGATTAGGTACATTTTAGAATTTAACAGGTAAGCTTCACATGGCATATCTTTTCTATAAATTTAGTCAGGGATATCAGTAAGCCAAGACATGATTACAAGCTTTAATTGTTCTGAAAATCAATTGATACGAAGTGATAAAGCGTCTATGTTTGAAGTACCCAAACCTTAGTCAGACAGTCTCGGAAAGTGGTTCTTTAGAACGCTAGTAAATAGTCAACAGGTCTTTCTACTAAGATACATGACATCGAGGACCATTATTGTTGACTTTTTGGGGAGTTATGGAATTGAAACTACCCACCATAGCTTAAAGTACTGAGAAGTTCTCCTCTGAAAACTGATCGCATTGTAACAACCTAAGATCTCAAAACTTAAATTTTGGACTTAGTTTAGCAAGATTTTGCATTTTGCGAACATTTAAAGGTAAATGTTTGAGAAGGGCCTTAAGTGCAGGCCACCTGTCAATACAAATATTTCATAAATCCTTCACGGTATAATGCATAACAATTACGGTACCATAAGTCTTTACTTAGGAGACAGATGCATGTTTGCCCAACGAGAAGTGAAGTCAAATACAAATATTTGGTGTAACAGCTTATAGAGAGCCAGGGCCTAGCTTTTCGCAATCAGTCATGTTGTGCATGATATATACATATATATATGTGTCTTGCTGAAAACACCCTTGCTTGACAGGCCTTAAGCTGGGCATGTTCCGAATAAGATAAAGCCTAAAATACCTCCTATATGAGACGATTTGTTGAATAGACATTGAAGTTCGTTTGAGTAATCTGTTTGTGTGCGGCATTGTCATATGGTTTGTCCGGTGGTATGCCCGATGATTGGATAAAAATACTTGATATTTCGTCATATGTGAGTGACAAAAAAGGGCAATGACACAAAAAAATCGAATCATAAAAGGGTCCTCAGTAGATCTCAGAACTACTGAGAATGTGAAGCAGAGAGTCGAATATTTAAAAGTTACATTGTCACACACTAAAGATAATTACTTATAAATATCCCTACCATGTTCTTAACATAACTTAAAATTAAAAATAATCCTTAATATAATATCATTTAACTTAAGACGTCTTAATGTTCATTTATTACATAAAAACAAAAAGGAACCTTCAACTCGCTTATGTCTTCTGATATTTGACGTAAGCATAAAATATGGAAAAACTATTTCGCGAATATTCACGGTCAAAGATAAAAAGAAATAATCTTTTTTTTTTATGTATAAATAGAGCATTCTTATTGCGTAAGTATTTGAATTAGGGCACGTGTTAAAGACATCAATTGCATTTGAACATAATTTAAATCGATTTTATTCAAAAACTTGTCTAGGTTGGATGGTGTAAAAAAACATACAACAAAAAGAAAAAACTAATTACTAATAAATATAATTTAGTGGCTGACGTAAAATATTTAGAAATAACTTAAATATAAATAAAAACCAACACATTTTTTTTTTGCAAAGAAATATGAAAATTCATGGGAAACATTTTCAAAAAGTTCAACATTTTGAGGCCTTTTTAAGGATCGCGTGATGTTTTTACACATTTCGTGGGTTGGAAAAAATATTACTTGACGTATGTAGATTTGACATATGTAGATATTTTGTAGAAAAGAATTTTTTATGATTAATTTTGCCTAATTTGCTTGTGAGTAATCATCGCAATTCTTACCTTTGAAGTTTTGATTGAAAACTGAAGGCATTTCTTCAGCTCATAGGTTATGTAAGTGGTCGCCTCGCTCAGGCTTGAGTAGTTAATATTTTGGACTGTAGAGTATGTTGGCTTTTCTCTGCGAGAATAGGTACATTTTTTGGGCTGTGGGAAATAACCCCCAAACCAAAAATGAAATAGCCCACCAAAAGTGGGTGGAAGATGAAATAAATCCCCAAAAAGGTATGAAATACAACAAAAGCTTGTTGTTCGTCGCCGATTTTGGACATAAAAGGACCGTAGCAGAGCGGTACAATAATTCATCATGAAATAACCCCCCAATTTTAAGTACAAAATAGGTCCCCAAAAACCGTTGAAAAAAATCACCACCTCCATACAAATTTTGAGGGGTTATTTCATTTTTCGTTTGGGTGGTTATTTCATTGGGGGTTTATTTCCTGCAGCCCATGTTTTGTCATGAGAAGCTTCTAAATCCGAGGTTAGAATAAAAGTGTAGGGCTGGAACTACCTTTGGATTAGATTAGAATATTAACTGAGGTTGGACTTAGTCCATTATCACTGCGGCCACCAGTGCGTCTATTGTTACGTCCTCTTCCTTAAAGCTCCTCCTTGAGGACGGAGTGGGCGATGAATCCGGCGATATCTTTGAGTGAGTTGGGGGTTATATCTTCTGCCATGAGGTAGTAGTTTTCTAAAAAATGATGACATGTTCTTAAGAGGCAGTTACATTGACACAGTATGTGTTCTGCTGATTCTTCAACTTTGTTGCACATCCTATATGTATTTTCTTGTGCTATTCCCATAGTCATGAGATGTGTTTTAATCCGACAGTGTCCGGTTAGAAAGCCGGTTAGTTGTAGAAATTGTTTCGTTTTTTTTTTTCGAGAAGAGGTTGGTACACAAGTTTTGGCTTGTCTACTACCTTATCCTAATTTGAATTGTAAATTCTATTTATTATGTTTAAATCTTACTAAAATAATTTAAAATTATTATTATCAACTTTTTTAAACTAAGTAGCTTTGTCATGCATGTTGGTTTACCTTTATTTATCGCAACTGACTAAAGTACACTCCACCGCGTCATATGTCATGAGATCCATTCATGTTGTAGATTACCAACAACGAAAAAATATTAAAAAAAAAAAAATAGATAAATTTCTATTTACGAGATAATTTTTGAACTTGATTCGCAAGAAAACAGACAAAAAAACAACCGAACTATGAATGAACGAAATATCGGATGATAATTGCGTATCTTGAAAACAGGCATTTGTATACATAGATAAACAAAATTTCCTACTTTTAAGTGACGTGTATTATCTATGTATGTACATAATACGTCGTTTATTTGATTTATTTACGAAAAAAAAAGGTTAGTTTTTCAATAAATTGTTTTGAATTCCCAAATGAAAGCGAATTTAATTGAGGAAACTTTAATTGAAATACACTCATCAAAGAGATATCGAATGGAATATTTATTTAGCTAAGTGACAATCTTCCACAAATCCGTCCATCGACGACTTATTCACGAAGGTTGAAGCCAAGGAGAACAAATTTGTCCTTAAAGTAATTGTTCCCATAATGAATAGAATTTTTTTTTCTCCGAGTTTCTTTATCTAAGGACGGGTCCGCACGTACCAGAGATTACACATCCCAGGTGACGATAACTAGTGAATAAGCTCGGTTGGTGCGTAGAGATCCTTACATGATTCTAGTCGCTGGGACTATTTTTCTTTCACTTTTGTTTTAATATGTACCTACATCTACATATATATGTATATAAAGCAGTAAGACCTGACTGACTCATCATCGCCGAGCCTAAACGGCTATCGCTAGAAAGTTGAATTTGGACAGTAGTTTCCTTTTGTGGCGTAAAGAACCACTATGGAAGCATTTTTTGAATTTTTGTTCCAAAGGGGAGATACAGGGTGTTAAATTTTGCAGATTTATATTATGCGCAACCGTAACCATCGGCACATCATCGGTTCAGGATCATGTATTGTTTTTGTTTCGCCGAGATGCGCAAGGGTAGTTTTTTCATTTATTTTTCTTTGATCGTATTCTTGCTTCTATAGATACACTACGTAGTTTATTTTCAATGCATTCGCAGTTTGTAGCAATTCGACAGGGAACGGGTGTGTGGATGATTTGGTTGGATGGATCTTTAAGTACCTATCTATGAGACTACTGAACCGATTTAACAAATTCAATACTGAAATGGTGACACTTTTTGCTATCTTTTGCCTTTGAAAGTTCAATAGGAACAGACGATTTTTAACGACTAAGTATGAACTTTAGTATGTATGGTGTGCATGCGAAGCCGCGGGAGGACTGCTAGTATGTGTATAAAACGAGAGTTCCACCCCTTTGCGTCTCTCATGAGCTCACAAGAAAGAAATTATGCACATACATCACTAGGCAAATGGGACATAAATGGGATTAAGACCACTCAGAACGATGGGGGATAGAATTTACTCCGAGCGGCCCTACGCTCGTTGTTGTCGTTCCATAACGCTCGTATGAATATGCATTTTCTAATTTTTACGTTTTCAGTGCTGCGCTAATTCGAATGGTTTTCACCTTCTCAATCTCCTTACTAGGTTTGTGTGGTCCAGAAACTGAAGGGCCTCAGGGTTCGTGTGATGTCGGAGCCGCTCTCCATGTTTTTTAGCATGTCTTTTGACTTCATATTTTACTGGTTCCATACCCAAGTCTCTGTGGAGGTCTTCATTCTGAACATACCAGGGTGCATTGAAAATATTTTTCAATACTTTGTTTTGGAATCTTTGGATGATGTCCATGTTGGTCTGTTTAGTACAACCCCAGAGTTGAATTTTGTATGTCGATATGTGTTTGTTTACTTGTCTATAAAGTTGGAGTTTGTTACAGAACAGTTTGTTGAACAGAACTAGCTTTGGCATTTCTGACGTGTCTAGTCTACACCAAAAGCTCTTTCAAAATAGATTCCATTAATCAAATGATAGTTGCCTGAATCTAGATGACAGAGTCATCGGCTTACTCGTATGCGTTGATTTTTATTCGTTTTTCTATTAAGATTTTGAGAATTAAGGTGAAAGTATTTCTCCCTGCAGTGTTCCTCTAGTCGATTTTTTTCCTACGGGTATTGTGGGTTGTACAGCGACATCGACTTAGCCAAAAGAGTGAACGTTCAACGACTGAGGTGGCTGGGTCATGTAGAGCATATGGACACCAATGTTCCGGTTCGAAAAATCGTCGAATCCGGCCCTGAGGGACAGCGCAGTATGAGGAAGACCACGACTCCAACCAACTTAGCGTGCGAAATTGGAGGCAGCTAGCTAAAGCTCGAGCTGACTGCAGCGCCACCTTAAGGAAGTAAGTTAGTATGGTGTCTGATTTGATAATTCTACTAATAAGCATATCATGGATCCAGTTTATGGTCGAGTTTCTTATTTGCAAAACACAACACCTGCTTGTTGATATAATTACACTTATTTATATATTTATATTTATATATATATATATATATATATATATTTATTAATTCAAAAGAAATTGTTCTAGTTATTGAATAATTTAAGTTGAGAAAATTTAAAAGCAGAGTGTTGAACACTTGTTATGATATTTGTCAGCAACAGTGTGTTCCTATATTTTTTAATACAGACAAAGATAAGGAAATCATTCGAAAATCAAAAAAAAAACAAATCGCCTTACCAATTTTGTGCTAAAATATTAATAACATTTTACACAGAAATCAGAAACAAATGGTTGGCATGTGATAAAAAGGTTGTAAATTTAAGAAATAAACAATGAAATTGCTAAAACAAATGCAAGGTGTCAACTTAGTTGAATAAATAGACGAAAATTTTAATTACAATTACGAGTACAAGCAGGTTTAGTATAAACATTGCTAGTAAACTAAAGCAATATTGCTTTAAGTGTGTTTTTGTTTGCAAATAATCTTAGCTATATGAAGCATGTTTAAATAATGTAAACATGCGGCAAAAGATTAAAAAAATAATTCGAATATACTATTCATTTTTGATTAAATTAAGAGTACGGTACTTACTACTCTTTAGTTAGGTTCGAAACAAGTTAATTGCTGGCAGCCTGATAGAAAACTGATAGCGTTTAGCTATTATATGTCATTGAATCAAAACTGTATAATTTACTAAGTCCGTGTTGATGACTTTAGCTCTTAAATGCATATTTTGTTATACAAGCTTGTGCTAAAGATAAATTGGTTTATTCTGCTGTAGGTACTTGCCTTCAATGATTTAATGAAAAACAAATCAATTAATATTATAATCTTGTCCAATTAAAAAAACCACTCCCTCAAGGCGTAAGACTTACTTAACCACCGATTTTGCCTGTATCCATGCAATTTCAATTCTTATTTATTAAAATAGAAAAAAAAACCTTTTTAATTCTCGAAAATTGAAAACAAGTTACCACTGCATGGGTCATGCAGTTTGCATGACTTGCTTGCATATTTCCAAGTCACTATCCCCCTAAACAAATTTCTAATTGATTGTTCACATTAGTGACAAGTGTACTTTTGTGTTCAACAAAAAAAAAAACCAATGTCCTTCTCCAATATATATCTACATCACTTCAATCTACAACAGAAGTTCAGAAGTCTCGAGAAGGCAAACAATATTTCTAACAAATTAATATATCCATGAGATTCAGTGCACCCACTTCAAAGCAACTAGATCCCCCACTCATTTCGATTGCAATTTTGCATAATTTTATCGCGAGAATATGTTTGCATCTGAGAGTGAGTAGATACATAAAATATTTACCAACAACAACGTCACAGGCCCAGCCCACAAATTTCAGTAGAATTAGTTCAAGGGCTTTAGAACAAGCCCCCCCGTAAAAATGACCAGTATACCTCCAAAATCATCCCACATGCCGTATTAAGTCATCACTGGGGGCTCGAACATCAAGTATTTCTGTGCCATAAAGTAAGGTCATTCAAACCGAAAGACGTAATGAATTTGTTTACGACAAAAGATTCAGATACATTCATAATTATTGAATGGCGAAGGGGGAGGGAGGGTGTTTTTTTCTTTTTTTATATTATTATTTTTTACTCACCACTCATTCGACGTCATGTGGAAAAAGTATGTATGCATGTGAAATTGTTTTTCAGCAAAACTTTTATACGCTATCGTTATCTCAATGTACATAGTTCTGCTACGATTTACAATTTGTTTACAAACTTATAAATCAGGCGTACACTATATGTTAACAGAAGGCACATTGGTAGTTGTAATATGAAAATTATGGTCAAGTGAATTGTTTACTCACTCTCTGCCTATTGTCAATTGGCGGCAGTGACGTTTTGTTATTGTCGTTTCTAGGTATTTCAATTTACAATGCGTTGAGACGTATTAGATTTTTTTTATTCTTCCCACTATATCAAAGAGGAAGTATTGCAGTTATTCAATTTTTAGCAGGTAGACAATAATTAACCTTGTGACAAGAATGATCTTGACGAAATTTAGCAAATGTGAAAATATTGTAGGTTGATTGTAAATTAAATTAATTTGATTACAATTTGACACGAATGACACATCACTGTTGAGTTATGTTTAATTCTTATGACAGCACACGCTTTATATCAAGCTTATAACCAAAAAATACAGAAAAAAAAAAGTAATTTTTCTCTTTCCATTTACAGGAACTTGAAACGAAGGAAGAATTATTATGCTCGACAAAATTGTCATTAATTTGTACGTATGGCTTAAAAATGGATGATGGAGTAGTTTCCGGAATCTAACTACTATTACCCGGTCAAAATCATGGTAGAAGTGGTTGAAACTGGTGAACCTGCCAGAGGCATTAAAAGCGCGGGTGCGCCGTTTTGATACCACAACTCACGTGACCTGGATGTTGATGGCCGTAGCTAAGAGTGTAGTTTTCAGATCCATCCTGTGGAGTTAAAAAAATTAATAATGTTGCAGAATTCTATGTTGGAAATCTGAGATAGTTCCTTAAAAAAGGGGTTTCCGAGTGTGCACTGGCTGCACTGGAATGTTGTTTCCTTTTCGAGTGAATTGTCGCAACTGCGGCAGTGGCGGTTGAACAGGATGCCTAACTTGGCAGCGTGTGGACCAGTGGACAGTGGCCGTGCTAATTGCTGTGATTCTTGCTGTCTCGATGCGGTTCCTATTGATTAGGTCATTCGTTCTGTTTTTATTGAAGGCGGATCATATCTATCTGGACATGGCACAGGTTGCTAGAATTTTCCACCTAGAGTTGGCAATAGAGAGAAAGTGTTGGGAAATTTTGCCCTTGATGAGTCCCATCGGGGAGCAGATCGACTCCGTAAGGGAGACATCCAGGGTAAAACCACATCAGGGTCAAAACCATAAAAGTGTCGTCAAAATTGTAAGCGATAGCCGAGCCGCCAAAAGAAATATCAACAGAAATATTGACATACAAAGGAGAAAATAGATTGCTTCTTGGTATGAATATTGGTCCAGACAATGTAGTATATTCCAATCAAATAACGCACGATACGTAAAGGATGACAAATTTGTTTATTTCTTATCGCTCAGAAGTTTTGATTTGTTTCAATTACATTTGGCATGAGTCTCTTCAACATTATGTACCAGATTTTGTCTGCTATAATTTGTGAATGTCTAAATAAAACACTTCCTCGAAAATCTACCTGAGATAAATTCACCTCTTGATAACGCTTGATAAACTAAATTGGAAATAATTCACCTCGAATTGTAGCGCCATCTCGATTAAAGGAAAAGTCATTCTAAAAATATACACAAATTAACTCTCATCGACTTCTCATTACTTAATCATTTCATGTCCAAAAGCAAGTAGAGCATTTTATAGAAACTCCTACCTTATTTAATAAAACGATAAAGAAAAAAAAAACCACTTACGCACAATTGCTAAATTGGCACACATGTAGCAAATTTTATCAATTGTCTAAACTGTCAAGATGTTATAGAGGTGCTTACTGTTTCAAGGCCAATGTCACTTTTTATTGGCATTACCATATCACATGGTTGACAAACAGATACCCTATATATAAATGTGTCTGCAACAAATATCAATAAACCAATTTGTGTACATGTATATATGTTTTCTCGTTCATCCTAAAGTGTTTCTACATCTGAAATTCAAATTAGGTTATGATGACTCTAAGGAAGTCATTGCGTCAGCCTAATGTTTATAAACATACCTCACCCTTGAATCTGTACATAAAATGCATCTGATTATAGATTTGACCCCAGAACACGTGTGTGCCTAAAGGTTTATTTTCAATTGCATACCCAAAAGATACACCGATCTCATACCTCAACGTGTACACTTTTTGCAGGTTCTTTTTTTTTTTTTTGTATTACGCCATGGAAACAGTGGACGAAAAAGAATGTTAAAAACACAAATACCAAAACATCAAGCAATATATTTGTATTGCGATAGTGTGGGTGGTTGTTGTTCACTCTCTTGTATATAAATTTGTATCTCCTAAGGGGATTTTTATTTTTAGTACACACGTTTAGTACACTAGGTTTAATCGATCAACAATTGCGTCCATCAAGTGCGCACAATCCATGAGATACATATTTATTTTTAAATTTGTATTAGTTTACAATTGAAGAGAGTTTAAGTCGATTTTCTCTGTAGTTTTTTGCACTAAAAATCGTTTATTTTTTTTATTTATTTTATTTTTTTTTCTCTCCTGAAAGTAGTGATAACGAACGTAAGAGCGCGCACACAACAAGTCGCGGTTTATTTTTTCCTTAGCATTTTTATTTTTTTATTTTTTTTTTTAAGTATTTAGTTGGTTGGTGTGCTGTATCGCGATCGTGGCCACCTATAGATAGAGGAGTCTTGGACGCGATTGACTTCAGTTATTAATCAGCCTTTGAACAGTTTGGATGTTTTTATATTAAT
The DNA here is from genome assembly GCA_951813785.1 of Criorhina ranunculi. Lineage (NCBI taxonomy): Eukaryota > Metazoa > Arthropoda > Insecta > Diptera > Syrphidae > Criorhina > Criorhina ranunculi. The sequence goes on from OX638385.1 coordinate 44,047,989, forward strand.
TGAAATAAATTTTTAAAAACAATTGTATGTACTAAATTAAAATTATTAATTTTTATTTGGATACGAAAAGAATAGTGATATTTCGGACAATATCCGTATCTAAGTGTGAAACCCGTGTTGTGGACTCAAGTGAACAACTTATAAAAAAAAAATATTAAGGACTGTGCGACATCTTTGTGAACTAAAAATAAATATAAAAGTTCTTCCATTGCTTATAAACTTGAAATAATAAATAAATCTAATTTAATATCGTAATGGCTGTTAGCGTAAAGGTAAGTTACCAAACAAACTTACTAATATATTTTAAAAAAAATGACGGAGAAATATACTTTCTTTTTCACACCAAAAATATTCATTCAATCGAAAATTGCCCCGTCTTTTTTTCTAAATTCTATTTTTAAACAAATTTTTAGCCGCGTATGACAACAACATTAGGCAAACATATTCGTAATTCAGTAGAAATAAACTCGTCTGCTGTTTTATTTTTTCTAAGTTTAAGGGCAAATGATTATGTTCAGACTACCGCCAACGAAAGCGGAAAAAAAAAAGAGTTGATTAAGTTGGCAAAATTCCTTCGGTCAATAGTCTGTTTCGCAAAGTCATCGTACGATGGCAAGAACACAAAATTGATTGACGAAACCATGAGGGATTTCAAAAAGAACAATTTTTTTTTTAGAAAAACATAAATCTTTTAAAGAGATCTCTCCTAGACAGGCTGACTTCTTTGATTTACTAGTTGCATCATCGAATGTGGGGTATTAAAAAGATATAATGTAGATAGATACGGCGGTATTTTTAAAAATATTGTCGTAGGTTGGCACTTTGAGAATGCTTAAGGTGTGATATAGAAATAGATTATGTATGAAAGATCTGGAAAAATGTATCTTGAATGGAATTCAAAAAATATTTCGAATTTGCTGTTCAGAGTTTGATTGAATTTTTAGAAATCATGCGACAAATGAAGACTATATAAGTTAGTGTAAGCTGTAACAGGTTCTTGTTGATTTTTTTAAAACTATATTACCTATTCAGAGCATAAGAAAAGGCAGTCGAAAAGTTAGCCAGATAAGAGTAGAACTTTAAATTATTTTACATTTGATGTCTCATTTCTGTATTTGAAGAAGGCTTCATTTATATTTTTACCGATACCTTCTTGCTTCAATACTGTTTATAAAATACACCATTTATCAGTCTGTGTATCGGATCGATCAGTAAAATGCGTATATGTGGGAGCCTCACTCCCTTAATACGCGTATCTTTTAGTTAGAAAAACAACCCCAACCAGTGTAAACGTGTCAGAGTTAGAGAATAAAGACAGTCGGGTTTTTTATAAAGTTTTCCCGACTTAAAACAAAAGGCAATGTGTTTTATTACTTCGGCAAAATATACAGTCTGCATATTTGCTGAATGAGTCTTAGGCAGGTTTTCTCTGTCTACAGCCTGGTTATTTTCATCTATTATAGACTTAATTAAATATACAATAATGTAGAGTTAGATCTTTCAGTTGAGAAAGAAGTCTCAGTTGCAGTCAAGCCACGTTATACAGATTAACTAGGCTGTACAGAATCATTTCCATACCACATGTACTAAAAAAAAAATACAGTTCTTCAGGTCAGTGAACTAAGCGAATGATTGCAAAACTAAGAATACAAAAAAAGCTTTGGTGTGCTATATTTTTCTAACGAATGGAAGGAATCGGCAGTTTTATTTCCGACTCCGACTGACTGATTGGGACAGATTATGCTCTCGGAGGTTTGTCATTGCCTGCCGCATGATGGTGCCGCGAAAAACTCGTTTGGTTGTTTTGCGGAGGCTCGAAACTTTGCCAGGTCGCTTAGCAGTACAATGCATTAACAATAAAGCTACAATGACCACCTTTTTGCATACAAAAAGCATCTTTCTGCATCAAAGTTCCTCTAATTCCAACTGATTTTGGAATCCCGTGAAGATTCGAGTTAAAGTGATTCGACTGCAAATACATTCTATCAAAAAGTGTCCCGAAGAGTTCTCCTCTAATAAAAAGGGTCCGATAGTATACTGGTGGTATGGCTGTCAAAAAGGTGATGAATTTACATGCAAATTAAAACAAGCTAAACCCCTTAAAATGCTTTATAAAAGTTAAAAATCGTGAACTCGCCCAATAACTCGACATATGATCCAAGTACATATCGATTTTTCCAACAAGAAATCGCAAAACCATTTATCAAAGATGATGTGAAAAGTAAAGGATGACTTTAAATCGCCTTTCTTTTAGAATTCACTATTCCTTGTTGTTCAATCAATGAATATTTTCACACTGGATTTAGAAAGCACATCTAATCTTAAACAAAACAAAAACAGTCTAGAAACTAGAAACTGACAATGCCTGTGATGGAACTGATGGAACATGGAACAAATGCCGTTTGGATCTGTTAAAGAACTGTATTGGACTGATGTTTTAAAAGTTCAAACTATCGTAGTCCCGCAGCAACCAACCACTTGACGTAACTTTCTTGTTTTTTGTGAAATTTTTTCAGATCACCTACCTTGAGTCTGCAAAAAAAAAACCGGTTTTCTTTAAATCAAAATGCATATCTACTTTGACATTCTAAAATACATGCGAACATAAAGTATATTTAAAATGGAACAGAGGACTGAAGGTCGCCAGCTTTTTCGGCAATTTTTTAATACTCCGAGTAGGTACTATTACTAGCAATAGTTTTCAGAGTGGGTGCCAGTAATACCCTTTTCAACATACACCTCACCTACCTGTTTCCATTTGTAGAATGTCTCTAGGTGTACCTTTTGTTGGATATTCCAATTTGATACCAAAAATCAAAACAAATGAAATGACGAGGGTAAGAAACTACCCTTGAAAAGGATGATGCGCAGCGCAGAAAATAGAAAGAAACAAAAAACACGTGGAAAGTAAAAATAAGGGATGATAGAAGAATTCCTAAAATGCATCTGATGCATTTTTATTCATGCTTATAATTCACATCTACTTTCTGTTGAAAATCATTGAAGAAAGTGAGTAAAAGTGAAATAATTTAGCTTTGCGCAGAGGCGATATCGTAACCAATGAGGTTCTACCGAGGTGCGATTATTGCTAGTTGAAAACTTTAACCAATACCCCGCCATGAGGACGTGAAAAACCGTCCGCTACGGCAATTTTTGAAAGCTCGAGAGAGCTCATATTTATATCCCAGTTAAGGACTAGAATTTTAGTAGAGCAGCGGTGCAAGGTAGAAACCTTTTAACTGTGTGTTTATGTGGTTGTCGATACCCTGTAGTTGTTAGTGCGCTAGAATGTTTAAAGAGCGTACTAACAATGTTGGGGTTCAACAATATCCAAAAGGTTTCTTACCCGTCACCTTGCACCCAACCCTCTTCGCCAGACTTTATGCGTCACGCAGGTTTTGTTTCATTGGTGGTTCCTTTTCCCAAGGCCTTTGGAAACTCAGAAACTTTTTACCTATCACATCGGAGAACACTCTTCGGTTGGTTGATGTGACTGATGGTTTCAATATTATAAAGAGCGGATTTGGGTCAAATTTTTACGAAGCAATTCGATGTAACAGTCAAACATTTCTCCATACTTCGGCAGAAATCTTGACAAACAAACATTGTCGGAGAATGTTGCACTCGGAAAACTGTGATTTCATCTTTTTTAACAGTTAGACGAAATTCGAAGAATCAAAGCTGTTCTGCGCTGGATTCCAATCTACTGCCAAATCCTTATTTGTCTTGAGCTTCTTTCTGTAGAGTAAAAAAAAAAAAAAGAAATTTCAAAAGCTTCCCTACGGTTCTATTTCTGATATAATCTAATGGAATCTAATCAGCTTATTCTCTCCCCACTCAAGAAGTCGGACAAGGCACTTTAATTTGATTGTGATTCCCCTTCCCTTTATGCGCGCTACCTAACGCAATGTTAAAATCAAAGACTCTGCGGCTGGAGCATTGGTCCCCATTCACTCTACATGTCCTTGCAATCACAAACGTTCAATGCGAATTTTTTTCAATAGGCAGGTCACTTATAGTGTTCATCGTTGGATCTCCTTCTCCAAGGGCCATTAACGCAAACAGCACCGAATTGAATTTTTCTTTCGAAGCGACCAAGGATACCTTCATCTATCTTCGAAGAAGCGTCCATGCTTCAGCGCCATAAAGTAGGACTGGGGTAATTAGAGTTAGCTTATATAAAGCTATGCAGTTAGTTATGGTCTTTAAGGCCGTTAAAGAGTTTGTCATTAATTGCACAACAAAACCAGCACAGAGCTCAAATGTAGATTACTTACTTACTTAAGGTGGAGCTACTGTCTGGATGGACCTAGGCCTCAACCAGCAAGCGTCTCCAGCCAGCTCGAGTTTGCAGGGGTTGTCAACAGTAGATCCATCCGTATCCGAAGATTGTTGCTTCGTAACTATAGAAGATTAAATCTTGCCAATCGATGTTTCTTTTGGGCCACGGAGGCAATTGAGTAGTAAGCCCCAATCCAGAATAACCAAGAAAAACCCTTAAGAAATTATCCGCTCTTCAATTTATTTTAAAAAAAGAATCAAGCAAGCTCATTTAGAAAACCACGAGATGGGACAATCGAATTCACATGAAACCACAGTACAGACTTTCATTCTTATCAATCAACTTGTTATTTGACTTATGCATGTCAAAAATCTTTCATCACATATTTTTGACTTAACAATATTTCTATTATTTTTTTTAAATAAAAGTACAAGCTTTTCGTATAGAAAATGTTTACGAGTATTACATCAGTTTTTGTTTTTCAATATTTCATTCGAAATTTAATGACTGATCCGTTTAAATTCACTCTTTCGTCAGATGATTATATAAACTGATAATTAATATTTCAAGTAATTTGGAATTTTTATTTTCTTTTTTAAGAAATTTTAATCAACTTGTGCTAATAGTTCAAATTTAAAAAAAAAAATCGTTTGTGCTGCCCAGTACAATATTCGCATTTTAAATAAATAAAAAATTAAATTAACCCTTTTTATTTGTGAATACGAAATAACAATATATGAACATATTTGTTTTCAAAATAAAATGACCTTATAGTACGTTTCCACCAAAACAAAATACCAGGAAAATATTACGACAGTTTCTCTATACATACATTCTTTATAGGATTGCCTTTGACGTTTCAGTAAATTTTGACTTAGAAGTACGACTACAAATTTAGTTCATTCTTCGTCTTTCTCTCGGCCTATATATTTATTTTGTGAAAAACAAATCACATAAGAAAAATTAATTTTTAACACTTTGTTTTGACAATACAGAAAAATAACTCGCTAAATTTGGGGAAAGTTTTTTTCGATTTGATTTACTGTCAACCGCAGGTAGGTTATGATAAGGATAACAAATGTATTTAGGAAAGAGATTCACAAACCCCCTTAATACTTGTAAAAGTTTTCTAAAGATGTATGGTATGTTTAATAGTGCTCTAATATTAAAAACACTGTTATAGTCCAAATAAACAGGTTTTCTAAAGATAAACTCTTGCTAGAATGAAAAATCCAACGTTCTATTCGCTAATCATTTTAACTTGCGTCAACACGCGTTGCACTAATCAGAAATTTCACTAATTTTACTGTTTCTAACCAACATCACTTCGGAACACGGTATTCTCACATGCATTTTACTTCCAATTTGAATTATCAGAATAAAATTGTAGTATAGTGTCCTAATCATTATGCATTGCTCATTAAAAAAAAAAATAAAAAATTCCCTTGAACTTGAATGATTAGCTAAATCAAATTCAAAATTACAAAAGTTCTTATCAAAACCTTCCTATAGTACACACCCCCCCAAATAAGCATTGGTTTGTTGTTTTATTTTACATTTAAAAGATTACATTCATAAGGGTTATCATTCTTTTTTTTTATTGAATTAACAAATCACCTGATTAAAAATTAAACTTCCAGAAACGATTGTTTTTAAAAATCCTGACCCTAAAAATATTTTTTAACGAATAATGAAAACTCTTACACACGTGTTGCATTAGGAATTCATAAAATTTAGGGACCCAAATTAGGAATTCATAAAATTTAGAGGCCTATGAACTTTATGAAAATTCAAATTCAAAAAAACTTTTGGTTTAATGAATTTTTCATATCAATTACCGTAAGAAAGTTGACTTGATTAAATTAAAATGTATACACATGTTTTTGAATTCGAAGTAAATGTTTTAGTTTAACATTTGTTTTAAGTATAAAAGTTTAAACATTTTGTAAACTATTAATTTTTCCTATACAAAAGTATAATATAAAATTCTTAACATATTCTAACAAACGTCAACTTATAATAGACTTGCGCTCAGATTTTATAGGAATTTATTTAAAAAATGCATGACAATACTGTTAGATGATGGCAAATGTTTGTATGTTACTTTTGCGGATTAAACTTTATGTGACTGCCACGCACAAAGATGAATATTTTACAGAATGCCTAACAACATATTCTGTTAAAACTATCTCAAGCAAGATTGTTAAGAACTCAAAGCTTTTCTTCGATCTTAATTCGTTAAATAAATACAATAAATGAAATATAATCAAATTTAAACGGATAAACTGTAAGGGTTATTGCGACGAATGAAAGGTCATCGAATGAATTTAATACAGTCCATGTGACTCCAATTTTCGAAAGACAAATCCGAAAAAATACTCTAGAGAAAAAAGCGCGCGTGCTACAATCGCCAATTGCATAGAATAATTTTAAATTTGCATATCCTTAGAAATTTAAAATCAGTGTAAGGGCCTCAACACCTTCTTGTCAGATGGGTGTCAATGTCCCAGTTAAGAATTATTCAATTCAAAATTAATACAATTTTCTACTTAATTTAACAGTTTTGAATTTTTTTATTTTTTTTTTTTACTTTTTCAAGGAGCTCTTCCGGAATCAACACAGACTAATTGGTTTTATTCAGCAAAATATTCGATTGTGCAGCAATCAATCATTAAAAACTGCCCAATCACAAAAACTTGATGAGGATGATGTTTTTCAAATTACAACGATATCATCACAATATGAGACGATTCCGGCACCAATCACACACGACGATGATGTTGGACAACTGTTTTCCGTGAGTCTTTTGAAAATTTTCTTTTTTTCTTTTGAAAATTTACATTTTTAAATTCTTAGGCAAACGACCTAAGTGTCAGATTGGCAACACCACAACAGCTTCAACCAAAGCCAGATGCTGATGATTTGGGTTTTGGAAAACATTTTACAGATCATATGTTGAAATGCTTTTACCATCGAAGTTTAGGTGGATGGCAGAAACCTGAAATAACACCGATGGAAAGTCTAGTGATGCATCCAGCAGCTAAAGTCTTACATTATGCAGTTGAGGTGAGTTTATTTCAAGTGCATTTTCATAAGTTTAGATAAGTTTGATTAGCTATCCTAGATCCTAGGGCACCTGTGGAATTCTAAACTATTGAAAGTTCAAAACTTGCTCTCTATTTTGCTTCCTTATTTAAAGCGGCTGTACAAGGTGTCATGCCACATCAATTTTAAAAATAACCTTGTGTAGCAAATTTTAAACTATCCGCATTTTCTTTTTGTAGTAAAAAATAGCTAAGCAATCACCGGCTTGAAACGGTCCATTTAATAAAAGATTGACAATATAATAATTACACGTTTCCTTGTCGAAAATAAACGTGTTGCTATCACGAAACTCTCAGCTATCACATAAAGTCACAATAATTGTTGCAAACCACCTTCCCCCCTAGTGATAGCGAAAAAATTATATTTTTAAATATATTTTTTTTTTTTTTGTAAAACACTTTTTAAAAATATTTTGAACATTAAATATTCCACTCATTTATTGAGAGATCGTAATCTTCCCAGTTTTACGTCAGTCTCATCCTCTATACTGTATCATTGTCGACTTATTGTTTATTTTCTCCCTATGTATATATATTGCACATGTAAATATTAATCATATGATAAGAAAATATTTAAAACTAAATTAATTACTTATTTTTATATTTTTATCAGCTATTTGAAGGCATGAAAGCGTATCGTGGTGTTGATGGTAAAATTCGAATTTTCCGTCCCGAAATGAACATGAATCGCATGAATCTGACAGCTAAACGTTCCGGACTGCCCTCATTTGAAGGTGAAGAGTTTATTAAGTGTTTGTCACGATTGATATCAATCGATCAGGAATGGGTTCCACATACAGAGGCTGCTAGTTTATATATACGTCCCACATTTATTGGAATTGATGTAAGTTAAATTTTTAATATTTATTTAAAAATAATAGACTAACGATATTGATATTTATTTTATATCTAGCCTACATTAGGTGTTGCGTCTTCAGATTCAGCGCTCCTGTATTCAATTTTGTGTCCTGTTGGTAGTTATTTTAAAGCACAATCAAATGGTTCTGTTTCATTATTGGCCGATCCAAGTTATACAAGGTAAGACTTATTTTTTTCATCTTAATCAATGTAGATATTAAATCCGTTTATCTTCTGTACATAAACTTGTTGAGTAATCTTAACAAAACTTATGAAAATTGGAGGGAATTAGAAAACAATTTGACATTTTGGCAATTTTTAGTACAAAATCAATCACGGACTGTGAAATATAACTGTTTATGTTCACCCAGTAGTGTTCTTTGACTTTTCGACAGAGTCTGCCATAAAAAATACTGCTCAAGACCGGTGACGGCCGTAGTTTTAGAACTGTAAAAAAGCCTTCAAAAATGTACCTTTTATTTCCCCGATTTCATATAAGAGCCCGTTTCGCGGCTCTTATCTAGGGAGCATTAAAATGCACTAACAGAAATCAGGCATGCGATGACACTTCAGCTACCGACTGCAATTAAATTGATGTACATTCTTATTTCGTTTACAGAGCTTGGCCAGGTGGTGTTGGAGATCGTAAAATGGGTTCAAATTATGCCCCAACAATTAACGTACAAAAGGAGGCCGCACGTAAGGGTTTGCAACAAGTACTATGGCTGTACGGTGAAGATCATCAATTGACTGAAGTAGGCACAATGAATATATTCATGGTGTTTATCAATGATCAAGGAGGTAAGGCATTGCATTTTCATTTCCAACTTGAATTTATAAGTACATTTCTATTATTTCTTAATTTTTAGTAAAAGAATTGATCACACCACCATTAAACGGTCTCATTCTACCTGGTATCACCAGAGACTCAATTTTAACCCTAGCCCGCCAATGGGGCAAATTTAAAGTCAGCGAAGCAACGTTTACAATGCCAATGGTCTGTGATCTTGTCAGCCAGGGACGGGTATGTTAAACAAAAAATATTCAAAGAGATAACAAACTTCAAACATTTTTTTTAGTTACTTGAACTTTTTGGTACGGGTACCGCCTGTGTTGTCAGTCCAGTAAGTCGAATCCATTACCTCAACCAGGACTATTACATTCCAACTATGGAACAAGAAAAACCTTTCTTTGAGAAAATCCGCGAAACACTAACAGACATCCAATATGGCAAAGTCGATCACCCGTGGGCAGTTGTGATTGATTAATTTCGTTCACTCTAACTCGTACATTTTACAAAATTCGATAAATACCAATCAGTAACAAATTTACTTAGTCTCTGAGTGAGTCTTTCACGTGCCGCACGAATGAGTTCCATAACTGTCAAGTCCTCGGGATAGATATCCGCGTACCTACAAAGTGGCCAATCATTAGAACCTCGAATTAAAAATTGCAATAGGATTCGCATTTATTTATTGCAAATCGATGGAGAAGAAAAATGCACTGAGATAATAAAAAAAATTATTATTGTTAATTTTTTTTTTAGTTTTAAGAATATTTTTTTCCTATTTATTTTATTTCTTATTATTATTAAGTTTAGATTGTAATTTTTTGTTGAAAAATTTGAAAGATTGTCAAAAAGTTTCGAAGGATAAAGGTTCTATTCTAACAGCTTGAATAAATATTTATTTAAATACTATACATAAACAAAGCAAATATTCCTATATTGTACGATTTTGTTTTCTAACATAAGAATAGCTTACAGCTTTTATAATTTGTGTTTTCCTCATTAAAGTAGAGCAATTTTTGACAAATATGGTTGTGAATTGTATAGAAAAACAAAAAAACATTATTCTACTTTTATTCAGAAATAAGATTTTAATTTTCCATAAAATTTATGGATTTGCTAGGGTTATGGATGGAATGTAGGTATTTTTAAGATTCGTTGAGAATTTTATAATTTTTTTTTTTAGACAATACCTAATGGATCTTGATTATTCTTCTAAAGGGGATACATTTCTAATTGGAGATTTTTAAGTTATTATTTTTTCCAGTTAAGAGTTCTCAGGGGATAGATGAAGTAAACAAAAAAGAAAGTCGAACGTACCAGAGATATGTGCATTTATTAATTTTAATTAGATGTATTTTTTTTTAGCTTTTAAGTTGGTAGTTTTGAACAGGAAGAGGTCAAAAACAATTGTAAATGTATTATCGTATACTTTTTGTAAATATTTTTTAAATGATTTTATGATGAAATTTGACGGAATAAATATTATTTTATTTTTACAAAAGAAAATGATTTGACGTTGTGTTTTAAAAAATGTTGCTAACATATGTATTTTCTGAAGTCTTGCGTGTTAACGATAACCTTGATTGTAGTGACCACATATTCGAAGCCGCAAAAAATGAAATGTTTCGGTTTCCAAAAAAGATGCCAAAAAATACTTTACCTCTTGTGATCCTTAATCTTCCTTAATCTTAATCTTAATCGCCCGAACAGGTCTAGGGGAGTGAAAACTATCCTGCACACTATAGATAGAAATTATAAATGAAGAAATGTTTCCTGTCTCTCACTGATTTATAGATTCTTCAACAATCATTGCTCCAGCGAAATGCGTTACATTTCGTCCCTTCAATCTTCCGTAGTTTACCCTTAAACCTACAGTATTTTCTTAGCGGAAATTGCGTAATATAATGAGTAATGAGTACAAATGGACGATGGACTACATCCAGCGAGGAGATATCTTGTCACAAATCATGGTAACAATGGAATATTTCCTTTCGCAGCTTCCAATTACATAAGTCACCAGGAACTGATAGTATCAGATCGGCGAAAATCCAATCCGGCTGAAAACGTCTTTAAGAAAAAAAAAATTAAGATACCAGTGAGAAAATCCTGCATAAAAAGAAAGTGCTCAAGGATATCAAAAATTCCTGCAACAGAAACATCATTCGGCTTAGCTCATGGAAGCTGACTTCATGCTCTTGGAAACGCAGGCTCCTGCAAATAATGTTTTAAACTTTATTTTCATCCCCTAATTACAGGGATTGGTGAAATAATTGGCTTCAAAACTCTTAGCCCGGAAGACGAAATATGAACTCAGTGCTGGGTGCTGCATAATAAGCACAAAAGCAGGGCAAATACTGAACACTTGAGAAAGGAAAATTGTTCACCGAATAAGTATTTGGTCCCGTATGCGAGAAGGCAGAATGAAAGAGCAGACTCTTCCGCGAATTCTATGAGCTGTATCAAGCTGCATTCCGCCCCTGCAACATTTACCCGCAATACTCGTCATGCTTCGAATGCACATCAGTTTGCCTTTAAACCTACTTTCGGACGTACTGGCAAATACAGAGATTCTTTCTTTAGCTATACCACACAAATGTGGAATAATCTACATAGCTCTGTGTTTCCTCATCACTACAACCCACAAGCATTTAAAGCCAACCGTGCATCGGTACCTCCTTCGTCTCTCCTCTAATTTCCCTAATGCCCGTGCTCTAGTTTAAGGGTAATCATAATCTTTGAATCCCTTTTAGCGCGCTAATTATAAAAAAAAAATCATAAATGTAAACCACGTCGATTATACTTGCTCGGCCACTTCGAGTAAATGGACAATAATGCTCCAGCCGAGAGGATCTTCGAATCATAGCCCTAAGGTACGATACAAAAAGGAAGACTGAACCTCAGTTTTAAGGGCGAAGTTACCGCGGATGCCAGAGCGCTTGGTCTGGAGAACTGGAAACAGCGATCTGCTCTTTCCCAGACAGAGACTCTCCACAGATAAGGAGTCCGCTAAGTAAGTTCGTTTCTTCGCTTCAATTAATGGTAAATTTAAACATATGATTCATCCATATCGAATCACGGTTTTGGGGTTGACACCTCTGTTATTAATTCTAGACACAGTCATGCGGTGTCATATAGTGTTGATCCATGCCCATGCAGACTCTAAATCTTCTTCTGAATTATGTTTCCTTTGCGTTCTTCAGACTTACTGTTGGGTTTCTCCGAACGTGTTGCAAAAAGAAAAATACTTTTATTCTTATACTTTCATAGACTGGTATATTTAAAAGAAAAAATAACATAATAAAAGAAATGAAAATAAATCTGAACCAAAGACAACATTTATACATATAAATGAATTAAATTGAATGGTCGACTAACAATAATAATATTGAAACCGTAAAAATACGAAAAGTAAACGATAAGGACATACAATTTTGCTTATGAATACAAATTAAATAACAATTATACATATCTCTAAATATTTACTTTACTCACTTAAGTCTAATCTAAAAAATAGTTTTTAAAACACTATAAACCTAACTATATCAAGAATTTGTGTGCTTGAGTGCAAATTTTCTCCTTTACTTTAAATAAATGGAAAATTTTTAAATGTTTTTACCCTAAAATTATGGAGTAATAATTGTATTCGCTAAATTCATTTTGATTTCCAAAAAAAAATATCTACTCTTGGTTTTGAAAAGACTTTAGTGATTTTTGGTTTTTTATTTTGTTTGTTTCATTGTATTTTTGATTTTAGAATTTAATTTTGTGTTTCGAAATTTTTGAAATCTCTATTAAATTTAACTTTTTTTGTTAGAATTGTATTTTTAATTTATATTTATAACGATCTTACTTACACATATATAGATTATATAGTCAAATTTAACATTGTTGTTTTGTTTATACTGTTTAATTGTTTTTTTTTTTTTTTTTTCTTCTAAAATGGCAAATCCTTTAAATTTATTTTGTAAGAAAAAAAATAGTTTGAGTTTAAAATTTTACAAAAATTTTGTTTAATTAATTTTATTAAAAAACAAACAATTTGTGTATAATAATCTAACTATATTTTTTGTTGATTTTATTTTCTTTTTATGATGAATAACAATTTTGTAAAGAGTGTATATAGTTGCAGTTACGTAATTTTTTTGTTTAATGATCATCACGTTGCATGTAATTATTGAATAAAAAAAAAAGTAATGAGAGATTTTTAAAACAATTCGACAAGGCATCAATCTACAGTTTTTGGCCAACTTCGAACGTTTGGTGGTTTTGAGGATCGAACGTGTGTCTTCTCGCTTAGCAGCTCTTATGGTGTCTTTAAATTTGTTCTGACAGATTTTCAGACACTTAGATCTTCAAAATATCTTTGTTTTGAAATCAAGTTAACTAAAGGACTTCATGAATTGATAGAGGACTTAAGGTAGCAAACAAATAAATTCACAAACAGTTTGGTATAAGCATTAAAAATAGAAGCTCATAAAGAACAACGCATGAAAATCACTTACAGTTTGTATTGTATACATTGATCGGCACATTGAGAAGGTTTTTCATGAACAATTATACCCTCGGAGATTTGTCATTGCCTGCTGAAAAGTGGTGCCGCGGAAAAATGCTTGGTCATTTTATTGTATTATCGACCATTTAGGATAGTAAACTTTTAGTAGCTAAAAGAAGGGATGTATCAGATCTGTAAATGTACATAAATTATTGACCTTACAACGATGGCAAAGAGCAAGAGATTATTACCGGTCAATCTTAATTTCGAATATCAAAAGGAATGACGTTCTCAAGGATAGTGTCCATCATAGATCGATCATTGTAGCTACTAGGAGATTTACGCACTAATACCACCAGATATGTTTCTCCACTTTCTGCTGTTGGATAAACAACCGTGGACTCGGGTTCAAAGGTTTACTCTGCAGATCCACAGTCCTTCTATGTGGTACAAAATACTAGACGATCTGTATGAAAGCAGACCAGATACTGTGCACTTGTAAGCGAAAAATATTCAATCTTTTATAAGAGAGGAGATGGGTGTAGATGTAGTCAGAATTTGGCTTGGACTTATCAAATGAATGGGTAATGAAAGTCCACAGATTAGCGACAAACTTCCGTTTGAAATATCAAGCAGTAATGGAGAAGATGAAATACAGGTAGCAATTATTTATGAGCTGGGAGCCCATACAAGTAATTATTATAAATAAAATTGAGCACCTTGAAATTGTTTTAATAATACCACATTACAATGGAGAACTATCGAAGATGTGACAAACATTCGGCATGATATTCAAAAATACAGCGAATACACTAATTTAATACCTCTTTTTATTTTTTAATTTAGGATCTATTTTTTTTTTTTTTCCTAATTTTAAGTTTATTTTTATTTATTTTTAGTCCAGAGAGAGCTTAGAATTTGTTTTGTTAGTTTATATACTATATTTTTATTTGTTTTGACTTTAACTTGAGTGATGTATATGAATATGCTTCTTTCTAATATTTATACTTTCTAAAAACAAAATTAAAGCAATTGGATTTATGGTAAAATACATATGTATATATTTTTTTGTCGTATAATATCAATTAAATAAATAAGTTCTCTGATTATTTGTGTTTAAATTTGTTGAAAAAGTTTTGTTTTTTTCTTTCTTTTATATATATTTCATTATTAAATGTTTTTTTTTTTTGTTTTCTAGAACAAATGCAATAATATTAATTCTACTTTGGCACAATTGAAAGGTTAAATATAATAGTTCATCATTATGGAAAATTTGGTTTATTGTAATATCTTTGAATTGGTGTTGTGAATTCTCTGAAAACAAAAATAAAAAATCAACTAAAACTTTTCAAATGAAGTGTTGGTGAATGATGTAAAGGTTATAACTCAATGGAGTTATATATCAATTAAGTGTGTGAAAAAAATGTAAACGTAAAGTACGAACAAATTAAATTAGTTTAAAACCAAAAACTTACATATGCATGTACAATTTATGTAGATTTTTTTGACTGGTAACTGTAAATTTAACTCTGTACATTGAACATTAAAGTTCCAACGACTGAGGTTGCTAGGTCATGTAAAGCGGATGGACATCAATGTTCCGGTCCGAAAAATCTTCAAATCTGCCCCCGAGAGACAGCGCAATAGAGGAAGACCACCACGACTCAGGAAGGGAATCGCAACCAACTTAGCATGCGAAACTGGAGGCAGCTAGCTAAAGATCGAGCTGGTTGAAGACGCTTGGTGTTTGGGGCCCAAATCCACTCTGAACGTATGTATATGTATATGCAAATTATAAACAATTTATCGACGTATTGAGTTAGACAGAGATACAGTAACATACACTGCGACCTCGATTATAATCCTTGGTCATGAATGAAATAATAAAGATTACGCCGAATCGTTGATTTTTTTTGTGGGACTACATAGTCAGAGGCAATTTATGAGAGAGAATGTGACATTTATTCTCTTTTCAAATTGCAAATTATGATTTTGAATTTTGTGTCATTTTTTGTAAGGAAAAACTAATTTTCAGATTTCAAAATTTTGGTATTGCATACAAATAATTTTACAAAAAAAAAAACAACAAAAACTAATTTTGTTGAGACATGACCTACGTCATCAAAAAAGAGAACCTATTCACTCTGCGTAATCTTTATTATTTCATTCATGATCCTTGGTGGTTAACCAATCGACAAAAGCAAATGACATCAATCGAACATTGCAGAACGGTAAAATCACATCATCACCATCCACGATACACACTTGATTAATATTATTAGATTAGAGACATTAGTCTCCTCATTATGACAGAAAAGATCTTATCTACCGTATTGTGAACGCCTAAAACCTTTCGTCAACAATCTGATTAGACCCTATCACTGCGGGTTTAGGCCAAAAAAGATTGCCAACGACAAAATTTTAACACAGGAAAACCTACAACAATTTTAAGGAACGAACTGTAATAAACCTACTAAATTCGTGTAAAGGGTAGGATGTTGGCTGCTCCATCAAAGTTAGTAACGACCTCACAAAGACGTTTGATTAGACATGGTAACGCGCTGCCATGTGACTTCTCAGATTGTGCGAAATTTTAAAGCCAACATCAGAGACACAATCTTTCACATTTTGTACAACTTCGTTCAAGTGTATTGAAGCCAAAATTGGGTGATACACGAAGAAAAAACGAAGTGTTTGGTCCAAGAAGAAGGAGCATCCAACATTAACGAATTGGACGCTGAATCAAACTTACTCTACAGCTAGTAAAATAAAAAATGCATTGCTGCAAACAAACAAAAAATTTTAAATTGTATTGTTAGTGTATGACAAAAGTAAATTCAACAAATCAACTTAACGAATTCACAACCAACTTCAATTACAGAAAAAAAACACAATAATTATAGTCTTTGTTAAATAACACCTGTCAAACATTGAGATCAAATGGACTGTTAGTGTGTTTGTTAAATGACCAGCATTTTCTACGTGATTAGAATTTTGAATTTCGTTCATTTAAAAGTTCTTATTAGGATCGAAAACTGAAATATCTTATTGTATTGACCTAAATGCCATTAACTTACGTCTTAAATATATGAGGAAACTCATTGGCTATTGCACGAACTAATTTCTGATCGTCGGCACTGCATTCGGTTTCCTCACAAAAAATGCGAGTAAATATTTTCATAAGTTCTTGTTTGCGGTATTGGTTCTTCTCGTAGTTGGTACTCCGTACCATACATCGACATAAATTCAAATACTTTCCGCGCATCTGTAAAACAAAATGGTTTTATTGTAAATTCAAATTTGTTTTATTGTAACTTACAGGATTCCCAGCACACAAATCAGAGAGCTGCCGTACAACGATATCGAACACTACTATTCTATCGTTAGTGTAAACTAACATAGCTGTTTCAGGAATCGTAAAGATATCGGTGATCATCTTAATCACCGAATTTGTTTCTAATGCGTGTCTAAATGATTTTAATGGATCCTCTGAAATTAGTTGTAAAATTGTTAGAAACTTTAATTGAAAAAACACATTTTTAGCTCCTATACCTTCCCGATTTAAGAGAAGTAAAATTTTCTCTGTAAAAACTTTAACTGTTTGGAGCTTCTGCATTGCTTGTAGAATGAAATTTTGATAATACAATTCAAATTGCAAATTATAGGCCAAAAGAAGATAGATGACCAAATCTACTAGGGGTTCTGGATGATTGCCTTCGACTATTTCAAGAAGGAAAGTGCTAAAATCCACTCCAAGAAAAGCTTTGAGAGGGGAAATGTATCATAAATATATATTTTGTAGATTTTGCAGTTTTTAAGACTTACCATCATGCGCCACGGGCATTCGTTCTCCTTGGGAAAAGATGGTTGTTAACATTTTTACAAGTTCCTTAAACTTTGGAACGTTCGAGAAGTGAGTTTTCATGTCTTCCACCTGTCACAATAACAAACAAACAAACAAAAGTATAACTGAGCTATAGGTATGCCTAGACTTTCAGTTTTATATGGCGCGACACCCAAGGCGCAGTTCCTCGCAACCATTCATGTTATGCACGAATGGAAGGAACCTATAGTTTTTATTGCCGACTCTCAGAGGTTTGTCAGTGCCTGCCTAGAGGCATCGCCAAAAAAAAAAAAAACATTTTAGTTTTGATGAGACTCGAGCCTATGATAGTAGTCCAACGCACTAACTACAGAACCATGTCGTCAACGCCATCAGTTATGCATAACAAATTAAACTTACAATTTCTAGAGGTAGCACCGAAGTAAGTAGAATGTCAATAATAGTCTTATCCAAATGGCATGCTGCGGCAAATGCTCTCAATAGCAACTTTTTGATTGGCCAACTTGTCTCCATTTGATAGAACTGCACCATATTGATGAGACTCTCGTATTGATCGCAGGACATCTCGTAGCAGCAAATATTCTCGTCTGCATTTTCCTGCAAATCAAAAATTCGTCAAACCAAAATTATAGCATGCTAACGATTACTTACTAAAATATCAACCAATTCTTCCAGAAACTGTATTATATCATCTTCATCCTCGTACAGCATCCATGTGCGTTGTTCCGAGTCATTTTTACAATCAGCTAATTGACAAAAGATATCTTGCAATCTTTTCGAATCATGAGTCTCACCGAGGAGCTCCTTGGGCGTCTCAACTTTATCGGTCACATGGACTGCCACCGCTTCCAGGTACGGATTTATAGCACCATTATACAATTGTTCCAAACTGGTAAGCACCACACGCAATGATTCGCACGATAAATCAAAACTCAAATTCGTACTCCGTCGGATCACCTCGACTATCTGATAAACATCTGCCGAATCTACTTTCACATCGCTACCGGCAGCTGCAGCTGCAGATGCAGCAATTATAGCTGCAGCCGCAGCACTGTCATCGTTTTCGCTATCGGTCTGCTGGGGATGATTATGATGATGCTGGAAATGTGGATGCTGATGGTTGTTTGTGCTGCTATTAGTTTCCTTTTCACTCTGTTCATCGCTGGCCACGTCCTCTTTAGGCTTCGAATCAGCTGCTGTGTTTTCTGTGATCTCACTGGCATCTGTACCGGCACCATTTGTTTGTGCAATTGAAGATGATTCCTTGTAAATAGTAACCACATCTTCACCGGTCGTTGTGGTTGTCGTTGTTGTCTCCGATGGTTCTGATGTCACACTGTTATCTCGATTATCTCGATTGTCCTGTGCAGGTTCGTTTGCCTTGGAACTAAGCACTCCCATGCTGGGACTTTCTTGAATCATTTGTGGAGGAATTGCCGTTCCTACGGCTGGACTCGACATGGATTTCTTTCCAGAATCCAATCGCTTTGATTGCGTAGGACTGTGAAGCTCCTGTTGTTGTTGAGTTGGATTAGAGAGAGGCGACGAGGGATGGTTAAGTTCCTTTTCTGAGTGTTCATCATTCTCCTTATCAGTGTGGTTGCACTAGAAAAATAAATCAATGTAAGCAAAGTGTTTACTATTTTTTATAAAAAAAAATAATAGCTTACAGAAAAGAAACGCTCAATTGCTGTCTTCTTTTCCCTGAGTCTGTCCAGAAGTTCCTCTTTTGCTATGATCCCATTGATTTCCGTGTCTTTGGATATCTCTAGTGATTCAATGCTTGAGTTAAGAAAGCTTATCAGAAAGTCAGGTTCCACCTGTAATTCAGCGTGAAAAAGAATGTCATTAAGTAATGGAAATTATTCAAAGTAGAGTTTTAAAGAAAAACGAGACGGAGAAGCAGTATCATTATCATCATGGAACACAAAAGTTCTACATAATCTAAAAAATATTCTTGTATACAATTCAGCGTGGTTATCTGAAGGAAAAAGGAGATATCTGATATGATCAGATACGGCAGAAGTACAATAAATAAACAATCAGCTTGAAGAAATTAATGTGTTTAGTGGGAGCGTTTTAATGCGCTTAGAAGATTGAATAAAATATTCGACTTTCTTCAGGTCACAAAAAGATGTTCAGAATGCAAGAAAGAATCTAAATTATTAAGGATTTCATAGTTAATTTCTAGTGTGCCAGACACAAACAAAACGTTGGTTTAAGTACCACAGATGCATTTGCCACTATCGTTTGGAAATTCTTCTTTAAATTATGTGTAAAACTAAATAACACCATCAAAGGAATTAAATCATTAAACTCAACGCTGTGAAAAAATGGTAGGTACGATTTTTTTTCAATTTTCTGCAAAAACTGGATCAATAACTAGTTTACAAAGATGTGCAACTACTCTCCAATTAAACGCTTACCCTATTCAAGTACTTGATTGTACTTATTTTTGCAAGGCAGCTTCTCTAGCTGCTATTAATAAATGACACAAATCACTAAACAAACATATAAAACATCTCAAAGGACCCCCCCAACGTTAAACCAACGTTTAACTCACTAATTATCCAACTCTGCCCATGTACTAAATTATTGAGTGCACATTTTATACTTCAACTTTGAATGCCTCACTTAGCTCTTGACTCCTCATTCTCCTCTTACCGCCATCTCATCACTTAGTGGTCTGTATGTGAGAAAAAAAAGAACTACATGCATTTCCTCCTCCCGGAACTCAAGGGGCACTTCAATCGAAATCGATGCAACCCCCCATATATCAGGAAAAGCCTGCAGCCTCTCGCAAAGGACTTAAATGATTTAAAGGTTATTGACGCCCTCCTTCTCCTGGATGTCGGACTGATTCGCAATGTAGGGGCCAACTCTTATGGCATCATAAAAACATTTCCTATCCGATTACCTCCTTTTGCAACTTTCAAGGCTATCCTGCTTTTTGGGGATAGGTCGCACATACACATATAACACATACCTTTATTGTCATTACGTAATTGGAAGGGACGAATCCAATGTTACCCTTCATGCTGACCACTTGCCACCAGTTCCTTTGGCGGACGCTCGTCTGATACAAGATAAAGTATTCGCCTTCGTCAAAGCTAATTGTTTTGGGGTACACAGCTTGGAAGTCATAGAGTGCCTTCAACATTTCGATCGTTTCTGTGGAAAAAAAAAACGACATGTGGAAATTCAATTGAAATCCTTGTAATTTTACGCCTTTAAGGATGCGAAAATTATTTGCAAATAAGGTAAAGTTATTAATAAATTTTTGCAAAAACAAATTCTACACTCACCCATGATTATTGAATGATAAACCTTGCACTTTTGTTTTTGTTTATTTTGGAAAATTCCGTTTACAGGAATGAAGAAAACTACCCACCCATTCGCGAATACTTTGCGAAATAATTTTCGTTTCGTTTTCACTCAACATCAACATACGAATGGGAGGCATAAAGCGAAATGTCAGAAGAGTGTTTATACTTGGTGGATGTAGTAGGTTTTTGGGTGTGTATGACAGATGGCAACAGCAACATACTGGCGGTAGATCACAATTGTTAGAATACAAAAAAAAAGAGAATTCGTAACTTTTAGTTATTAGGGGATTTTCAAAATACTTTCTTTAGATATCTTCAAGATTCTGGGAATAAATTACTCAGTATTGTGTTAGAAAAATATTTGACTACTATGGTAGTGAAAATGCCCAAACTGCCTGAATGTGGTCGTATTTCTCTTTTCCTACGACAGAGACAAATTGAGACCAAAAGTACAGAAATAGTAAGATTGACAGAAAAGGAAACGTTGGCCAGTTTATCGATGTCACACTTATGCTTACTTAACGAACAGTAAAAACTGACTTCTGAAAACATCACGGCCTTCCTTTTCCTTCCTTGTTGAGAGCAAACAATGGTAGTGAAAATGTTTTCAATTTGCTAAACCAATCTCCCGAGATCCTCGCTTTTCTTCTTATATCGATCCAACTATCTGAAATAGACCGGATTGGACAGAATCTTCAATCTTTCAATCGTTTGGCTTTAAAGCCAAATTCAGCTATGGGCTTTAAAGTTTTAGACAACACAAAACTCCTGTCAAAAATTTGTAAATATTTCCCTATTGTCACTTTTCGTCCTTTAGCATTTTTCTCTATACATTTTAACTTGGCCTCAACCAAAAGCCCTATCTAATGAATAAGAAGTCGTCTGAGATCTAGTCTTCTTTTGCAAAGTTGTTCCTTCAAGTTTGATACGAAGACTTTCTGTACCAGAGGGCTGGTGACCCTTCGTTCTAGCTATCTTAGTCTATGAACATACTCTTTTAGTCATATTTTGTCTTCCATACTACATCAACACCTGATTCTCTTATCCGTTCACTACGCCATAAGTGAAAATTCGGTGAACTAATAATTTCCCAACAGTCCATAACAGTCCATTTCTAGTGTCAACCACTCACATTCTTTGTATGTATTTGAGATTTTAGCAATCGATTTTTCTAAACATATATAAAATTAAACAGCATTTTTATTTTATTTTTAGATATATATGTACCTATCCTATACACATATATCCAAATAGTTATAGCCTAATTGAGTGAATATTTTGACAACTGTCACCTGTGAAGGAAATTTCCTCTTAACATCTCTGAAAACTGCAATCACCAGCACCTTACATAAGACATTAGCCATTCCTGTCATTTCGGTCGTATAGTGTGAAAATTGGTAAAGAAAATTAAAATTTATTGCAATTAAAGTGTTAAAATATATATTAATAATTAACATTTGTAGCTTGAACGAAAATGATGCAACGTGCTGCACTCTCCACCAACTCCCTGCTGCTGCCTATCCTGGAGAATGGACTTCAACAGCAGCGTGGTATGGCCACCCTTAAGACCATCTCCTTACGTCTAAAGTCTGTGAAGAACATTCAGAAAATTACGCAATCCATGAAAATGGTCTCCGCGGCTAAGTATGCCCGCGCAGAGCGTGATTTAAAGCAGGTTCGTCCATACGGAGAAGGTGCCAAGCAGTTTTTCGAGAAAACCGAAGTTGTGCCCGATGAGAAGGTCGAGCCCAAGAAGCTTCTGATTGCCATCACATCCGATCGTGGTCTGTGCGGTGCTGTCCACACTGGTGTTGCCCGTCAAATTCGTAACGAGCTGAATATCGATGCCACCAAGACTAAAGTCATCTGTATCGGAGATAAGTCACGTGCAATTTTGCAGCGATTGTACAGTAAAAATATCATTTTGGTGGCTAATGAAGTTGGTCGTCTACCTCCAACTTTCTTGGATGCTTCTCGCATTGCCACTGCGGTATTGACTTCTGGCTACGAATTTACTGAAGGCAAACTTATTTACAATAAGTTCAAGTCAGTTGTGTCATATCAAATGACTTCACTGCCAATTTACAGTGCTCCTGTAGTAGAGAAATCTGAAAAATTAACCGTTTACGATTCATTGGACGCTGATGTTATCCAGAGTTACTTAGAGTTCTCATTGGCTTCGTTGATCTACTTTACGATGAAAGAGGGAGCTTGCTCCGAACAATCTTCACGTATGACTGCTATGGACAATGCATCCAAAAATGCTGGAGAAATGATTGACAAGTTGACTTTGACTTTCAATCGTACCAGACAGGCAGTCATTACCAGAGAACTCATTGAAATCATCTCTGGTGCTGCTGCATTGAATTAAGCGATGTTGTAATAATGATAATTTACTTGTCAAATAAAACTACCAACAACAAGAAAAATATTCGATTAGTTATATAATAATGCATGCATTCGACCGAATTGCAAATTAGCGCGAATCATATAAACCGAAAGAAAAATGAAAAAGAAAATTGGAATGAGGAAAAGTATAATGTGTATCGCAATTTTGGAGTAAATAAACTTATTTCCAACGTACTCGATTGTTTTTAAGTTAAGCTGTGAGGCGGAAGGCAGAGGAACAGGTGCAAGTGCTAAGTATTGACGCCAGATCATGTATTAAGGCAACTTTGTGATTAACGAGAGGTTTCCCAATTATTTTTTTCTGTTCTTTATTAGAAGACTACATTTGGCCAAGCATTTTCTAAAACGTCCGTTTATTAGCAGGCATTGCTACCTTAAATTATTGCATTCAGAGTTCTATCGTTTAAACCTGGTTACTGAAAAAAAAATTTTAGCACTGGTTCCCCTCTGGCCAAGTGCTAAGTCATTAGCTATGGTGCCGTCGTAATTCAAAAATACATCGTTCACTACAAAACGGAATTGAGATACATAAAAAAGAATCACATGAGTTATAACAATCTTTGAATCTGCTCCAGTATAATAAAGTGGTGAAGAAAGACCTCACTTTAGATCTGGGCCTTTGTATATGACAATTTGATTCTACTCACTTGAACGTATGAAGGTACTGTGGATAAAGGAAGAAAATAAATGACTGCGAAGGAATAAAAAGGAAGAATTTTTCCAAATAATAATCATTTAAGACCGGAACTTTTGCACTGAGTATTTCCTTTGTTCTATTTCGAAGTTATTTAAATATTCTCGGTTACAGAAAACGGATTCAAAAACGACATGACAATTTACATCATACCGAGTGAAGAACAGGGTACAAAGTGAGACCACGTCTAGTTGGGCTATTGAAATATGTACTGGAAAACATTGAAATGTGTGGTAGACCGTTAAAGTAAAGATACTATATACAATAGATACCAGCTACAACGATTAGTCAGGAATTTTATAATTCATTGTATAGTTTCAAAGGACATAAGGTCCCAAACAGCAGAAGAATGACTTTGAATCCACCAATATCAACGTAGGCATCTGTGGAAATGTACTTAAACAGAATTGATCCGTGGCAATGTTACGTCTAAAGTTAGCTATGATTGGCTAAGACTAGATTAGGTAAATGAATGCCCTGGACAGAGACCATTGTTTCCAGTTTGCTTGACTGTTTGATCCTAACAATTTGATCAACCGCTAGTTAAAAGAAAACCCAAATAAATTTATGAATCTCAGGAGTTTGTCAAACTCAATATTTCGTAGATCCTACTGCCAAAAGCTGTGGTTCTTTTAATGCCCATTGTAACCAAGTCGCACAGTAGATGTTGAATAGATTTAATTTCTTTCTTGTCCCTAAAGCTTCTGCGGTTGTCATTTTTTGAGAAACCAAGCCGTGCTGCATGGTAGTTTATCGAGCAGTGCCCAGTTAAGATGCTCGAATTTCCTAACGACTTAGCCTTGTTAAACCGAAAGATCTCTTCAGCATACATCAAGAGTTGAATCTGAAACTTTTAGCTTGACAAACGATTGTACTAACCACTACACCACGGACACCATTGCTTGTTTGCTTTCTCGACGAATTATACATCTGAGTTAGTTCATCTGCCATGTTGTATCCGGAGACATTAATGTGTACCGGTACTCAGGTATCATTCAATATGATGGTCTTACTAAACCTATTCTTCTGCAAGGTATTTTTAAAAAAGAAAAACAAATGTGTTACCCTTTTTTTTTAAAAATGTTTCACAATATTATTATCATTAATTTTTTTTTTTACTTTTATCATCATTTCATCAACTTATACATTAATCAAAAAATAAAAACAAAATTCTTTTTTTCTTTCCATTCTAACATGCTTCACATTTTTCAAATGCTTGGATTTGGATTTTGGGAACCACAAAAAAAAATAAAATGTTTTGTCTTACAGATCCTTTAGAAGAATGCGCGTTTAAGATCGGAATTGGATTGTCAAATGTACTGTACGAAATTAACAAAATAAAATATTAAGAAAGTTTTTTTTTTTTTTTATAAAAAAGAGTTCAAGTCCGCGTATTCATATCGTTAAGTATTTACACAATTTTACACAAAACAAATGCTGTTGTTCTTTTGTTTTTTTTCTATTGAAGTTAAGGCTGTGGGACTTGCAAATTGAAGTTAACAAAAGAATAAAACAAAAAAAATACATAAAAACATATTGGTTAAATTTGTCTCCCTCTTATTTGTTAACACGGTGGTTGTACAGGACAGATTTTATCTTAAATTCTATCGATGGAGAAGAAACAGAAGGAGCATTTGTTTCTTCGCAGTTCGTACATTATTTTATTTTCTGTTTTAAAAAAAAAAACTGTGTTTAGGAAGTTCGTTGAAGTTTCTTTTTCTCTTTTTTTTTTATTTTTTGTGTTTTGTAAAATTATTTTTCCCCTTTTTATGGTATTTTTTTCTTTATAAAAAAAAGTCCTATAACGTTTACGAAAAAAAAATAATAATTTTTTATAGTCTACCACTTCTTTTTGTGTTCATCCATTGACACACCACCAGGTCCTAGTGACACGATCATTAGAAGGCCACCAATGACGGAGAGTGTCTGAAAATAAGAATGGAAATAGTATCAGAGATTAGTAAGGATTTTGTTTAAAACATGTATGCTTTCAAGTGGATTGCAGTGCAGTACAGATACAAAAGCCAGAATTTGATCCACTATGATACCACAAATAATAGTTACAGATGCAGATGAATTTACCAAATGGGCTCATAGGGTTGGGCAAGCGGAAAGTATTGTAGATGAAGACTTGTCTCTTCTTGTATCCCTTAACTTTCATGGGACCAAATCTATATGCTGTGGCTAAGTGGTTATTGCATTGGATTGCTAAGCAAGCTAACACAGGTTTAAATAAGTGAATTTTAAACCGTCCTGCCTGTTAAGACCAGATCCTATTGAATAGTGAAAGAGGAATTTAGTTTTTTATAACTGTAGTCACAAGTTCGTTTATTGTGATTTCTTCATGGTTAAACCTCATCCATAATGCCGGAGTAAGTGATGTCCCGCCAAAGCTCGAAGCAGGCAAATGCACTTTAGCAGGGGATACTTCTCCCTAGAAACAGTCAACCATTCAACACGACGCTAAGGTTCCTTCATGACCTTGATGTTACTCAGGGTCATATAATCTTCCAATTTTAGGCTTTGCTTTGTACAAAATATCTTTTAGGTTGCAGTGCCTTTTTGAAGTCTAATTTTTGAGTTTTCCTAGTCAGTCCAAGATTATGGGTATAGTAAGGCATCCGGTAACGCCTTTGTATGAGCTGGCGGATATGTTCTCCGCTTTAAAGTAGTAGTTATCTATGTAACGTTGACGTGTGACATAGTTTGTATTCTGCGTCGTCTTCTTTGCAAATTCAACAGATGTTACTGTTACATATCATGTGCTACTCTCATAGTCAATTCGCAATGCCCAGTTTGAATTCCTGACTTCTAGCAAGTTGTAACAGCTATTTTGTTCTCTTTTGGAGAAGTCATTGGCGTGTGAAAATGTTAATATCATTAGAAGA
Organism: Criorhina ranunculi; assembly: GCA_951813785.1. Classification (NCBI taxonomy): domain Eukaryota; kingdom Metazoa; phylum Arthropoda; class Insecta; order Diptera; family Syrphidae; genus Criorhina; species Criorhina ranunculi. The sequence continues at coordinate 44,074,676 of OX638385.1, forward strand.
CTTTCCATTCCACGACGGCAAGGACAGTGTTTCTTTGATTGACAGAATGTCGGCTCGAAAAATGCTGCAGTACTATCGCAAAGTGTAGAACAACGCTTGCTCCACTTAGACATACTCTTATTTGTTTCACGATTAAATGATTGTGCCGATTGTTCTTTATCAATGCCGACTGTATCACTTGAAAGCATTTGTAGCTTACACTTAATCGTTGTACTCACCTGGAAAAAGTCATATTTTAGAAAATCTCTCAGAGGCTTATATGAGGGAATGGTCCACCACGCGTTATGATATAAATTTAATACACTCAAAAGTGCCACCAAAATCAGTGCAGACAATTTTGTTTTATAGCCGATAGTGACTAGTACCATCAGAATAGAGCCAACAATGTCTTGAAGAATCTGGAAAACGAAACCAAATATTAAATTTGTACAAAACAGCTACTCTGTAGTTTAAGATTTTACCTGTAGGAAGCTGAATTCGAAACGAATAAGTGTAATAAACATAAATGCAAGCAGTATACGTCCAGCGAGCTGCATAACATTTTTTGGTTTATTCTCACCCAACGATGGAACTCCAGCAAATAAACTGCGTCCTTCAACTCTTGATTCTGCCAACACAAGAAGTAACGCTCCGATTAGAGCTAAATTACGCAATAAAAATTGCAAGTCCCAAAGAATTGAATAAGCGATTGTCTTTAAAAAAAAATAAAAAAAACAATCAAAAGATACCAAAATTGTTTAGTATTTATAACTTACCTGCAACACAACAATGAAGAATAGAATGCCAACGGCAATTTCCACTTTAAATCTAGCGATAACCATTCCACAGCCACCAAGTTGTCCGAATAAATTAATTAAGACGAAAACTGTTGCCATAAATTTGCCACAACCCCAGCTCATGTCCATGTATTCACGTTGTTCGCTCCATTGGAACCACATACGAAGTCCATCTTCAAAGAATGTTGCTATAAGGCAGAGTCGTGCAACTGTAGGCAGAATGTTCTTTCCTTTCCGTATGACCTAATGAAATTAGAAAAATAATCAAAGTTTTTAAGAAAGTTACTAGTCATTGAAGAGAACTATGACCTTCACTCGGTGGCTGTAGTTCAAGAAAGTGTTTGTTTGACGAGAACACTGCGACCTAGAAGATCTATTTTACCGCCTTAATGAAGGTAAGAACTTTTGTGGATGAATTTTGTTAAACTTGGAAGGATTTCCCTACCGAAAATGTGCAACCTAGTTTTGTACAATAACATTCACATATAGTATGTGCTCAGCATTGCTCAGCTCTTGTAAAGAAAGTTGACCTTTGATTGAATACACCGGTAATATTGCTGCTTTCAATGCTCTTATAGATGAAAACCCAATAGAGGGAATTTTGTTGTGAACTCCTAGCTACTTGAGGGTGGTTAGGCAGGAAGACATAACTCCAAAAGAAAGGAGCTCAGAGTTTATATAGCTGCTGCTGTTTGTATTATATATATCTCAGCCAAGAAGGACTGTTAGCTCTAAATCCAGCCTATAGATACCCTTTATAAACCAATAGACTTTACGATGGAAGAACATTGTGTCATAAACAAAGCAGAAGGCTTAAGAATGCTTGGTAATTTAATAGTGAAATTGATGGGAATGAAAAAGCGGACGACGTAGTAAACCAAATAATGTTGCAGTACGCAAATCACCGACCAAATATCTTACCAAAAATTTTTCGTTTGACACGATCAGTAGTGCAACATTAACCTAGACAAAACCAGGACATGCACAGCGGCTCGCAATCTTCGGAGTAGTGGAAGACCTTGTTTTATGCGGCGTGCACAAGTGGAAAGAGACCTCAACCAAGTTAGAGACTTAACATCAGACCAGGAGGCTGAACATCTAGCCAACTTACATAACTGGCTTGTTGACCATGAAATTTAGTGCCACCTATTCAAGTAACTACACTTAGAATAGCAAAAGTATGTGCAGAAATGTAAAACATCCAAAACAGCAAGAAACATGTCAGTAAGGTTAACAAGAAGAAACATGGAGTACGTGTCGTTTAAGAGAAGGAGAAATACATTAGAAAAAGAAAATGGGGGCATTGTTGCATTTCATTTCCTGGCGAAATCGTGGGTGACAATATAGGTACATAATTTCAAAAGTTGCAAAAAACTACAGTACAAGAGGGAAATTGTTGTCAGCCTAGATCATCTTCATTAGTATGTGAAGATGCATATTATATAGACAACCCAAGTGTTTAGAAATAAATTAACATAATTAGAGACAAAAAAGCATTTCTCTATTCTCACGACGCTAGTTAATTACTTTTCCTTTCAGGAGAAAGTATCGTGACCTTGGACATCTGGCTCGATCATCTTTTTATTCGTAAAATCGAGTTTTTATCTCTTTTTCTCCATAGATTCCCCACTTGTTGATCTCAACAAATCCCCTGAATTAACCATATTTAATCGTTATATAGTTTTCTTTCCCCCCTCTGGATGTAAACATATACAACAGCTGTCTAAACAGTCGTTAATGCCACCACGTTGTTCTGATCGCTAGCAATCTATGCCTGTCTTTGTACAATACAAAAAAGAAAAATTAAATCAAAGTGGTGGCACACGTTTTGAAAACACTTGTTCAAGATCACTATTGGTCAGTGACGTGTCCCAACGAGTTATGTACTTATGTAGACAATCCTTATACTGCAAACATAAACTATAGGGTTTCTACAACACGTACCATGATAACAAACAAATTATCTCTGCTCGATTTCAGTTCATTGAAATACCTAAGAGATTTTTCTATTTACGCTCTATACCTAATTGAGTAATGATTTTTAATACGTGGTCACGATAAGAAGCCACCTCTTGCGGCTCTGTTCGAGAGTTTTTGTGACAGAAAATCGAAAAGAAAAAAAAAATCGCTTTAACTCAAGAGGAATTAAGTAATACTACTCGCGTACCTACTCTGTCGGTCTGTCGTGGCGGTGTTACAAAACTGGTTTTAATGCTGTGTAAACTTAATTCAGCGTGAAATTCGACTATTTTCCTTTCTTTCGAATTTTATTTTTGGGTCGAGCGAAAGTGGTCAACTACTGCTGAACTGGTTAGACAATCTGAATATGCATGTTAGCCTCTGCGCAATTGGAATGCAGCAACGTAAGAGGAAACAAAAGTGTATGTTAACTTGGAAATTCTAATGATGAGCTCCAAAAAGCAATGAAATTTCAGTAAATTTAAATTTCACCTTTTTACAGTTAACTCTTGGAAAGAAAAGCAAAAGTTTTATAGGCATTAACCGTTAAACAGAACAGGACTCCTGATAGGGACTGAAAGCAGCATTCAATAAGCAGCATTCAGCCAAGGAGAGCAAATAATTTTTAATTTCGAATTTTACTTGAAATTCATCGATGACGTTGACAATTTCACATTTGTTAGCGACTGTCAGTGGCGGCTCTACGCTCCCCTTAGCAAATTGCCCATGAGAGATTTCTTTATCGCGTGGTGAAAGAATTTTTTGGCGAAAGTGTTTACGTTTCATCATTTGCCCAGGCCAAGGTATTTGAAGGTCCCACTGAGGGTGACACTTACCTGGTCGGCGACATCCTCCGTCTTGGAAATATATTCATTTGGGATGTTCATGATTGTGTTTATTGTCGCAGTTTGTAGAATAAAGAGAACACTCACACTAATGGCTAAATAACTATGCGAACACTTAAATGCAAACAATTTTTAATGGATAATTATTTTTTAAATATTTTTCTCTTCTGTTAACAAACTAAAATGAAATAAGAATAGAGTTATGCTCGAGAGAGCGATTGTTGGACATTGGAACAAATGCCAACTTGTAGATGAGATGGGCAAATGGGCCGCTGGCTGTCATATAGGAGAGCGATAGAGATGGAGATTGTGTGCAAAACGAAAGTTTGGTCGATTTACGAGCTTTTCCCACGTGTTGTCCTTGTCTAGCTAGTGCGGCATTTTGTTCGTGTAGATTTTGTATCTTATTTTTGCTAGCTCCAAAATGTCAAATGATGTGTAAGTTCCACAATTTGACAGTGGAATGAAAAATAGATTACACACGGTGAGAGTATTTAAATGGTACGATTACATTAGTGCAGAGGAAATGTTTGCTAATGGGATTTCATAATAACCAAATGGATTTTTATAATATCAACGGTTAGGTCACCAAGTCAGCGAACTTTAAAACATGTATTATATGTACTTATCTCTCTTATTCATAAACATTTTTTGTAACATAATGATGAGAAAAGAAAAGGGATAAGTTTATCATCCAATACCAGATGGAAGATCGCGATCTTGTATTCCATTTATAGTGTTAGGGAATATGTCTAATGGCAATATGTCATAATGATTACGGTCAGCCAACCCCTTTCAATCAGTCAGAACAAAAATATTCTTGAGCACAAAAAAGTTTATTTTCCTGTATTTGTCTCATTTCAGGTTTAGACAAAACAAACAACAATTTTAAATCACGGAACACAGTTTCTTTCTTAATTATTATCTTCTGGTGGTCATAATATAAGTAGTTAATTTTGTACTAATTTTAATAACAAAATTCTGGTAAAAATTTGTCTCCCTTAGTGTACAAGTTATTTACTCATGGTGAATGGTTCCTATAAGCGAATGTCGTTTTGTACAGACAGAAGAAAAAACGACGCAAATTTTCACGGACAGGTAGAAGAGAAGAAAATATTTTCTTTTGTTGGGGAAAACATTTCATCGCACGTTAAGTAGACTATTTTTAACAAATTGCCGAGTGCACAGAAAATAGATTCCATAAACCATTGTTGACAAAAATAATTGAATTTGTCGGGCAGAAAGTAAAACCGACGAGCTGAACAAGAATGAATTCACTCCTTGATTGGCAAAATAACTACACACACATCCGAGACCGCGGCCAACATTTATTGGATACTGAAAAATGGACTGATTGCCGGTTCCTTGTGGGTACACCACCCAATCAGAAGGTGCTGCTTGGACACAAGTTGATCTTGGCAATGGCATCGCCAGTTTTTGAGCGAATGTTCTATGGTAATTTGCCGGATAAGACGGACCCAATCGTCATACCTGATGTTCAACCGGATGCGTTTCATGCGTTGCTGGAATATATATACGCGGACAAAATTAACATAAGTTCATTTGACAAGGCCTGTGAGCTGTGTTACGTCGCAAAGAAGTATCTTCTGCCGCATGTAGTCTCTCAGTGCACACATTACCTGTGGGCCGATTTGAGTCCTAAGAATGCATGTAGGGCGTATGAGTTTGCGAAGCTTTTTGACGAACCACGTCTGATGCAGAGCAGTATGCAGGTAAGAGTGTAGATCATAGTTTGATGATCCTTATGCTTAATTCATAATAATTGCAGATAATAGCCGATAAAACAAGAGAAGTTCTTGCGGATCCAAGTTTCTGTGACATTGAGATGTCAACTTTTCTAACGATTCTAGACTGCGACAAGCTTAATATCGATACAGAGATGGATTTGTTCAACGCATTACTGCGTTACGCAATGGAGAGGGGATGTATGCCAGATGACGATGAAAGTGCTCCCAGTACCAGCACTAAAGCTATAGAAGATCAACAAGAACCACAGACTATTGATGTAGATCAGCCTGTAGTCGATGTGGAATCAATTCATGACGGCATCGAACCATCCATCGAAATGGATGATCCCAAAGATGCACAAAGTCTGGACATGGATGCACAGCGTAAGATCATCGATCAGAATCTGATGAAGCAGGCGGTTAAGAAGTTACGGTTTCTAACGCTTACGCCACAGCAATTCGCGGAAGGTCCAGCTCGCTCAAAGCTCTTGTTGCAACATGAGGCCCTGTCGATCTTGATAAAAATCTCTAGCCCGTGTATCAACGATTGCCCTATGCCGGAAGGTTTTTGTACGTCGCTCATATCAAGGAATGCAAACTTTCCGTCGCACAACGGCCACGACTACGATGACTTTCGTGTGTCAGACAGAAAAAAGCCATTTCTTTTCCCAACGATGAGCACGACAATATTCGATTACTCAGCTTCAAATATCAATAGTCGTTTTGCAGACAATGACCTGACGAACGATACGAGACGATCTTACTGCGTCCGGACGATCCAGCAGCAATTCGACTATCGCAACACCAGCGTGACTGATTGTGGTTTGACCTTTCAGGTGGATACCAACCTTATGATCACCGGTTCGTATGCAAATAAAAGACCAAGATTTGTATGAACTCCTTGTTGTGTGTGTCTTTTTTTATTGTCTTCTAGGTGTTCAGGTACCAACGCAGGTGCTCTGTGGCGAACTAATGAACTCGGCTGGCTTTTCCGAGCGTTACGCTGAAATTTTGTACGCACATGTCCAAGACATGCAGGGATCTCGGCTAACGTATACTCATTGTACGTCACGTGTACGCTACGACTCAATGCTGGAGATTTCATTTGACCGTCCTGTGTACATCTACCGCAATCGTATCTACAAAATTTATGTGGTGTTCAATAAAATCGGATGGTATCCGATGTATACTTGTGTGCCGGACATCATCTGTGATTCGGTTAAGTTTATGTTTAATGTGGGCGCTCCTGGTGAGTCAGTACGTGATGGATTAATTCGAGCTATAGTATTCTTGCATACGGACAATCAGTCACCATCGCCCGACCGACCACCAGTAATGTTGGAGTAGCACAGCGTCCTACTTTGTTAGTTTGTTCCCTTTCGCAGTAATTTTAATGTCGTCTTAAAAAAAAGTGTATTTGTGAATAAAATATATTTGGAAACCGTTTTTGAGATACTCAAAAGAGAGTGTATTTTTTCAACCATGCTATCAACATTGACCAGTGTTCCTGAGTTGTTAGTACGTTGGACTGGTAAGCGACCTGGCACAGATTCAAATCTCAACAAAACAAGCAGTCGTTATTTCGCAGCACCACCTCAGGCAATGAAAAACCTCCAAGAGCTGGGAAAGACCTTAAAACCCCACAGCCTTTTTCCCATCGAAGTACGAGAAATAAGCTCATTTTATGCTGATGATCCATTGGTTTGAGCTTGGAACATCTGTCCGAGCTTTAAATTTTGCCGTTTCTCGATTTGTCTTTAGGTATTTACTAGAACGCTCATGGTATGTCCCAGTGGTTTATCGATTACAGTTTCTGGAGAAAGATAGAGCTATATTGAGGTTCTGATCATCTGTACTTCTTGAGTTTACGCCCTGACGGATCCCTTAATCTTTTCATGTTATACCTCGATGTCGTTTAATGGATGTAGTACAACTGAATATTCGTCTGACTTCTATATCGGCTCGTTGTCTTAAAGAGAACTCTTTGTACATCAACCATTAATTGACAGGACATTTGGTGCCACCTAAACAAGGAAATTTGTGTTGCAGAAATGGATACAAACCTTTCAACGTTGTCATTGTGATTGCCGAGGCCATGCTTTCCTATGACATTTTTAGAGCGTGGTTATTATTACCTACCTTCGCATTGGAGCCTCCCATCGAAGATATGTGGTGCTGAACTATGTGCGTCATGTAGTTAGCTTCTAACTTCTGTAGTGTTATGGTTTCCAAGATACGATTCGCTTTAACCCAAGATGATTAAAACGTCTGGCATGAACTCCCGCTTAAGTTCCAGGAACATAGCATTCGAAAACTCGAGTTTTTATAAATAAAACAATTTATTTAATTGATTTCATTTAACAAAGCCAATCTATATGTACAATCTTCTCCAAAAGATATAAAATATCTAACAATATCGAAAAGGAATATCAATTTGTCTTTATATGTAGGTGAGGATTAAGTCCGAAGTAAAAGAGATTTTTTTTAAAGATTTTTTCTTTGTACAAAGTGTAGATGATCAAGGTTAATCTTCGGTTTACTTCTTTTGATGTCTGCAATTTGGAACATATTCTGGATCTTCACATGTAAGTGAGCTTTCATCGAAGACCTTATCTTCTCCGCATGTGATCAATCGTGGGTGTCCCTCAACGCATGTAATTAATCGGTGGCAATCACCTGGTACAGGGAAACGTGGGAATGGCCAAAAACGTGCAGCTGGTGAATCAGATGCTACCTTTGTGGGACATTTGAATCCAACAACAGCTATTGGAGTATAAGGATTGTATGTATATTAATATTAAATTGTATGAATTGAATGTTAAGAGTTTGATTCTTACCTTCTGGATTGCAAGTCTCCAATAGTTGATCTGGCCAATTGCATCCATGAATTCTTTCATCATAAGCCAGTCCAGCGTCACACTCAAGTTGATGAGGTTCTCCAAAAGCGCATTTAATGTAACTGGTTGAACATTCACCAGAGATTTGGTAGATACCGAATTGATATTCACAACCAGGTGTTGAAAGCGGTGTCGCTGGAAAATCAGAATATAATACATATTCTAGTGAGTAGGTTAGGATTGGCTTGACTAGGGTTATGTGTCTGCTACACGTAGCACTTCGAGCTCTAAAGCAGCTTAATTGGAAGTCAAACAGGAGGAGGTAGTACAACAACGAAATGCATGAGCTATTCAGCAACATCGATATAATCAAAAGAGTCCAGATACAACAACTAAGATGAATAGACATGTAGAGTAGATGCACACAAGCGCTTCAACCTGGCAACCCCGCAGGAGTGACGGCGCAGTAAAGGAAGACCGCTGCTCAGTTGGTGCGGGCAAGTGAAAAAGGATCTCGATCAACTTTGCGTGCGATACTATAGGCTTGAAACGCTTGTTGGTTAAGTACCAGATCCACTCCGAAGTGCAACGTCATAAGAAGAAGAGGCGAAACGTTCACATTGAATAATATCATGACAAATATTTCCAAGAACTTAATCTCTGAAAATGAAACATTTGGGTAAGCAGGTTATCAAGCCGCTGGTGCTTTACATCATGTAAATCGAATAACCACTTTAGAATTCACTTAGATTCCTGGAAACCTTCAAAAACAAAATCTACAGCCACTTTCAAGCAGGATCTCAGTTGCTATTAATATCTTTCTACTACTTAATATCTGTTCCACAATCTAACCACAATCGATGCCCTCTCCATTTTTTTTACAGAGAAATATGCAATTCATTTTCTCTTCATGTTCCCTTTTCTCCTCGTAAATCATCATCTACATCCCCTCCTTGGTATAATCGCAGGCTTCGTTCCCTGCAAAATAAGAGAAACAAGCTATGGGCTGTTTTCCTTCGCACTAGATCCACCTCCGACTATTCCAACTATCTTGGGACTTATCTTCATTTCACCGAGCTTTACAATTCCCTTTACCAGCGCCACTTAAACAACACGCAAACCAACCTTATAAATGACCCTCAGTACTTTTTCCAATTTGTCAACTACAAAAGAAATTCCGATGGTTACCCTCCCTCCTTTTCTTTCAACAGCATATCATCAACCGATCGACTTATCATTGCCAACTTTTTTGCCTCCTTTTTTAAACAATCTTTCACCAACGGTTCCTTCGTACCGGACCCCTCTTATTTCAATTACCTGCTAAATTTTTCCACTGGCCCACTCCTCTCACACCTTCGACCCATCTGTTATCGAACATAGGTTACACCAACTTAATGACGAGTTTATACCCGGCCCAGATGGCCACCTCGCCATATTTCTCAAAAAAAGTTCTTCCGTTCTTTCCCTCGCTCTTTCAAATCTAATTCACCTATCCCTTTCACAAGGAGTATTTCCCCAAATTTGGAAAACGTCCTTCATAACCCCGATCCACAAAAAAGGACCAAAGAATGAAATAACCAATTATCGTCCCATTGCTAAACTCTCCCATATAACCAAACTCTTTGAAAGTCTCTTGTATGCAGCTCTAACCTTCCAGTGCAAATCTTTTATTTCCCCTAGACAACATGGTTTCCTGACTACCATAAACCTAGTCGAATTTATATCCTTTGCCCTCCCAGCACTAGAAAATGGTTAAGAAGTCGACGTTATTGCTACCGATTTTAGTAAGGCTTTTGATAAAATCTCCCATCAATTAATACTTTTCAAGTTGTTGGCCATCAGCTTCGAACCCTTACTGTTGAAATGGATATCTTCTTACCTGGAAAACCGTTTATACAGTGTTCGCTTTAGGTCCACCCACTCTGCTCCCTTTTTAGCCACCTCTGGTGTTTCACAAGGCAGCCATCTTGTTCTCCTTCTTTTTATAATAACCATTAACGGACCTTGATAGGACCATCAAACATTCGTTTGTCTCCCTTTACGCCGACGATACCAATTTTTTTAAAACCATTTCCTCACCCCAAAACTCCATTCTTCTTCAACAAGACCTCGACAGTTTTTCATTCTAGTGCCTCAAAAATTGCTTGGAACTTAACTTACCCAAATGCCAACCCATCACATAAGCGTCACCAATCTCCTCCCCGACTCTACCATTTCCACAATCAACCTGTCTCCTCTGTTCGATTTCTTCGCGATCTCTCTTTCCTTGGTTTTATAAAACGGTGGTCCAAAGAATTCACCAACCCATACGTGACCAGGTCCCTCTACGGAACATTCGTCCGCCCCCTCCTAGAGTATGTCAGTCAAGTATGGTCCCCGCATCATCGTGTTCATGTTTTGAGAATCGAGAGTATCCAGCGCCGTTTTCTTCGATTCGCTTTTTTAGTTCTGCCCTGGAACGATCCTCTTATGTTACCTCCCTATCAAAACCGCCTCAAACTCATTAACTTAAATACCCTTGAGGAACGCAGAGATGCAGGCGACATTCTCTTTATTCATCGACTGCTCTCAGGTCACGTTGAAAGCGCTTCCCTTCACAACTCTATTTTTCTCAACGCTAACCCCTGCAATCTACGAACCCCTCGTCTCTTCCGATTTACCGACCCACCACACTTCTTATGGGTCGAACGAACTAATCTCCCGTATGCTCCGAAACATAAACTCTACCCCTACCATCTTCGACTTCAACCGCTCTACACCTTCCCTTAAATTCAATCTCCTCCACCACCCCGACTAATCTTAGTTTTTAAGTTTATGTTTAAGTTAGTTCTAAGTTTGTTTGGCTTGAGTTAAGCCTTATAAATGGGATTTCGTTCCCACCAAAATGAAATTACTACTTTTGACAACAGATGTAACTGCCAAGTAATTTCAGACAAAAAGAGGCAATCAAAGTGATCACTGTATTAAGAGAAACTGCAACAAAATGGATATGTGTTAATGCTTGCTGGACTATTTGCTGTTTCCTGTTAATCTAAAACCAATGCTCTACTTACGATCATGTTGTCGAGTACCACAATCGACGGCCCAATTATAGTTGCAGTGATTGTGAACAGCTCCTTTACCGTCAAACAACAAACCATTCTCACAAGTTTCCAACGTCAATGTTCCATTTGTACACAAAAAAAATTGATCACAATTTTCCGTGTGAGCATAAGCTTGCACTCCAATTTTCTCGGGACATTCTGGTGTTCCCACTGCAACCGATTGAACTAAAAAAAAAAAGAAAAGAAAAAATCAAATCAGTCAAAATTGCATTAATCATTTCTTAATCAAACATTTTAGCATGCAAATGACATTTCACTTTAATATGTGATTGGCCAAGTCAATTTAAACGATCCACAAGGTTACTTGCGCCAAATGAAACCACTCAAATGGTTATAATATCGATAGTTTGTCGAATGCAATCATTACCTTGAGCACGATGGCAAATAGAAATTGAAAATCGTTGAAGAAAAAGTGAAATTCCTATTTGTTGACCATGATCTTCATTCTCAAATTTGAACAAATTCGTGATTAACTTGATTAGCTTTTTGGTTTTTTGTTTTCGTGAATTTGTCATATTTTCAAGGTTCCCACTGGACTGTCACATGTCATACATACATACCTAACGTGTCACAAACTTATAACTTCCTACTTTGGAAAGAAGAAGCAAAAACTACAAGCTGTTGTATACCAACATTAACAGTACAGTTCAATAGATTTTAAATAAAACTCTCACTTTCGCCGGTTTAACTGACAGAGATGGAGAGGATCGATGTGAAACTTGTCTCGTGTGGTACCGAAACTGTCAAGACACACAAAAACAAAAACCGGATTGCAACCGTGTGATCTCGGAAGAAGATGGTAATGGTGTTGCTTTAGTTGTTTGGCGAAGATTCATATGCCAGGTGGAGCAAACGTTGATTGCTTTACGGCCTCTACAGGAACTTGTCTCTGATGTGCATATTTACTTTCCTGGCTGAAGAGACGTATGTGCATAAGAAACATGGCCTTAAGCGGAATTGCAAACACTCGTTGTCGCGTCATCGTGTTCGTTATGTAACACACGGATAAGTGTGAGAAACTGAAGCAACAAAGAAGCACCATTAGTGGCCTGAGTTGATGTTGATGAAGTTTTTGCACAAGGAAGGGATTTCGTGAAAGTTTCGAATTTTGCGGACGTCTTTTCTATACAAAAAGCTTGAGTATAAGAACAAGCAGCACTTTGATACCACTTCTGACGATCAGCTTTAATAATGTCAATGGGAAAATGGCAAAAGATTATAAAATCATGTCTTTCCTGACTCAAAAACGAATTCTGTGTTTGGGGCATTCTTCCACTCAGAAGGATTTTAAATACGTAACCAAACGCATATAAGTATGCAGTACCTTCAAGGCAGGGGAAGAGAAACAAGTTGCAATGCAGTGTCTTTAAGGTTTATCAAAGATGAGAATTCTATGGATCTACAAGACTATTGTAAGACCTGATTGCTATTTCCGAAAAACTCCGGAGAAAAGGACCTTCGTCAGTATGCTAGGCGAAACTGTCAAAGCCATCTTCCTTTCAGACAGCTTCTGATATACCACACATTGGAATTTTAAAAACCTTGTGTACCACAACACTAGTTTTATGGATATGCCGTCTGTTTTGATGATTCCGTGGATTTATTGTTGACTTCTCCTGTGTCCAAGACTGGTTTTCGTTCGACTCTGGGACCCAAAAGTTGAACTAGATACCTCAACGTGTTAAGCTATGATTACACTATTAACGAAATGAGTCAACATACTGACACTTTGACGTCAAACTGAAGTAAAAATGTGTCCCAAAGTGGTCAAATAGTTTGATCGTCAACGTTTTGACATCGAATGACACATATTACACTTCATTGCGTTTTGGGACAACATTGAACGACTCGCGTTATTCATGTAATCGTCAAGATTTCATGCGTTGACACGGTGACTGTCACAGAGTCACCGCGTTAACCGTATAATCGTAACTTTACGCTTAAGTGACAATGCCTTCCGGGATGCCTTTGGGAATGGTGACACTGCAAAACATTAACTTTGTGATTGTTCTACATTTGCTTGGATAAAATCCACAAAATAAAAATTAAGTTCCTTGTGCTTTGAAACTTTTTTAAAATTCCTTTCACATCCACATCACAGTCTTTTTGGAATTGCAGCACCTTACTGGGAAATCAGTAACTCACTATTAATTGAACCAAAAAGTAAGTGGAAGCCCATGTAAACCTAACACAATCAAAATAAGAAAATAATTACAATTCACCGATTTGTATTTTTCTAGCTAAATAACGCAAGCTTGGGCTTAAATAACGCTCAACTTTTTGAGCTGCCAAACCCACAAATAATTTGCACCACACAAACGAGGTCGACTAGTTTCTTATAACTATCCCACAGCCTTACCCATTTTCTGAGAAAAATAAAAGACTTTTAACCATTTCACTTGCCGAAAAAAGGCCAACTTAAATAAAAATTCTTTTTGTGTACATACTCCCAACGTGATTGGCATAACAGCCTTTTTTTTCGTTCCCTAAAAAACGTTTTAACAAAGACAAAAAGAAATAAAGTACTTGGAGTGGTCGCATGTAATGGCTTATACGTAGAGTTGCTAGAATTCAATTTTTGCACAAATTCTTGAAATCTAGCTAAATCTACAGTCAGCGCAGCTTGATTAGATAATTAGTTGCTATATTTGAAGAGTCCCTCAGTCTTTTGTCTAATGGACAACAAGCACAACTGAATCATTATACTCAATCTATTTTCTTTAAATTCAATAATCTTCAGATGCAGGACTAAAAAGTTGGAGATCTCAGAAGCCCGGAGCTTTGTCAATTTCTTTGGAAAGCAAAGACGAAGAATTCCAAACAATACCAACAACTTTCTCAAATTTCTTCGAAAACCGAATGTCGTCGTTGCTATGAGCTACTGTGTGAGCTCGAAAACTTTGAGCAACATATGCTATGCTTCCTCGATACCGATGTCTATTGCTCTTTATCTACATTGTCCCAAGGAAGAAATAGTTGATCATTTGTGAAAAGTGTAAAGAATTCTGCCTTGTCTTCAATTGTAGTTCACATCACAACTTAATCTCATTTCGCTATTCTTGCAGTCCTATGCTTTCAAATTATATCGTGCTTCCCCCAGTATTGGAGAATTTCGAATATTCTATGGGAGGGGTCCTACTTCTCCCAAATTTTCTTTTCTTTCTAGACCCCTTGCACTTCAATTCCATCTTTTTATGATGTTTAAATGCAGTACACCTTTAATTACGAAACGACCAGAAGAATGATTTTAATTAGGAGAGATCCACTGGTTATCTGATGGTATATCTCGCCGAAAGTGAAATTAATTTCTCTACGATGTAAATGCAAGTATGATCATCCCTCTTAATATTTTAATGGCATTTGGAAGAGTTTGGGTTCAAGTATACAATTCATCAAGAACTTTTGTAAATTATATCTTTTCTCCTTCCTCCATGGAAACACTAAGTTTTTCAGACTCGTTCTCAGGATAATGTTCCTTCTTTTCGAACTAAGAACGAGAACGACAGCATAAAAATAAACAAAATAAATTCCGATTTTGACCTTAAAATGAATTGTCATTAACAGAGTTGAGTCCTATAATTCGAAAACCCAATGCTATCATCTGAATTTATAGCTGAGCCTGCAGACCCAGCAATAGCTGTTGTAGAAAAATGCCACATGCCTCGCAGAAATCAAAAAGCTTTTCATTTTCAATATTATAATCGTCATAAGCTTGAGAAAAGTACAGTACTTATATTGATCAAGTACTCCTCAAAGTACATTGCGTCTACTGAATAGGATCCTTAACCTTGAGTCAAAATTAATAGAAGACAGGAGCAACAGATGTACATTATCCTAATGTTGCTTGATCTTGATATTAGCAAAAATAAACTCTCAACCTCTGCCCCAACATTATAAGGGTCGTGATAATTCCTTAAGCGCACATATTTACACGATATAAACAACTTAGATTTGATAAGACTTTAGATTTAACTTCGACATGGTGCATAGTCTCTTATACAAACTCTTTCTCGAAAGCAGGAATCACTTGCTTAAAACCTCTTTCACCCTGCCCAATTATCGCCTCATATTTCACGGAGAATTTGCATTCTAGCTCACCGCTAATATAGCAAACATAACATTTCATTTTTGAAATCTTGTATCTTGTACGTGCTCCTCCATATCCTGCCCCTGGACTTGCACATCAAATACATCGGTTCATGTAGTGCTACCAGACTCAAAGAATCTGCGTTTTGGTCCCCCAAACCCTTTGGCCATAGTAAGGCTCTTGACCTAGAGGGGAACGAGAGAGCCAACGCGTTAGCCAGATGTGGTTCTACTCTGGATGCCTCCCTTGCGGAGTAAGTCTGCTCCCCGATGGGACTCATCAAGGGCAAAATTTTCCAACATTTTCTCTCTATTGGACAATTGGTCAACACGCTGCCAAGTTAGGCATCCCGTTTAACCCCCACTGTCGTAGTTGCGACAAGGAACAATTTTCTCAACTCCACAGGATGGATATGAAAACTACACTCTAAGCTACGCTCATCAATATCCAGGTCACGTGAGTTATGGTATCAAAACGGCGCATCTGCGCTACTTGTGTCTCGGGCAGGTTCACCAGTTTCAACCAATTCTACCTACCTACCTACCATATCAAGCTTATACTCCCAGAATTGAACATCCATTTTCAGCTTGTATTAAAATTAATCCAACTCTCGATCTCGAAACTTTGTATGCACCCAATACTTGCCCCTTTTAAAACAAATAAAAGGAAATATCGTTGAAAAAAAGCAGTATTCGCCTCCCTCGCTAATTGGACGTCAATTCGGTTTTTTTCGACTTAAATGCTCATGTCAATTAAACTCTTAACATTTCAACAAGAAAAAAAAAAATTTAACATAACGCATTAAAAAGAAACACGAGCACAATACGGGCAACTCACGAACCAAAATTACAGTTAACTGGTTTTATTTTGTAAGAAAATGCAATGTCCATGTCGCGTACTGTGTGGCGTATACGTAACCAAAATATATTGTCTGTTCAATTAATTGTCGGTTGTGGGTCTTTGAAATATTTGTTCATACTTTTTGTTGTAGTTTTGGCAGTTAAGTGACTGTAAGTGATTTAATAATTGATTAAATCAAAAAGGAAGGAATACGAAAATTGGAAAGGGTCTGCTTTGAAGGAAAAGACAACTGTATCAGGGTCAGAAAAATGATGCTAGATTGTGGGAAATCGCATGGTAAAGGGAAGTTTTTTCTTAATGAAGGCTGCCTACTAAATTGATAATATATGCAAATTGAGAGGAATAGGAATTTAAATCATATTGTGATTCAGCCTTAAAAATACTGATAAACTCATCAAAAATGTAAACACAAGATAACTACTAAGAATGTCTACATTAAACGACAATTTTTAACACAACAAGTTTCAAAGACTGAACTTTACCATTTTCAGTTGTTCGAGTGATTAATTCAAAAATACAAGCAATTGTCAAAAAAAAATATGGCCTCAGTTGTATCAATAATGTATTAGTCATAGCCAAGCCATGCACTTATTTATGCGAAAAAGAATGGCGTTCAGTTTAGTCTGTCATAGGAACATAGTAACAGTAAAAGTAATTTTAAGTCTTGTGGTTTTTGTACCACTGGGTATAGAGCGTAATAATCGTTTTTGCAAAACTAGAATGACTAGATTTGATTTCGGTTTCCTAACCTCCATTCTACCCTGTATTTTATTGTTGAGTTGTTTCAGTGATCTGTTAGCTATATCTCCCAGGTATGAATAAATTTACAATTCATTGATAGAAAGGAGATTGTTCAAATAAATAGGTTGACAGATGTATAATGTGCAACACAGTATGTCATTTTTTTTTTTTCTGTTGATGAGATGCTTGTTACCTCATACGAGTCGGAGTAAGTACAATTTTTTATGAATTTGTATGGAAAATATAATCGAAAAGAGTACGAGTCTTTAAAACATGATTCTAATCAATCCAATTCAGCACCCTAAATAGATCCTGTGGTAAGAATTCAAGTTTTATAAAATATATGCGAAGGAAGCGAATACTGGAGAAGGCATAACCTCGACTTCCATGATCAGTACCAAGTCTGAGATGGTAATTTGCGTCAAATTAATTGACTCAAACTCATCAATCGTCAGACCAAAAATCATCCATTTTAAAGATCAAACCGAAGGCAGGATGCTTGGTTCAGCAAATTTGCAGCAACCTTCCCGGAACCCGAGCAGATGGAAGGCTGCGATATTTTTTGCAAATATCTTTCGTGGATTAGAAGCCCTTGAATGTAAGTGAGTCGATACCTACATATGATGCCAGTTATCCTCATGTTTCCGAAATTGAGACCACTATTTGGTAGGCATTACCTTAATTCAGTAGCGAATATTTTCAGAATCCCCTCGAGATCTGGTCTAAACATTTTATATTTTTTTAATCGAGATCGAGTTTCAAAATTTAAAAATTCAAATTCAATTTCTCAAGGTAAACTTAAGATAGATGCTAAAAAAGCTTGACTAAAATGTTTGTTTAAAATGCACGACTATCCATTAAATATAATCCACAACCCTTATGTCGTCATTTACTGCACAATTCCCCTCTTCCATTACCCCACATAAATCTAAGACAAAAGCTTTTAGACACACATATAGATTTTTATTTTTATTTTTTGGCTTTCATACATTTTTTTATTCAAACAACAGTATCTTTCGGAATAGTTCAAGATCTTCAACTTTCAGACTAGAAATTGAACCAGTTTAACCAGAGTAGAATTATATTACCAGCATTATGGGACACCTAGCCACACACCACAACCACTCTCTAAGGTACACAAGAAGGTTGATATGTTACAATCTAAAGTAGAACCACTCCTATTCGTTTGTCGAGTTCCATGCCTGAGAGACAGTCACTCGAAAGCCCCCTTGAGGCGATAAATTAATTAAAACACACCATAACGGGCTTAAAAAGTGAAGGCACACATTCAATTCAAAAAAAAAAAAAAAAAACATTGCAAAACCTTATTCAAGCAGAACGAATTGAATGGATTGGATTTCAATATTTCATGTTTGCATATCGCATGGCTACATTGTAATTCAAATGCAAATCCATTGCGACACGTTATTAAGAGTCTCAAATTTAAGACTTACCTAAGGCTACAAGTCCCAAAACAATCAGGATACTCGACTGAATTTGATTCATGTTTGGAATATAATTTTTTTGTTTTTCGTTTTTAATTTCGTATTTTACTTGGTTTTTTCACCTTTTTTTTTTGTTCACAAACACTTCCTACTTTTCGGGGACACTCTCAGTTTCCGTTTAAGCTAAACCGCGATCCAAAATGAACTGACTTACAATCGTTGCGGCCAACTGAAGCTCGGCTTGTGGCCAAATGACTGTTGGCGAATTTACTTCGAACATGTTTCAGTTCGAAGGCGACCCCTTAAACTTAACTTTTTCAACTTCAGGCCAAAACGATAGTGAAAGCTTTGGTTTTTGTTGATTTTTGTTTGTGTAACTGGCTGTCTGCATTATTTCCCATAGCATCTGTCACCTGGCTGTGTAGATGGTTTTCTACAATTGCAAACTGATCGATGGAGTTGTTGTGCGGTGCGGCGGTTGGGTCAATGAATTTTTAAAATGAACGATATGAGGTTATACTCTTAAGTGGGAAATGAAATAAAATTAAAGGAAAACTTAAAAAATGCGTAGAGAGGGTTGTATAATACCCTAGGCAGGTGGAAGTGGTGACTTAAGGCCATGAAAGCCATGAACATTGCAGCCAATGAAATTCAGAAATTTAATTAGTCCTTCAAGTGTATTAATTGAGATTTCTATAGAGTCGAAGAAGAATAGCTTGCTTAATGTGCAAAGTCTGGCTCTGGCTAGTGTCAGACATCCGCACATGAACAGTCACAAGGCATGTGCCTTACAGATTCTTCCTGTTCCTTATCTCTGCACCTTTTACAAAAGTTGTGTTGTGATGACTACAATCTTCTTTCTTTTGTTCCTCGATGGAAAGATAGAAATCGTGCATAGACTTGTGTGATATGTACCAACCAAACCCACATTCCATTTGCTGCTTTTTTTTTCTCAGAGGATTTCCTTGTCGTCTGTTCCTTAGTAATAAATTTTCTAAGGGCGCTGACTGCTTTTCACTTTTCTTGCCTTATGAGTTTATGACCCAATTTCTTTCAGTTTTCGCCTAACCGTTGCATATCATGGACATTGAAAAGCCACGTATTCTGCACCTTAAAACCTATCTGTAGAGCTTGGAAAATAAACTGTGTACTAAGGAAAGTCTGCCATAAAACAGTCGTTAACCTTAAAATTCCCTAGGCTTTCATCTTATCCGTTCATCGATGTTGAGAATTAATCTATAGGTCCATTTCGCTTTGCAAAATGATTGCATCACTCTCTGGAGGAAATTTGTAATTCTTCTTTCTCTTAGAGCGTTCCGTCTGTTTACCCTTTTCAACTTGGAACCTTTCTTGTGTTTCAACTACAAGTGTATCCACTGGTATCATGTGTACAACAAGACATGCTGTATAATAGAAAGTCGTTCGAAAAGCAATATTGAAA
The DNA here is from genome assembly GCA_951813785.1 of Criorhina ranunculi. Lineage (NCBI taxonomy): Eukaryota > Metazoa > Arthropoda > Insecta > Diptera > Syrphidae > Criorhina > Criorhina ranunculi. The sequence goes on from OX638385.1 coordinate 44,094,520, forward strand.
AAAAGTTTTCTTTTAGACCTTGGGTAGGCGATGTAAGACATGGTCCTGGTCTTCAGTATCCTTCACTTGAGATTTAAATCGACGGGTGTTCGGCATCTACTGATGGTCAAAGATGAACAAGAGTGTCTACAAAGTTTTTTACGTATCAAATTTCTCCACATTCGTTCTCCAAGTCCAATACTACGGATTTAAATTGATTTACCCTATTGGAATTAACTGTGAAGAAAGAAAAGCAACCACAAATCGGATTGCGTAACAAGATTGTGCGACAGAGCTTATTGAGTATTAAGTTGCCGCACATGTTCAAAGATAGATAGATACAGATTTTCGCTAGACAATGAGCTTACTGAACTCTGTGTTTAGAGTGGCTTACAAGTCTACATACTTTGTTGGAAACTAGATCACAATAACGCCCGAGGGAGTGAATATTGTTTTGGGCTTTTCTTGTGGTTTTTATTTTTCTTTTGTCTATTTAGGTTTTGGTGTTGGCGATTAAATAACATTTTAAGTGGGTAACGATTTGAAAAGATTTGTGTTGCATTTAAAAAGCTTTGAAATTATTTACTAACTGTAACCACATAACTGCAATGTGTAGGAATAATTCGGATTATCTGATAAATTATCTGATTGTCTAATGAGCTGTCAATTTTGGAAACAAGTTAGTTTTTGGAAATTTAATTCTTTCCACAGACTTATTGTTTTTTTCTTCTTTAAGCTGAGCTTACATAAGAAGTTTCTATTGATCGATTGTTAATTTTTATAGTTGTAACCTCGCATTTTCCTTTTCATCTGCCTATACCGTCGCATGATATTCTTTTAGCTGTGACTGTGACTGATTTGCCGGGCTTCAGAAATGACTGAATTTGGAACTCATCCGACACTCGTTTTATATTGGTTTTCTTTTCGGTGGATCTGATGTGGATAATGGAGATGGCGCATGTGTCTACTGCCCGAATTTCCAGCTTTTCCGACAGTCAGGCAGTGATAACAACTTTGAGCGCATGTTGTTTGCCAGGAGATGCCTAAACAAACTCAAACAGCTGTTCACAACAAAATGTTCACCTACTTCAACACCAACTTTGTATAAGATGGGAATTGAAAGCATTCATTGGATATGCACTGGAGTAATCAGATCGCCTATCGGTCTCCAGTTTGGTGATCTTATTAAAAATTCAAAAGCTACAAAGGTAAACTCATCAAAGTACAAACGCTAAGGGAACTTATTTGGTACTTGGTGAGTGTTCCTTACCAAGCTCTGAATTTGTTCATCAAACACTCGGAGACTGGGAAAATCTACTTTATAGAAGCATATCACAACAGCCAGTCTTCCAGGCAAAAATGATTGCAATTGAGAAAGCTTTAAAGTCTATACAAGGAAGCTTCTGTGACATAGAATGAAAAGCCTTCTTTTGCAGGCAGGTTCTCCATCCACATACTCACCAGGATAATCATCATACACTGAACCGATTGATCAATGCTTCACAAATGGTAAATTGGATTCAAGGAAACTTATGAGAATCGATCCAATATTTGCTATGAACGCCTTCGCCTTCAAGACAACGTAGCCCAGTGTCAAATAATTCATATACACATAAGGTAATCAGTGAATTTTATGACGGTTCATAAAAGATTAAAATAATAATCTAGAACCAAGGTATACTTAAAATGTAATTAGTTCCTTCAAAATTGTTAAATCAATCCACGAAGGGGTTTATAGCTTATTTTCAATTGAATAGTTCGTTATAGTCTGTCCAACGACGATGTATTAAAATGCATTTGCGATTATAGGAAGCAATAGATTTATGAGTTAACGTATACAAAGTTGCCCAACAACATTTTTACTTTTATTATACTTACCTAGATGGAGCTTCAGGATTCGGAATATACCTTAATATACCCAAAATTTAAGGCCCGGTCGAAGTGGGTAGATTGGATAAGATAAGATTGAAAGAAGGGAAGCTGTTCTGTTGTTTAATTCTTGAACTTCGAGTTCCAATGAAACCTATTGTGCCATTTCCTAATGTCTGTTTACTCTAGATTCTGTTTATGATCCTTTCAGACAAGAGACAACTTGTGACAATGCACTGCTTACTGTGTACTTTTTGTATGAGCAAGGTGTAGTGTTTAAGTAGTTGAAGTTTGAGAAGCTTTACATTAATTATAGCTGCCGCCAGTGTGACAATGACAGCTGGTTTCCCTTTGCCTTGACGGCCTTTTCGACTTTTAAAGGGACAAGACACAAATAAAATCACTCATGTAAGGTAACAGCATTATTTTTTCAACTAAAAGCATATTAATAAAAATATTAAGTAAAAAAAAATGCTAAAACGCGTCAAATTTACTAAGAAGAAAATCCGAGATTACCGTCACAAAGCCATTAACCAAAAGCCAATGATCAAAATAGAGACAAAGCGAACAAGCAGCAAGTAGTGTAACCAATGAATGCAGTGGATGCAGCAAGCCAACTAGGAGTGTTTCTTTTTTGGCGAATATCAATGACTTGACTTTGTCGCATATAAAGATAGGCGTCAGCAGTACTTTCTCGCAACTAACATCAGCTATCAGTTACAAATACCAATATGCATTACTTTAGTTAGTTCTGTGGCCTATAATGGACGTAAGTCTCTGGCAGCTCCAGCGTTTCTCAGTTCGAAAAAAGCGGAACGCTTTAAATTTTGAAATTTCAAAAAGCGGAGCAATAGGATGCTGAGTAGATTGCCGATTTTATTATCAAGCTAGCAAACTTTGCTTAAGAAGATGAACTTACATAACAGATCATAGCAGTCAATGTGAAAAGTGTTAAAAACGTATAAATGCCAGAAAGAGGGCAGAGATCGATGTATTCAACCATTAGTTCAATAACCTTTCTCAAAGCGAAATATAATGAAGTGCTTGTACAACCAAGAAGCAGTTTAGGCAAACACTCCAGTCACATCAACAAGAATAAACATCACAACGAACAAGAATGTCCAGCAAAAAATCAAGAATCTGGTGATGATTTAAAGGGCAGAATGCTCCTAAAGCTCATTACAAAATTTGATTGTTTCACAGAAAGATTTAGGACCAACAAATTAGTTTGAAATAAGTCTTCTCCCTTTTGATATTTATGGGCCGGAATACAGTGCAGATTAACCTAGATTTGAGAGGACTATAATAAGCTGAGGGTTTCGAGGGTGGCCATGGTGTAGTGGTTGCATCATCGCTTGTCACGCTGAAGGTTCCAGGTTCGAATCCCGAAGTCAAAAAAAAAAAAAAAACTCGATCAACTGCGAAAAAAAAAAAACAAAAAGCTGCCGTCAACTCTACTGCATAGGCATAACACTGGCAGTAGGGTGGTCATATGGCTTGAAAGTGTTGATCGTACTAATGACATCGGGATATTCGAAAGAAATACTGCGAATTATAAGCAATGGCAACAGTAGCAATAATTCTCCCCAGTCATTCTGGAAACCACCCTCGGAGCAAAAGTCTGAAACTTAATACCACCTGAGTTTCAAAATCACTACACCAACACTAGCGCTGTGTTAATAGCATCATAAGAGTATTCATAACCCCTTTAACGCTAGTGAATTATAAAAAAAAAAAAAAAAATAAGCTGAACTTTGTACCGCAGTACCGCAGCATACACCAATTCTCATTTAGTTGCATTTTTCAAGATGCGATCTTGTCTGCATAACTCCGAACAAGGAATTGAGAAGATTTTTTTTCTTCATGTAATATTCACTATTCTTGTCATTTAATGGTTTATGTAATAAATTGTTGCATAATTTCTATGCTTCAGAGACTGCATGTTGTAATACTTCTTCAATGGAGTTTTCGAAGTTTCCGTTCCCAATTGCGACCTCGTCATCAATGTTAATGGTTTTGTTGTAAAACGATTTCAACTGTGACACGAAAACTACATCAGACACTTAGTATTACAACCTAGAATGCAATCGAAATTCTATAATAATGAACTCAAGAAACTTAGACACATTCGAACTAGCTAAAACTAACTCAGTTGGAGTTGTGTCTCTTCTTGTAGTACCAACTCACTTACTTATTGATTTGTCTTGTAGATGTAGATATCGGTGGCAGTGATCGTATGGTTTTTTTTTTTACAGATAAACAGCTTTAGTAATTGAAAATAGACAGTTTAACATCACCACCAAATGTTGAATAAATTTATTTTAATAAATGGTGATTAAGATGGCAGTGATTTAAATCCAACTACAACAAACTTTGTTTAGTGTATCTACTGTAAATATATTAAAAGTGCTCACGCTGAAATAAAATGAACTAGTTCTTCATCCGTATAAGGACAGCAAAGTAGCTATATGCGTTGTTAATGGTCTGTAAGATAAATATACAATTAAAACAAAAATTGCAAATTCAAAATGATTAACTCGAAAACAAATATTTGGGGCGACAGCTCATAAAGAGTCAGGGACTGGCTTCTGACAAACATTTATCGTGTGCGAATTTTTCGCTTGATAATTTACTCACCTTTGAAAAAATCGGTAGTCCAACATTGAAAAATTTCCCAGCCTTCACATAAACAGGCTCCTTCAGAAACTCCATGTACAAGTACAAAGATTTTTTAGATTTCTGAGGCAAGACTACCCAATTTGAGTTGTACAGAGCTTCACTCAGCTTACTCGACTGAATGGTAACTTGATTCCCATAATAGCATGGTAGGAATATCTGCAGCCCCATCACAAAAAGGAAATCCAACGTTTTGATAAACTGTCCCGGATTTTCCAGAGGTGATGTCTGAGAAAATAAACAATTTTTTTTTTTTGCATCTGTGAATCGATAAAAAGGACATAGGTGTTCTTACGCTTTGTATTTGATATCCAGTAAAACAAAGAACCAAGGCACTCAAGAGGACTTGCATAAAAAATGGCCGAGATATAAACCGTTCACATATGATCGTTATTCTTATAAAATAATGTTATTGATTGTTAAACGAATATAATGTTACAATCATACCTTTTAACCATTTCATGAACCTTAACAACTTCTCTCAATTCCTTACGGACTATCTCATCTACTTTATGAATATTGGAAGTATCATCTAAAGTGAATCCAATATTTGCCAAACGGTGTCCAATCACTCGATAGATCAACGATACATGATGCAGTAAGTAACATTGCAGCATATCGATGGTTACATTTGTAAGACACGTCAGAGTCATTCCAATCAATTGAAAACAATAAGCGTACCAGTAATACTTGGAATGCAAATCGAATGGCATCCATACTGGGTATGATAATACCCACTCATCTCCAATCGCAACAGCAGTAAATCCAGCTCCAATAACCATTATACTGGCGGCAATATAAAATTTGGACACAATGTCAAATACTCGATTTGCACGTTGGAAAATTCTCATTTCCTTTGAACTTTTCAAACTAAAAACTTCGCACTCAATGAGCTCAAAAAAAGTGATAGCTTCTCGGTTCAAATAGAAAGTATTTATAACTTTTACCATAAGAGCTGCCTCGGTGAGAGGCATGTAAAGGGACTCGGTAAATTGTTCCAAATCCTTTGCGGTAATAACACTTGCCCACATTGTTGCAATATTCAAAAATGTGAAAATAAAGTGTAGAATATATGCGTAGATTTTGTAATGTATTTCCCATTTTGTTTCCACATGCCAGAGTCCAAAACTTTTAAGGATGACTATTAAGTACCTGGAGGGTTGCGCTAGATCGAAGTCCATCCTGCGAGCTGTTTCGAAACACTAAAATATGATTGAGTAATTATACACAGTCCAACCGCGTGTGTACATATATGATGTGAATAATTAAAATTTCAATTATGGGCGGTAACCCACATGGTAATTAATTTGAAAGGATTTCCTTAGCCAATCCGCTGTCAGTCAATGGCCAGTTAACGGCCATTTAAATATTTAAATTAAATAACACGAGAGCTTCCAATTACTTACATGATGCGGAACCACTGTTTGATTATTTTTAAAATTAGAATTAATATTCATTAGTTCGAAAATGTTTTCTCACAACAGGATTGATAACATGGTCTCAGGTCTCTGGTGGAGGGTAAGAAACTTCTTCTCTTTTTCTTTTTTTATTCATTCATTAGTCGCTAACAATAATTATTCAGAATATTACACAATGCTTGTCGATAAGGCAATAGTAAGTGATTTTTTTTATTAAAATGTCCAGAGATGCGAGACTGAAGGTGAAATCAGTCGCAAAAGACCTCCTTTAAGTGCTTTGGCAGGGCTTGTGGTACTAGTGCATTATCTCAGGAAAATCGGCTGTGCTGAGATAAACCATTCTTTTACAAGTAAGACCATACATGAATTCGGATAAAACAGCAAAAAGCACACTCCTCCCAGTGCAAAACTGTATCCACATTTGTCCTAGACCATCTCCTGAAGAAGAGACACAAGTTCACAGAACATACTAGATACTTGAGGATGAGTCTTGTAAAAAAACGCAGCTGGAGGCTTATTTTACTAGTCCGTGCCAAGAAGGCTTTTGTTCCTTTTCGTTCCTTTAGTAGAGATTTGAGCCAGAAATGGATTCTTCAAACTAAAAAATACACTGGATTTATACAGCAACAGTAAGGCCCATAAAGCAGCATTAATGTACGGAATCCTCAATAATACAGGCTATTTCAGGATTTATTATTGCAAAAATACTTTTCCTGGTAAAGCAGACTATTTCATCCCTCACATCGACTAATATGTCAAATACCACACCAGAATTACGAGCAAAACTGTTTGGAAATCTAGAGGGGATCCTTAATTAATCTCCGATAAAAACACATATACACAGATGGATCTAAAACAGCGACTGATACAAGGGTGTTCTCCAGAGCACCTGACGTAAAGATAACAAGACGGCTGCCAGAGCACTGTAGTGTTCCAATTGACGTAGTAGACGGTAGGGCTAATGTACCATATATAGATACATAGTTAGGCAGCGATAAAAGCCTTGGACTCACCGACACCTTCTCTAAATGAAATCGTTGACCGATGTGACATTGCCCGTGCTGAGTTCCAGGACATAGGAGGAAAGGGAGGGAGCAAGTCAATACCTTTCTGAAAATAGATTGGAACTGCCTGTTTCTCTCGAATCGACAAAATCTCGCAATAACACTGTACCCAGCAGAATGGAAAATAACAGATGGAATATTATCAACACTTTCAATTATCCCCTTCACTTCACCTGATTAGAGAAGTTTCAGTTACTATCAAACTTGGATTTAAATTTTGATTGTTTCGTATTAGTTTCTTAGACTCACTTGATTTTCAATCTGCTAAATCCTATTTTACTAAAATTTCGCCAAATGTGGGACTTCCAAAGATAAAGGTGTCACTTAAGAGTGAAGTTAGTAGTTTACAATAGTAACTTACTTAGTCTCAACAAATATTCTAAACGGAGTCTTCTAAAGGAAGCCGGGGAAATATTGTTTGCATCATTGGAGTTGTCATCTGCGATTTCGTTTATCTCTCTTTATCAAAACTCATGAGTAAAGCTTTAAGTGTAGACTGTCGTCATAGATAAAATAAAAATTGTCTTTTAGTGCTTAGTAGCAATGACCGTATATTCCTTGCAGATGAAATAGTTGCTGTAATTAAATTCACACCGTTTCATTATTTTTTTTATTTATTTCAATAAATAGTGACGGTAATTTTAATTTCAACTACAAGAAACTTGGTTTTGTGTATCTACTGTAAATATATTAAAAGTGCTCAAGCTTAAATAAAATTAATTAATTCTTCATCTGTATAAGGACAGCAAAGTAGCTGTATGCGTTGTTAATGGTCTGTAAGATAAGAACACATTTAAAAAAAATACTGCATATTCAAAATGATTAACTTACCTTTGAGAAGGTCTGTAGTCCAATATTAAAAAATTTCCCAGCCTTCACATAAACAGGCTCCTTCAGAAACTCCATGTACAAGTACAAGGATTTTTTAGATTTCTGAGGCAAGACCACCCAATTTGAGTTATATAGAGCTTCACTCAGCTTGCTCGACTGAATGGTAACTTGATTCCCATAATAGCATGGTAGAAATATCTGCAGCCCCATCACAAAAAGGAAATCCACCATTTCGATAAACTGTCCCGGATTTTCCAGAGGTGATGTCTGAGGAAATGAACAAATTTTTTTTTTTAGCATCTTTGATTGGGAGAAAAAGCTCTTCTTACGCTCTGTATTTGATATCCAGCAAAACAAAGAACCAGAGCACTCAAAAGGACTTGCATAAAAAATGGCGATGATATAAACCGTTCACAAATGATCGTTAGTCTTATGAAGGAATGTTATTGTTTGTAAACGAATAAAATATTACAATCATACCTTTTAACCATTTCATGAACCTTAACAACTTCTCTCAATTCCTTACGGACTATCTCATCTACTTTATGAATATTGGAAGTATCATCTAAAGTGAATCCAATATTTGCCAAACGGTGTCCAATCACTCGATAGATCAACGATACATGATGCAGTAAGTAACATTGCAGCATATCGATGGTTACATTTGTAAGACACGTCAGAGTCATTCCAATCAATTGAAAACAATAAGCGTACCAGTAATACTTGGAATGCAAATCGAATGGCATCCTTACTGGGTATGATAATACCCACTCATCTCCAATCGCAACAGCAGTAAATCCAGCTCCAATAACCATTATACTGGCGGCAATATAAAATTTGGACACAATGTCAAATACTCGATTTGCACGTTGGAAAATTCTCATTTCCTTTGAACTTTTCAAACTAAAAACTTCGCACTCAATGAGCTCAAAAAAAGTGATAGCTTCTCGGTTCAAATAGAAAGTATTTATAACTTTTACCATAAGAGCTGCCTCGGTGAGAGGCATGTAAAGGGACTCGGTAAATTGTTCCAAATCCTTTGCGGTAATCACACTTGCCCACATGGTTGCAATATTCAAAAATGTGAAAATAAAGTGTAGAATATATGCGTAGATTTTGTAAGGTATTTCCCATTTTGTATCCAAATGCCAGAGTCCAACGCTTTTAAGGATTACTATTAAGAACCTGGAAGGCTGCGCTAAATCGAAGTCCATCCTGCGAGCTGTGTCGAAACACTATAGTTTGATTGAGCAATTATTTACTGTTCAACTACTTCCCTACATGTACGATGAGAATAATAAAATTTTCAATTATGGGTGGTAACCCATAAGCTATTTAATTTGAAAGGATTTCCTTAGCCAATCCGCAATAAATTGCCAGTTTACGGCCGTTTTAATATTTAAAAAAAAAAAAAAAACGATGGCTTGCAATAACCTATGTATGTATATAATGCAGAACCACTCTTTAATTGATTTTAGCATTAGTATCAAACTATCAATATTCATTAGTTCGAAAATGCGTTCTCACAATAAGAGCGAAAATGCTTAACAAGAATCAAGCTAAGCTGAAGGCCTTGGTTGCTCTTGCTCCTCTCTGAATTGTAATTTAATATTATAAGTCACTGCGTTAAAATAAATAAATAAATAGAATAAGAATCAAGCTATAAACCATGCCCAGGGTGCGAGATATCATTTCTGAATTCAAGGACACAGGGACATAGCTGTCAAAAATAGATAAATCTCGCATTGACACTGAAGCCAGTAGCCAATGGCAAATAACAGATGGAGTAATATCAACACTTGTTTTTCGTCGACACAGATCTGGCCTAACTTGGATCTAAAAAGAACGGAAAGTCTTTTGTCTATAAATACGAAATGGATAAAAAATATAGTAGGAGCCCTCACGGGATATGGTTTGATAGGTAGGCATGCCACTAGAGGAGAGACGCGGAAAAAAAGCCTAAACTCAGCTTTGTCTGAGGGTTTAAATGGTTTTACACATAGTGCGGAACAGGAAAGGGGCTGCACGGCTATCTTAGTATCGTCCTAGAGAAATAAAAGCAAATGTATCGTGCAATGTTCCAGGTGCTGGTAATTCGGTACTCTATGTGGTATCACAATGGTCTAAGTGTGTTCCTGCTTAAGCGGAGACAGTCACCTAACCTGACCTGTCCTCTTCACCTGATTAAAGAAGTCCAAATTACTCTCGAACTTGGATTTAAATTTTGACCGTTTCGTATTTGTTTGTGAGACTCACTTGATTTCCAATATTGGTGTGCTAAATCCTGGGGTCGAATTACGGCATCAGTGATCGAGTAACTCGTCACGTAAAAATGAGCATTATTACGTCGGAATGAACCCTGTTTTGCTAAAATTTCGCTATCTTTTGTAGAAGTACAAGTATTCTGCGGCCCTTGTAGAAAACGCTTAAGACATCCAGTCCAATGTGAGAGTCCCAAAAGATAATGTAGACACATGAGTGTCAGAATGAGAGAGTGTTAGTAGTTGCTGAAAGAAAACTTCTAAAGGAAGTCGGGGAAAATTTATTTGCATCATGAAAAGTTGTCGCATTTTCGTTTATTAAAAAACCTAGCTGTCGGTAGAAGCTCTTTATCAGGACGCATGAAGAAGTCCTATAACTTAATATTTAGGAAGTGGTTGAGCAAAGCGTTGAGCGAGACTGTCGTCATACAATAGATAAAAATACCTCACCTTTCACTTGGAACATGAATTGATATGAATTCAAAAGCGTAAGGTTGCTATCACTTATTTACTTAATTGTCTTGTAGTGCTCGGTAGCAATGACCGTATATTCTTTACAGATGAAAATGGTGCAGTAATTGAATTCACACAGTTTCAATTTTGATTTATTTTTTATTATTAGTGACTTAGATAAATGCTGGTGGTAATTTGGATTCCATCTATTTCAAAACAAACTCCATTTTGTGTTTCTACTGTGGATAGAACAAAAACCTGACGTGAAATAAAATAAATTAATTCTTCATCCGTATAAGGACAGCAAAATAGCTATATGCGTTGTTAATGGTCTGTAAGATAAATATACATTTAAAAAAATAATTGCAAATGAAAAATGATTTACTTACCTTTGAAAAAATCGGTAGTCCAATATTGAAAAATTTCCCAGCCTTCACATAAACAGGCTCCTTCAGAAACTCCATGTACAAGTACAAGGATTTTTTAGATTTTTGAGGCAAGACCACCCAATTTGAGCTGTAGAGAGCTTCACTCAGCTTGCTCGACTGAATGGTAACTTGATTCCCATAATAGCATGGTAGGAATATCTGCAGCCCCATCACAAAAAGGAAATCCACCATTTCGATAAACTGTCCTGGTTTTTCCAGAGGTGATGTCTGAGGAAATGAACAAATTATTTTTTTTTTAGCATCTTCGAATCGATGAAAAAAAAGTGTTCTTACGCTTTGTATTTGATATCCAGTAAAACAAAGGACCAGAGCACTCAAGAGGACTTGCATAAAAAATGGCGATGATATAAACCGTTCACAATGGATCGTTATTCTTATAAAAGGAAGTTATTATTTGTAAGCGAATGAAATATTACAACCATACCTTTTCACAACTTCATGAACTTTAACAACTTCTCTCAATTCCTTAAGGACTATCTCATCTACTTCGTGCGCATTGGAAGCGCCATCAAGAGCAAATCCAATATTTGCCAAACGGTGTCCAATTACTTGGTAAATCAACGAAACATGATGCAGTAAGTAACATTGCAGCATATCGATGCAAACATTTGTCAAACACGTCAGAATCATTCCAATCAATTGAAAACCATAAGCGTACCAGTAATACTTGGAATGCAAATCGAAAGGCATCCATACTGGGTATGATAAGACCCACTCATCTCCAATCGCAACAGCAGTAAATCCAGCTCCAATAACCATTACACAGGCGGTAAAATAAAATTTGGACATGATATCAAATACTCGATTGGCACTTTGGAAAATTTGTATTTCTTTGGAACTTTTCAAACTAAAAACTTCACTCTCGATAAGTTTGAAGAAATTCATAGCTTCTCGGTTCAAATAGAAAATATTTATAACTTTTACCATAAGAGCTGCCTCGGTGAGAGGCATGTAAAGAGACTCGGTAAATTGTTCCAAATCCTTTGCGGTAATAACACTTGCCCACATTGTTGCAATATTCAAAAATGTGAAAATAAAGTGTAGAATATATGCGTAGATTTTGTAAGGTATTTCCCATTTTGTATCCACATGCCAGAGTCCAAAACTTTTAAGGATGACTATTAAGTACCTGGAAGGTTGCGCTAAATCGAAGTCCATCCTGTGAGCTGTGTCGAAACACTGAAATTTGATTGAGTAATTATACACAGTCCAACCGCGTGTGTACATATATGATGGGAATAATTAAATTTTTAAATAATGGGTGGTAACCCACGTGGTAATTAATTTGAAACGACTGTAAATGTTTAAGTTAAATAAAAATATGGCTTCCATTTACCTATATATGTATATAATGCATTTCTACTCTTTGTTTGATTGTCGTATTAGTATCAATATTCATTAGTTCGAAAATGTTTTCTCACAATAAGACTGAAAATGCTTAACAAGAACCAAGGTAAAGTGTTGTTTACCTGATTCCAGTGGTGGAAGATAACGTTTCTGAATTCTAGGATACGGGGAAAAAGCTATCAAAAATAGATGTTTCTCTAGAATGGAAAAAATCTTGCCTTGACACTGGAGCCAGCAGAATGACGAATTTCAGATGGAATTATATTAACTCGCGCCTATCATCGACACAGATCTGACCTAACCTGAATTTGAAAAGAATGGAAAGTCTTTTGTCCATAAATAGGAAATGTATGAGAACTATGGTTGGGCCCTTCACTGGGCATTGCATAGGTAGGCATGCCACCAGAATGCGATACGATTTCTGCAGAAGTTGTTAATACACGGAAGAGAAGGCTGAGCTTTGGAGGCTAAACTTTGACTATGCACACAGTACGGGACAAGAAAGGGTCTGCACCGGTAAGGCTAGGTAAAATATATTCCTTGAGAAAATAAAGAAATCTATCATGCAATGTTCCAGGCGTTGTTGCTAATCTGATACTCTATGTGGCATCTCAATGGACCTACATTCTGGTCTTAGCCGCCAACAAAACTTTCCTAACCTAACCTTACTTGAAACTATGTTCCCAAATTACATCTCTGCTCTTCACTACCCCCCCTCATTAAAGAAGTCCAAGTTACTCTCAAACTTTAGTTTCATTTGGTTTTCGAACGTTAAAATTTGAAATTTGACCATTTCCTATTTGTTTGTTAGACTCACTAATATTTCATCGCAAGCGAAGGTTCATTCAATAGAGGCGTTCAAGAGACTACAAATTGCTTTAATTTTCCTTCGTAATTTTATCGAAGCAATATAATATTATTCAGTGACGTTCTAACTGTCATATGGACTTTTTGTAGACGGGTCTATAACCTTCTCATTTGTCCTCTTGAATATTTTTTTGTAGAAAGGCGAGTAGTCAGCGGCCCATGTAGAAAGCGTTGTCATTATAGATGCAAGTTCTCCGCCTATTTTATGTGTTCTTCATTTAGAAGAAACCAAAGTAAAGATCGTTCTACATGAAGACCCCAGTCTCGGATTTTTAACTGCTTTTGGAGCCATTTTACATTTTACAATACACTTTTCCTGAGGCAAACTCTGTTGAAAATTACACCTAAATGTAGTAAAAGCCGACTTTGAATTTACACTACAGACGAAGTTCTAGTCAATCCGTTGCATCAAAATGCCTTAACCTTGTTTCGGGGGGGCTGTCTTTGATGGTGGTTTGTGACTTTTGCATAATTTTTTCAAGAATATGTTGCTTGGTCTCCAAATAAATGAGAAGATAGTTGGTGTCAGTAGGATTTTCTGGATTTTTTGTTAAATCTCAGCTACGATGTAGTAATGATATTTGACAAGATGTTGGAAACCCTTTTGCTGCAATTTAATACAAAAAAGAAACAGCTAAGATCAACCAACGTTTGATATTACAGACACAATTGTTTGGTCGCATTCAGTAATCTTGGAAAGCGTTTAGTTAAGTTCTAAACAAAAGCCTCAATGGCTGTTTACACTTTACATCAATTTTCAATGTAAATGCTAGAAATAATGCAACGTTTTCACTAGAATCAGATAAAATGTCGAATTAGCCGATACGTTATTTTATTGGCTACATTACGTATCTAATTACGACCAACTGAGATCGGAAATTGATAAATTGATGTGAATTAAAAAGCTTTATGTTGCTGTCAAAATATATGACAAATTAAAAATTTAAGAACAAACATTCAAATTTCGAAACTTTAATTTCATAAGAAATTGAATCTTAATTGCCTTGGAATTAGCAGTTTGGTAAAATGCACAAGCACAGGCACATTGAGAAAAAAAATATCTGCATTCAAGGATTCTCGGATGAAATCGTTTAGAGTTTGGTAAAATTTTGAAATTGTATCCACGAGAGCAACTACAAACTCTAAAAAGAATTGATGAATTCTGTCTGCTGGACAGAGAAATATGTTTTAAAAGTTTTCTCCGTCCAAAACAGAGTTGAATCTCTTCACAAAATACAAATATTTGACACAACAGAGCACCAAAGCCTAGCTCTACACTATGTTATCTAGAATATCAGTGCCTGTTACCACCGAACCGAGCTGATCTTAAGATTAACGAGAACAATATCAATTGTCGGCAATAAAAAAACATTTGTCAACTGCTAAGGACAAAGCTTCACTGTTGGTAGCTAGTCCTGCAATTGATTTGCATTTGGTTTTTTTATTTATTGTTATAACTTCTACAAAAAAAAAATAGACCATAAGTATATACAACACTCATGCTAGCCTATTTCTTTATATTCAAAAGTAGTGCAAAAAGACTATAAGCATTATTCACCGTCTGAAAAGAGGACTTGTTTTGAAACTGTATTCCGATCTGACATAAAGCACCAAACCTTTGAAAAGACATTGATTCCAATACGAAAAAATTGTCCGGCCTTCAATTCATTTGGTCGGTTCAAGTACTCCATGTAAACAAATATGATTTTCCTCGTTTCCGCTGGCAAATCAATCCAATTCGAACTATAAATAGCTCCAGTAAGCGCCTCAGCACTAATCGTCACTTCATTGCCAAAGTAGCAGGGGAAAAATATCTGCATCCCCATTATCATTGCGAATATTAAAAGTGCAATGAATCTAGCACTCTCGGTGAGTAAGGATATCTGGAAATGAACAAAAAAGTTTGCAATTTCTGTCCAAAGTCTCTTAAAGCTTCACAAACCTTTTGCAATTGATATACTGTAAAACAGAGTATGAATGCACTCGTTACAATTTGAGCAAAAACTGGCACCGATATGATGTCCTGACATCTTAGCACCATCCTGCAAGAAAGCATATACGTATATGTATGTTGAAAGCCTTTTCAGCACTTTTAAAAAACCTCTCGACAAAGTTATGAAATCTTATGATCTGCTTCAGCCCTTCAAGATCCTCTTCAAAACTCTCCAATCGCATTGCAATTAATTTATAAAACGACGCCAGTTTAAACAGAAGATAAGCTTGAAACAAGTCCATGGTCAAATTAGTCATGGCGGTGAAACCCATGGCAATGGCCACATAGGTATAAGCATAAAAAAACTTCTCCGGATTTCGATATTCAAATGGAATCCAACACGGAAATGGCAGGTTGTATCCGTCATCCAGAAGTGGTAAAATATCGGCGATGACTTGAACGATGGCGCAGCCAATAATGTAACCACTACGTAGCTTATTGAAACTGCTTTGACGCACTTGCATCATTTGCAGTTCCTTTTCATTCCGTGGATAACTTTCAGTGTGTTGTTCAATGATTAATAGTAAATCAACCACATTCTGTGAAATGATGAGGAGGTTGAACACCTTTACAAGAAGGACCGTCTCAGTTAAGGTCATGTAGAGGGCATCAGTAACATCATCGATGGTGTCCTTTTGAGCGACGTTGACGTACATTGCGCAAATGAAAGTGAACGTAAACGCTGTATGCAATAACCATCCATAGAATTTATACAAAAGATCAAATCTTTGACCCTTAAAGCTCCAAAAACCAAAGGCTTTCAAGATGAAGATGAGGATGCGAGCCGGTTGAATTGAATCGTACGACATTGTTGCGGATATACGAGTAAAACTTTAATGAAAGTGACAACAGTTGAATGGCTCATCATATGTGGTAACAATTAATGACTGTCAGGATAATTATAGGTTTGGTGGTAAATAAATAGCGTGTCCCTATTCTAAATAAAAGGGCGGAGATATGACTTGTGCAGTATGCTATCGTGGGAGGGAAGCATTTTGACAAAGAGGTAATTAAGTATTTCTTTTTAATTAAGTGGCGTCTCGTTGTGAAGTGAGTAATAAAGGGCTGGATTTTGAAAAAGTCCAAGTTACTGTTTCGTGGGAAATATCAATAAATGGATTTAACAAGTGAATAAGAACTCGCCTGTAGTAGTTCAAAGATTGTCTTATCCAAGTGGAATTTTAAATTTCTAAGATTTAAAAATGTTTGCAGGACTATTTCGACTTTGAAGTGAAATAATTGAGATGTGCTGACAGATTCGTGCCTCGGCACAATAACCAAAAAGTGTTTTTCTTGGCACTACCTCTCGGCAAGCATGTCACCTCAGGGAGTATAATCTGTTATGGAAAAACAACGAGAGCTGCATATATTCACGTGAGAGCTTGATGACAAGTGGAATACAGCTTTAATATAGGCGGTCAATATCGCTCATTGGGGAAAACTTTCTCGTTAACGGCCACTTCCGATGCGGTGATGAGACTCAAATATGGATTAAACCAGATTCTGTCGCACACACCGCAGACATGTCCGAATTAGTAGCCGGTAAGCTTGTAGTAAGCCTCGTGCCCAAAGTCTCTTATGTCACTGCTGTACATGCGCCCATTAGCTCGTGCTGCAGGGCGCTATCGAGTGCCGGTAAGTAGATGGTTTTAGTAGTCCCCGCCGCTTTCTTCTGGGCCCACCTTTAAGGTCTTCCTGATTTTTTAGAAGCCTCCGATTTCTCCCTAACTCGGCACGTCGGTTTTTAATTTATTTTTTCTCTCTTTCTTCTACAAAAAGGCAGACATAGTTATACTTTGAAAGCTTAATCCGCCCTTCAGAGTCCTGCGAAAATAATAAAACAGTAAAACCTGTTGTGTCTGTGCATTGAAGAAAAAGTAATAAAAAAGAAAGGGGGTGAATAAAGAAGAGTAATAGAACACAAATTAGCAATTTTTAGAATTCTTTTCTGTCTGTCTGTCCGTTTGTTTGTTCGCGCACATCTCCGAAACTTCTGAACGGATTTTCATGTAGTTTTCATAGGTGGATAGAGCATAATTTGGAGCAGCATATAGGTTTTGCTTTATTGAAATTGGATGTCGGAAATCGTCATTTAAACATTTTTGGAATTTACTTTTGTACGAGTATGTTAGAAAAGTTAGAAGTTAAGGGTTGAGGCCTATAGACGTTGTTGTTGCGCAAGGGTACTTTTTTCATTTATTTTTCTTTAGTTGTATTCTTGATCCTATGAATACACTACGTAGTTTATTTACCATGCATTCGCAGTTCGGAGTAATTCGAAGGGGGACGGGTGTGTACGATGATTTGGTTGGATGGAGTATCTGTGGAACTTTTGAACCGATTCCAAAAATTCAATATTGGAATGGTGACACTTTTTGCTACCTTTTAGCTCTGAAAGTTCCATATGGACAGACGATTTCTAGCGACTTAGTATAAACCTTAGTATGTATTTAACGCGTGCGAAGCCGCGGGTGAACTGCTAGTGTATAATATTTGTGTTTGTCCGCTTTTAAATTTTTCACTTGTTTATGCAACTCGGCTTTCTTCGTCCTAATACTTTGATTCTTAAAATCCCATAAGGCTAATGAATATAAATAAAGATTCACTAGATTTTTGAGGAAGTTCTGAACCGATTATGTAAAACTTATCGCATCTGTCTAAGTATTTAAGTTTTACAATTTAAATTTAACATAAATCTGAAACGCAAAATATGTTTAGTGGAATAATTTTAAGTTGCTTTTATTTATATATAAGAAATTATAGCTACAGTCTCTAGTTATTTTTGCTTATAGCAAAAGGAAATAAAAAAGAAAAAAAAAACAAATCTTAATTTAAAGTTTTATATTTTTATAGAAAATAATGTTAGTAACTTTACTTAAGAAATATAGAGAAAATAAAAGAAGAAGAAGAAGAGGATTAAGAAAATAAAAAAGAAGAAAAAGAAGAAGAAGAAGGAGAAAAAAATAAGAAAGAAGTTCGTAAGGTACATAATAGAAGTAGTATATTTCTGTATTTCTGACATTTTGATTCGCGATTTTGTGCGGCTGTTTTATCTTTCAGTCTTAAATCTTAGACTTATTTTCAAATGTTAACATATCAAAACTAATTTTTTTAATTGAATCTATTTTCTTTGTTTGAAAAAATTTAAAAGCTATGCAAAATATTATGTACGTGTCGTTGTGGAATGCGTAAAATATTCAATCTAAAGCTCTTCAATTTGAGCTTTTTTTTTCTGGATATTTATAAAATATAATAGTTTAAGATTAAAATTGAATGCGAAAAAAAGAAGAAATTACAGTAAAAAAAGAAAGTACTTTTGTGAAAAAGAAGTGGAGGACCCAAAATATAGTTGGGAAAAGTATTAAAGGAGAAACAGACTCAGGATTTAAAAAAAAAAGAGAAAAACATGAGGAAAATAGAAAAACTATAAAGAAATCTGTTTTTCAAAAACTGAAAACTTTAACTTAAAGTAAGTGTAAGACACAAAGAGAGGAAGAAAGAAACAAACAAACAAAGAAAGAAGGAAAGAAGAAGAAGAGGAATTAAACACGTTGACTAAAAAAATTTGAAAAAGACAAGTGTAAGGAGAAGAAATGTTTAAAGTTAGATAGATATAGAAAATTGTCTACAAAAAAGAATGAATAAGATTTGTTTGTGTAAAAGGTCGATAGACAAACTACTGTTTTCACTAGCTTCAAACTGTGTACAATACTTTGTTTCGAATTAGATTTGTCCGAAGCAAAAAAAAGTTGATTTTTTAAAAAACATTTCTAAAATTAGCTATAGAATTTTAATGTAAGGGGACACAATGTATGATATTGGCACGCTACGAACTGAAAATGTATGGGAAAAAATTGATTCATAAGAAAATGTTTTAGTTAAAATCCATTTGTTTTTTGCAATCGCTAACAATAGTCGTATAACACAAATGTCTTAAGTAGCAAAATCGGATAAGTTAGATGTGTTCTCTAAGTAAAATAGAAAATATTTAGACATGAGGCATTTCTTTGTTAAAGAAATTGTACAAATGTTAGTTCTATAACGAACAGTAAAAGTAAGTAGCTTAAAGTTAGAATATTAAAAAAAAGAAGAAAAATTAGAAGTTTTAAAGTTAACTATGAAGTTATACGAGTGTGAATTTAAAATTGAAAAAAGAGATAAAGAGTATTTGAAGGTTAGGTGAAGAAAGACAGAGGAGAAAAATACAGTTTTGAAAGATAAGAAAAAGTAAAATAAAGTGGATAAGATATAAAGATCGAGAATAAAAGAAAGAAAAAACTAAGACATATCAGAGAAAGAAAAGATGTACGTTACATAGGGAACTCAGTTACAGAAGCTTTGCTAACCATCTTTTTTTTTACATTTGTAGCCATTTTTAGAAGGGATTAGTATGGATATTAGATTCAGCTTTCAAACTTTGCTTTTCAAGACGCTACCCAAGTATGCCACATTCGGTTAAATATTTTAAAGTTTATTAAAGAACGGTGCAGTCTGCTTAATACTCAAAAATATCCCTAATGCATAGAAAGGCAGCTCTAGAATAGTTCAGATATTCAAACAATAATCATTTTAAATTATGTCATCGTATTTGGTGAAAAATGTTAAACAATTTAGAACAAAGTGAAGTTAAGAAGTTAGAAATGAGTTCATTAAGAAATAATAATAAGAAGAATTAGAGTTTTAAAAAATAAAATTTCTGAAATTTTGAGCAGATATTCTTGTTTTCTTGTACCTATCGTATGGACTGATTTATCTTCGTTGTGAAGTCTTTAAAGTATGCACCCTCTGGATAAGCCATCTAAGATCTTTAAGGTTTACGATCACAGTCTGGTAGTTTTTTGTTTTATGGCAAAAGTTCCAATAACAAATATCGTCGAAATAAACAAAAAACTCACAAAAATAGAGTTTTTCTCTTTACAAAGAAAGAAAAAGTGAAAAATAGAAAAAACAGGGAAATGGTAATTCGAAAGTTGTATAGTGCAGATAGAAAGTGAAAAAAGAAACGAAACATAAAGTAAAGTAAAAAAGTTTAAAAGAAAAAGGCTCTAGTGGCAAGTAACAGGCGAAATATAGTAATAAAGTGTAAAATTGGAGTGTAGGAAGTTATATTGAATAAGTTAAAGTTAAAAGTAAGTAACACAGAACTAGAGACCTATTGGAGAGAATGAATAGAAAAGTAAAGAAAAAGATAAATGGAGGAAAGAATGAAAAAGTGAAGTAAAGAAAAATGAAGGAAATTTAAAAGATACTCATCTCTTCAAACACTTAAGAACAGGCAACAGAAAAATGAAGAAAAGCATTCAGGATTGGGTGGAAGCATATAAGACTTTTCTAAGCCAAATACCTGTTTGAAACAACATACTTCCTATATATCCCGTAAAGTGTTTGTTTTTAATATGAGTACGTATATTGACCCTCGCGTATCGTACAAAGTGTAGATAAGGAATGAACTTTTAAAATTTAACTGAAGAGTTTATCGGATTACTTATATATATGTGCCTTTAGAATCGGCCATAAGTGTACCTTACAAAAGTCATGCAAACTCTAAATAATCATATTCTTTCGTTTTTTCAGTGTGAACAAGTAAGATTTAGTAATTTTGGTAAAAAAAAAATAAGGGAAAGTCAGGAAAGTAGAATTGTGCTAGGAAATAAAAGAGAATAAAGAAGAAAGATAGAGAAGTTGAAAGTAAAAAACAACAGAAACAAAGTATTAGGAAGTTGAAATGTACTAAACCAGGATTAGACCGTAAGAAAAGTACAGAATGAGAAGAAAGAATGAGGAAATAAGCAGGGGATGAAGGGATGGAAAAACAGGCGTGAAGAAAGTGTAGTTTTGATAGTGAAAATAGAAAGAAAGTAAAGATAGAAATCAAAGGTGAAAAATAATCAATAAACACAATCTTAAAAAATTCAGAATCAGGACATTCAAAAAGAAAAATGCAGACAAGAAGGCAAAAAAGATATCGGAATTAAGAAAGTAAAGTAAAAGAAGAAAAGCATGAGATAGGAGTAAGGTGAGAAGAAATGGAAAAAGACAAAAGTAAAGAAAAGTTGAGAAAATTTTAACAATAGGACAATGCTATTAAATAGTATCAAAGTAAGAATAGTCCAAGAAAATAGAAGTACAGAAAGTAAGAGGTATAAAATTAAAAGAAAAATTGACGTGGAAGGAATCGATCTATTTGAAAAATATTCCAAATGAATAAAGCTCATTAGAGAAAACAAATTTCCAAAAAAGAAGAGCTCCAGAAAAGGGTTCAAAAACTCATTCAGTTAAAAGCAAATTCCTTTTCATAAGATCCTCTGATGAATTGGAAAACTTATATGGTTTTTTATTTACCAGCGAACATAGAATGATATATAGAGAAGCAAAAAAAAAAAAATTTAATAGAAAGCAAAGGAAACATTTTAAAAAAGGAAAGAATAATAAGAATATAATTCAATTAAAAACAATATTAGATAGAGTTGATAAAAGTGATGGAAGATTCAAAATGATGGAAGAAAAAATAAGAAAATATTATAAAAACCATGATAGTAATTTGTGCCATGGTAAATGAAATGTTTTAGATTAAAAAAAAAAAAAAGCATTTGAAATTTGATAAACAAAATAGTAAAAAATCCAGAATGAGAAAACATAAAGATGAAAGAATAAGATTGAGGAAAGTAAGGAAAAAAAGTTGACTAAAGGAATAATCTTAAGCAAAGAGAGGACAATAGAAGAATAAGAATACTTAAAAAAAGGACAACCAACGAAAGCGAATGGTATGTAAAACTTAAAACAAAAGGTGAAAGTTCAAAGGAATAAAAAAGATTAGAAAAACATTTAATACGCATGTAGTTAGATCATGAAAAATAGAAAAGCATTTTCAAATGATGACTTCTTAAAAAAAAAAGAAAACTTACCAAAAAAAAAAAAACAAAATGAAAATGAAATAATAAAAAAAAAACAAAACAAAACCACTACATGTTTACCATATAAAAATTATAAAAAAATATTTTTTATTGTGTCTAAAGTATAAAAAATTGTGATTCCAAGTGATATTAAACAGTTTTGCAAGGTATAGGAATTTAATTATTATTTTTTTTTTTTGTTAGAGAATAGTAGTAGTGTGCATATAATTCATTAACCAACATTCCATAGAAACAGAGCATACTTACTCTCAAAGAAGCTGATCAAATCTACAATACACAACCATCAAAAAAAAAAAAGGAAAGGACTATAGTTTTGGAAGCGTGATTCAAGAATAGAAAAATGTGAAAAAGAAAATATAAACTAAAAAGATACCTGACAGTAAACATACACTATTTGTTTGGAAGTAAAAAAGTTAATATCAGTCACAGAACATAATTCTCTTACATAGCAGTCAATGACACAAATTTTTAAATTTTTAAATGAAAAATACAAAAAAAAAAATAAATTTAACTTTTTTCTCTTAGAAGAAAACCTAAGAACTTAATTAAAGAAAAGTTTTCTTTAAACTTATAGAGTACTACGTCTACGACTAAGATATAAAATTAAAAAAAAAAAAATAATAATTAAACAAAAAAATAAAAGAAAACAAATTCACAGCTTAGTTCTTCTTTTCATCGGCCTCTTTGTACCAATCCTCACAACCGGGCACATTTTCTGGTGCATCACAACGTTCTGTCTCATCGTTGTACACCTCACCAACTTGGCAACCCAAATCACGTGGCTCTTCACCATTTAGGCACACGTAGAACTTTTGACAATCGGTTGGATGTGCGTATTTAGGATGAGCAACAGCATTACCAGAACGATCGGTTTTAGCTGAGTTCTTTGGACACGTGAATCCATCGGGACTTTTCTCTAAAAATATAAATTACATGATTTGTGTTAAGTGTCCATTTTTATTTGTCAATTCCTTGTTGAGCTTACTCTCATGTTCAATGCAGCCAGTACGACCGGATGCATCGGGCCAAACGCAGTTACCAGTGTAATCATCGAAAAATAGGCCAACTGTGCACTTCATTTCGGTGGCATCACCATCAATGCAATTATAGAAAATATTGCAGATACTCTCATCAGGATGTGGGAAGAAACCGTTCTTACGTGGGCACAAAGTGTTCGATTTTGGTGGTTCTATTAAAGAAAACCTATGATATGGTATTTTTTATGGTTAATTTAATGGTAAACTTACGAAGTTCAGTACGTTCTCCACAGTCAACATTGAAGGGTTGATCACACTTATTGATTTTTCTGATCAATGGATCAAAGACCAAACCATCGGGGCAGAGTTTCTCAGTGGCTACACCATCGGAGCAGGAATGATATCTGTCACATTGGATTGGATCCTCGAATTCACCATTTGGCTTTGGGCACGTGTATCCCTTTTGAGAGTCTAAAATTAAAAAAAAAACAAAAAACAAATGATTTGTATACTCGTATAAAATTTATATTTTGTTGGTATAAGTTCTTAATGTTTTTTTTAATTCACTGTCTCTATAGCTTGAAGTTGTAGACAAGACAAGAAGATATAAGCCTCCCAATGGTGAAAGAATTATAGAAATTCACCAAAATCTATAAAAAATTGTTTAATAATGAATAGAGACAATTTAAATGCGTAACTTCAAATATGGAACTCTGTATGTAAGATTATATAATAATAGTTAAAGATGCTAACACTTTAGGTGCACAAGACTATTCCACAGTAAGTAATTGCTTTCACATTGCGTTAAGCTGTGCATCTTAATGACAAGAGAGTGCAATATCAACTTCCACATCAGTTGATGAAAGGTTCATACATAGGTACACATCTGTGTATACACTTATGTTACCGGAGTTGTGTGATTCAACTTATAAAAAATGGAAAGAGAAAGTTTTCAATTACTTCCTGCATTGGGAAATGGGCAAGGTAAATACCTTCTTTTTTATGTTGTGTACCACCTACACTACATGGTTGGATTAATCATCTTGTAATTGCATAATACGACATATGCTTTTTCTATCTACAAACAACTAAAGATGGCGATCAACATTTAAAAATCAAAACATCTGTATTAAACCTGGGTGAATTAACACTGACATTAGAAAAGCACTAAATAAACAAGGAACCTTAGTGGGTTAGATGAATGCATTAGACGACTAATAAGAACTTGTCTGTCGTCTTGCAGTTTCTCCTGGAGATCTTTTAGAAATAAAATCTGTTTTAGCTCAATAGAAAAGGCTACGGACTCCTGCCTGGTCCTGATCAGAAAACTAGCATTGAATCTTCGGACATGGATAATTACATTTCAATGGCATTATGAAAGGCTGCTACAGGGCTAACATCTTCTAAATATTACTTCAATTGATTCTGCAAGGCTTCACATGAAATAATTGCAATCCAAACTCTGCTTCGGATAAAGAAGTTTAAAAATGTTCATCGTACGAAGGGCTAGAAGTTTTCATTCAATTGTCGACACTCGTAACAAATAACTTCAGCCACTGTTTCTGCCAAGATTTTACTGACCAGAATAGCTTTTGGCTCATCTTTAAACATTCTTATTTATTAATGACTAAATAAACATCGTCCTTTATTTTTGGGAACTTGCTTAAATACCTGAATACTTTCTGAAACTTTCTATCGAAAAATGTCACTATTAAAGACGACTCTGCATTTTATATTGAGAAACTAGGGACTTCTATAGGTTGAGTATGTCTCTTATAGTCCTTAATTCTATTTCGACGTATTCGAAATCTCTATTCGATCTTGCGGCCTTCAATGTTTTTGTTCAAAATATGCAGTGTCCCTGTCGCCTTTCGAATAAATCATCTATAAAAGTACATAGGTAGCATATAATTGACATTTATCTTTAGCTCTGTCGTCCTTAATTGACACAAGTTCACTCTACTGCATCCACCAATTGTGCTAAAATGCTTTTTGGAACAACTACTTCTTAGTGTTTTATCCTTAGATGCAATCATCGATGTAAACGAAGACAATTTCAAAGCCTCGCATGACGAAATCGAAATGTATATATAAAAGGTTGAAAGAGATTGTTTTCAAAATATCTCTGAGCTATAGTAAAATTTGCCAATGAGCTGTTACTAAATCAAGCATTGGGGCATTGTAGAAACCGAGCTATAACCTTCATTATAAGACCACATCAACTGTTCTTTATTTTTATACTTTAATAATGTCAAACTAGTGACTTTGTGGCATGAAGTAGTGACTGTTGGCTTAGTTGGTACAGTTTTTTTCGGTACCCTTTTGATTGTATCTAAAAGTTCACTAGCAGAAGGTTATATAAGCTCTAAACATCATAAAGTATCATTGAATAGTTTTACCAAACCAAACTGCTTTAGCAAAAGATATATCCATTCCATTTCTTAACACCACTCTATCATTTCGACCTCGTTTTTTTCCTGTGGCTGATGCAAAATACTCTCGATTTCACTTAAACTTATGAGTTCAATGACGCCATCTACTCCGACATGTTCTTTTCTGCTCTACTTTCTGAGTTGATCGAACACACAATTCTCATTGGATATCAACTAACTTGTCTCCAAAGCGAAACCAGTCAATATACTACATTTCATGACCCAAATACAACTTAATTAGTCAATAAAACAACTTCTTTTCCATGGTATAACGCCTTGTCTCAGACAACCTTGAAAGAC
Source organism: Criorhina ranunculi (assembly GCA_951813785.1). Taxonomy (NCBI): domain Eukaryota; kingdom Metazoa; phylum Arthropoda; class Insecta; order Diptera; family Syrphidae; genus Criorhina; species Criorhina ranunculi. The sequence goes on from OX638385.1 coordinate 44,120,350, forward strand.
ACGATTATAATCCGCTAATTTATAGATAGATTAATTTACAAAACCTCAATACATAACGCATCATATCGTCAAATAACAAAATCAACTGAATAGATAAATGCATTAACTTATAACGGTGTTATTGACCTTAAATAATTAAGTTGGCATTCGAGTCTCTACAAAAGTCTATCAAAATGGAAAGTCTTTTCTGCGAAAGTGGTAAACTTAAAACCAAACCGAGGTTCAGAGATTTTCATCAAAGATGCAATTACTTCTTTTTTTTCGCATTTAAGATACGTGGAGTATCCAATTATCTGGGTGCGCACGTCTGCGCCACAAATATAGATTGCGTAAAAATGTCTGCACATACAGAGATGCCCAAGATGAAAATGTCAGCGTATCAGTTTACACTGCGTGCGCTTTTATTTCTCCCTCGACACCTCGCAGCACACCGCAAAGTTAATAAACTCAAGACTCAACCTGATCTTACAAATAAATTATTACAAACTCGAAATACAAAACAGAAATACCCATATAACTGATTATGCAAAACAAGTATATTTCGTCACTTAAATAAGTAAAACAGAAACAGCATTTTATGTCGATTATAAGTTTTTCGCCATTGCATAATGTCATAATGACATAACACGGCGGCATAATCATAATGGGCCGATTCCAAAAAAAACAAAATTTGACGAAGCCGGTATTTTTGTTCCACATATCGTACACTTGACAACATGTTGAACAAACAAGTGTCAAAAAAGAAGACATTTACATAATGGTGTCCAAAAGTAGACATAACTCGTACGTCAAATCGATTGTTATGGTTATTTTTCGAATGTCAATAATTTGCATGTTTATTGCCCAACACACTCCCAAGCTTACACACAAGTTGGTCAGAAGCGAAAGTGAAACAAATTTGTTTTTGGCTTCAAGTCGATCTAAACTTGTTTTGTTGAAGATTTATGGCAAGTACTGGTTATTATATAGGGAGTTCCAAGCTCCAATGTTCAATGAAGCGCGCATGCCAATTGAGGAGTTGCCAGTTTGCCAGAGCGTAGGATTAACCAATTTGAATAAGAATTGCAAAACATTAAATCGATGGAAGATGTGTGGTTCATTTCAACAGCTATACATCTCTGCTCGACTAACTGGTTAATCATCAAATGTCAAGTGGTGATGATCGTAGACTGCGGTATACAGTTCCGCCATGGGAATTTTTGTATTCGATTAAAATTTGTGGCTTTGGAAGTCGTGAAATGGGAATTTATGTATGATTAGCGAATATTTACTACTTTGACATTTTAAAGAATGAAAAAAGGAAAAGACCAATTAAGAATTTGCTACTTTAATTATTGTTTGAAAGTGATAGGATTTTATTTATTTTTTTTTAGACTTATGTTTTGAACACGTTACTAGGGTATCGTGGGAATAGAATTTTATTTGAAGCAGGTTGAACTGATTTAACAAAATGAGTATGAAACTTATTTTTACAGTTCATGCGGATTCCTATAACTTTGACACTAATGACAGCAATTAAAGAATTTTTCTTGTAAGTATACATAAGTTTAAGGCACGACTTTGTTTGACTACATTTCCTGTTAGATGGATTTATATTCTAGAAAGTTGTAAAGCAGGTTTTTTATATTGGCAAAAGATTAAATCATTTAATTACTAAATTCTTTATAGAAACATATGAATTCATTTGGGGAAGCGTGCTGCTGCTGAGGAATTTAAGTGCTACCATGATATATTTAGTTTTAAAATGTACAATTGTGGAGTGTATTCAACACAATTTCCATAAGTTGTGTAAAAATATCTTTTCAAATAGCCAGGTAGCTCTAAACATCTATAACTTTAATTTGAAACTAGCTCAAAATTAGCTAAAGACTATCAGTCCGTTAGAACGTTGAAAGTAATTAAATTACTATAATCTCTTTATTGGTCTTTAACATTCTTTAATTTATCCAGAGTGATAAACTCGTCAAGAGCGACTTTGTCTTAACACTTGAAAAGTATTTTGTAAAACGATCCAAGGCTACCATAACTTTCTAAGAGCGCAAATTCTCCCGAAAACTTTATTCACTAAATCTTCTGAAATATTGGACTACGTTTACAATAAATCCAATTGAATCATGTAGTTTTAACATATTTCAACTTTTTATAGTATAAACTGTACAGACATAAGTTTTTTAATAGTGTTTTTCCTATATAACTTCGAAGTAGTAAGGGGACTTGTTTACCTTGGTTCTGCTATCACTTCTGGAAATGATATCTCACCAGAAACCTAAAGTGGAATAACTCTTGCCAATCGCTGTTCCTTTAGGCTGAGAGGTAATTGAATAGCAAGGACCTATCTCAAACAAATTAGGATACTCTACACAAGACTTTAATCATCCCAGTCCAACTCTATGGCGCTGAAGCACAGACTCTAGAAGATGGATGAAGATACCCTTGGTCACTTCGAGCGAAAAATTCTTCGCAAGTCATTCGGCCCCGTTTAAGTCGACGGGCTTTGGAGCAGGAGGTTGAATCTCCTGCGAATTATTATACAAGCTCTACAGCGACATCGATTAGGCAAAAAAAAAGTGGGCATTGGTCGTTTGAGATGGCTAGGGCATATAGAGCCAGGAAAGTCTTTCAATCTACCCCGGAGGCACAACACAGTAGAAGAAGACCTCGCCTAAGGTGGCGTGCACAAGAAGAAGGGGACCTCAACTAACTTGAAGTGCGTGACTGTAGGCGGTTAGCTAAGGACCGGTCTGCCTCGAGAGGCTTGTTGGTTGAGGCCCAGATTCACCCCCAACTGTAGTGCAACCTAAGTAGTAAGTTTTCATGTGTATGGAAATGTCGAAACTAATCAAAGTTAGTACGAAAATGCCGAAACTAAAACTTCGTGTTAGTTCATGCTGGTTGATTATCTATCTTCCATGAACTCAAAAAAAGAAACATAGATCAAGCTACTTCAAAAAGCCGAAAGATCCCATATGAATAAAGAGAACTTTATTTTGACAAAAGTCGTCGCCGTATTGTCCAAAGAATGACAAAAAAGTCAGAATTAGTAACTGACTTAAACGGTGGCAGTAGGGCAGGGTTGGCAGGGAGGCTAACTGATTAAAATAATAATCTTTTCTATCTATTTTAGGTATCCCAGCCACATCGGGGAACAAAATGGACCCATTGAGATCCAAGAGAGGCTGTACATAAGTGCAGCCACTCGTTCAACCTAACCTAACCTTACCTAAACGGTGGCAGTTGATCATTTAGCTGGGCTGGGTCATGTAGAGCGTATGGACACGAATCGGAAAATCTTCCAATCCACCCCCAAAGGACGACACAGTAGAGGAAGATCTGTCTCAGGTGGAGCACTGAAGTGGAAGGGAACCTCAAACAACTTAGTTGGATCACAATAAATCTCTAGTATGTACCGACAACTGACTTGTGACAACTTTTCTTTTGACACCTAAGCAGCATAAAATATCTAATTTAAGATAAATCTTTGACTGAATATGGATTTATGGCACTTAATTATTTTGACCCAGAAGTGCACTTAATTTCCTTAAGCTGCGATCGCATTTAATCAAAATTTGCTATTAACAATTCTAAAACTTTTTATTTGCAATGAATTTCCAAAAAAACTATGTTAGCAAAATTCAAGCACAGTTGCTTGCGAATTCTTATAAGATACAGCCTTTTACACTTGTCAATCACCATGGAGTGTTCGTTGCCAACGTGGCGTTATATAGCCACATAACCAAATAAATTCAAGCACTCTTAGTTTACTTAATTTATTGGCACCAAATCCTAACGAATCCTAATTGGGAACATGTATTCACTTAAAAAAAAAAATCAAAAAATGGTTGCAAAATTCACATTAACAAAATGTTTTACTAAGCAATTATCGCATTTTGTAAAAAAAATCCATTGCAAATAAATTATTTGTCATCTTTATAAACCAATTTTACAATTAAGTTGCAAAAATTAAAAGGAATTACAGAAAAGTTTTGTAAAACCAAAATTCACTTTGAAAATACTTTTTCAATATGCATAGTCTTTCCTTTGTCTCATCAAGTTTATAATCACTTTGTCCTGGTGGTTTAGGTTTTTTTGTTTTTCTTTTGAAATTTTTAAATTTATATAAAATAAAAATCACACTCACTAGTTGAAACTACAAGTAATGCAGCAACAATGGCACAAACAGCAAATTGCCTCATGATTATTTTATAAATATATTTTTTTAATTTTTAAATGAAAAATAAATTAAAGGATAAACCCGTGTCAACCGTCACTATTTTTTCGTCGTCTTTAGATCGCACTAAACAATCTACAACTAAACAGTTCGATGGTTATACTTAAACTACGTTTGCTTCCCACTCAACGCTGACTTTTGAAGACTCCCTTCTCCGGTCTTGATTTTAGTCTGGCCAGGGATTTTGTTGTTGCACTTACACCATGGCTTAGTGTTAGTTAGCAAGTATATAATTTTCGTGGTGAAAAACAAGAAAAAAAAAATTTAAAAAAAAGTTCATGAATTGTTACCTTTCACACACGATACCCATACAATGAGATACAAGTGCTGCCGCCGATAGTGTGTGCGGAATCTTTTCTTTTCTTTGAAAATTTCTACCTGGCGCTGGTGGTTGACAGTTAATGTACAGACTTGTAGGGGTATATAGGTGCAGGTATTTCTTCTCGTGGCACTGCAGACATGTTTACCATAATTGATTTCATATCATTGGTATGCGTCGCCAAGTGTTGAAAGAAGCTGCTTTTGCATACTGGTTGACTTTTCGGTTTTTTTTTTTAGCTTTGCGGTTGAAACGTCTTACCGGTCACCCGCAATTAGTATCTAATCAATTATAGCTTAAGTCATGTCTTTTTTATTTTTATAAAATTTGAATTGTAGCCTAAATTTTGGTTTTTAGGACAACATTTTTGGAATAGTTTTACTTAAGTTAAGTGGCTTAGGTTATAAAAGCGCGTTTGATAAAAAAAAAATCTACCGGCATATTGTGTTATAATGGATAATTTTTAATTGGAGTGGAAATTTAATTTTTATTTTTAGATCGAATTGTAGAAAGCCCAACTTTGTTAAAAAATCAAACAATACATTTTTAATGGAGATGCATGAAATTCCAGTCAATGCAGAATGGATTTAACTGAGTTAAATAGGCAAATCCTTATTTACTTTGAAAGTTAATTGTATTTTTCCGTTTCAAGAGTGAAAATCATCAACAGATACAGTTGCTCTCCAAAAGCGATAGTAATGCATGACTTCAAGCCAAGTGTCCATACTACTCGATCTTTAAATATATATGCTAATTTACATATATTTCGCCGTGGGGTAAGTCCAGCTTATGCTGTCTCGTTGTTCATACGTTGGCTTTATGTTACGTTTTCATATGGCATCACTTCTAAGCCTTTCCTTTAGTTCCTTCAATACAGTCGCCGAAACAATCCTGGCTGTCAAAAATTGGGATTCTTCGCTTAGCATTTTACGTGCATTACTAAATTTAGGAAAGTGTACTCTACATCTTCCTGCTCATCATTATCCCAAAAGCTGTACACATACTCTGAAGTATTTATGTTTCGGTTTGAATTGGAATCTAGCTCTCCATATTATACGATTTATACGTAGGTTCACCTCTTTTTCATTAATCACTTCGATCTTTCTTGTCTCTACTCCTACTATCAGCGTGGTATTTGAGCCCAAACATGATTTGATGATTTTCATTGGAAATTCGTTCACAAAATTTCGAAGGTTTTTGATTATTTGATTATATTGCAAACGAGTTTAGTGGTTTATGAGCAAGAAGGCTGTTGAAAACAATGTTCAATCCCACCCGGACATGTATGTATCTATACAACTTAACCGTCCAAATCGCTGAATGAATCGGTTAGGTCAGTTAGTGGTACTTTTGCTAAGTCACCTAGAAGATGTTCTTTAAACTTTGTTGTTCATCCCATCTTCTTCTGCCGAAGTCGTGTGCCTAGTCTGCTAGCCAGTATCCATTTATTACAACGTTCAAATTGATAGTTATTGCTGGCCATAAGCTGCAAGTTATGACATAACACTGGTAACACTTTTGTTCTTCAGCCAGTTTAACAATGTCCCAGTCTATAGGGTAACGAGAATAGCAAAAGTATACGCATCAAAACTGTCTCATCAGGTTTCGACTTTCCTCATAAACCGCATATAAATCACGAGTAAAAGCAAATTTATGGCAACAATTTATACAAATAAGGACATTTCTCAAAATTGCATACAAAAAGTCTAAGGGTTTTGCCTTAAATTAAGAGATCTCTCTTTCTTTTCTTTTTTCATTTTATTTAAAAGGTTTCTATTTTTGTTACTATAAATAAGTCACGTTTTGTATCCTTTTTTTGTTGGTCCTTTCCAACTCTTAGCCTAAACTAACACATACTGAATTCTATTTCAACTTTATTTGCCATAATCCCAGACACCACATTAAGAAAATGCCAACAACCAAGCCTGTGAAGGCTTCATAGTGTGTATCAAAGCAACTAAACAAGTTGTAGATACTACTCATACATTACCACTTCATTTTCCCGTCCCCTGATTGCAGTGCACTGCAATCGGTGTAGTCTGACTCTCTGTCTAAGCTCCGAGACAAACTTTTACTTTCTTCTCGAAGCTGATTTTGCATAAAACATCAATTATTGTTGCGAACTCAAAGAATCTCATTGCATCGTGTTGAGATGTTGGTTGTTTATTTGTTCATGATGCAGGAACCTTGAATGAAATCGATATGCCGCAACTAATGATCCGACCACCACATCGGTATGTCATAATGCCGGTCTAGCAGGATTTGCTAGTCGCATTGAATCTATATCTATTCCGAGTGTTAATGCAAAAATGGTTGTCTTGTGCACCCTAGTGTGTTGGGTACAGAGAGTTCCACGCCAGTCAGGAAATATGGGGCAATCGTGGAAGAAAGTAATGAACGAGACTTGTAGGTTGTTTCCCTTATTTTTTTGTATTGTGTATCGTTTGACTGGTTTTCTGTCGGCTCTTAGACTATTGTTACAATAAATTTCACTGAAACAGAACAAAAGTGACTGACTTTTCACTTTTTATTGTTAATCCGTCTAAATAAGAGTTCACTTATCCGGAGAGCTTAAGCCTCGAAAAAAAAAACCAAAATAATTTTGAATGCAATTTGCTTTAATGCTGAATTTGTTGTGTGCTGCTGTTTGTCAGAAGTTTCTCTTAAAAGTTAACCAACCAAATAAGAAAAGTCTGTCTTTGTCTTGTACAAAGAGATACATACATAAGTGGAAAATAAATAAAAGCATCGAACGGATACAACAACATATAGTCACTCAATGTCTGCGGTGTCTTATGAACCGATACACTTTGTTCAGTTTACGTAGATGATGGTTTGCTTGTGCAATGGACTGAGAGTTACATGAATTGGACGTGTGATATGTCGGGTGAAGGAACACAATTCGGAGAAAGATACTTCTATCTTCTAGTATAGTATATAATCTAGTAGATAAATGCATACAAAGTCACTCAAAACTATAAAACCAGAACGAGTATAAAATCTTGCTAGATTATCTGCGATCCAACCCCTTCACATCAATTTTATTCAAATAAAAACTCGTCTGATCGACACACACTGCTCTATCTTAACGCTTCCTTTAATACACTCATGATTTCCAAGATGGATCTAGAATATTATGCTAAGCATCTCATCCAATCATCAGTGAATCAGTTTAAGCACTGATAAATTTGAAATCAGATTGAGAACCAAATTTAGAGCAAACGGGTGTGGTGATTCGCAAAAGCAGTTAATCATTACATATCTTATCCAGGCAGATACTTGGCAAAGCTTTCGTTAAATTTGATCAAAAAAAAAAAAATAATAATCTTACATCGCAGCATTTTTGCAACCACATTACGTAATATGATTGACCAAATCAAAAGTGAAATGCACGACTTGATTGTCCTGTTTGAAGATGGTCACGACGAATGAGTGAAAATGAAAAAAACCCAAAAAATGTATCTTAAATACCTTTTACATAGTTACCCACTTAATTTTTTTTTTTTGCAAAAAACGGAAAACAACTATAAACGAAAAACAAGATGAGGTGCCAGAGCGGATACCAAAATATTGCCCGTGCCATAAAGTGCACAAGTGAGTTGTTCATTCTTGCTCATGTATGTATGCTGCTCCTTAAACTTATTTATAGAAGCTGCTCAGACTGGTGCTGGCAAAATTTGTTTGACCATTTACATACAAATTACAAACCTCAGGCCCTGTACGAGTATGTGGCACCAACGTGCAGATTACATGTCTCTTCATTCGATTTAGTACGTTTTTAAGAGTTCAAAGACAAACACTTTGAAACATCGATGCCAATAATAACACTTGGCAGCATTAATACGACGATATCGTTTTCTGATCAAGAGGAGTAAGTGGGTGCGTTTCGATTTCTGAAATTTCAGATGAAAAAAACGATCTAATTGGACGAAAGCCTGACATTTTACAGATGAGCAAGACAACTTTTTGTAAGGTCTAATCAGCTCTCTTCATCTGAAAATTCAGATGGTCTAGAAATCGGAATACACCCAATATCTCTATGGCGGTTGATTCTGAAGATAGCTGCGTCAGTGACCTGGAATCTAGTAAACTTTTGCCTTGCCATTTGAAAAGTTAAGGACCATGAACAAATGACTAAGAAATTAGCAAATGAATCCAGACAATCCGAAGTAAGATGACAAATAGTATGCGTAGAATTTGGAATCGGTACTGGCAGATATAGGTACATATGTTTATCCATTACAAAACCAACTTGCGATTTCTCCAAAAGAACACTTTTTTTATCGATGTACAAAAACTTCCTTATTTTTCCAGTCTCGAGAAAAATATATCACCTGTATGGAAATGTTTTCCGATAATACCTTTAAAGCGTTCAAATCGAGAATGAATTTTAGGAGTTTGTCATGTTTTTATGCATAAAAACACCCACTCTTATGAAAATTCCAATATCTTCCCTTTATAGGAGTAAAAGTAAAAAATCTTACCGCACATGGTCAATTACGTATGACGTGTGACTGGGATGTTATCCTTGAAAACTCTTTCGCCCAGCAACTGGTTTTCGACATTATTTTTACATAAAAATTAGTTGAACCTAACGTATCATGACATTCCATTCGATTCGTTTAACGTTTTAAATAGTCGATCAACATAATTCAAACTAATTTTCTTTTAATTTATGTACACACACCGCATAAACGATTACAAATCAAAACTTAACGCAAAAATAAATGTCAAGGGGCGTGCTTTATAGAATTTCTCTAAAGGCAATTAACTTAAGTCACACAATTGTAAGCCGGTGGCAAAAAAAAAAAGTACAACACAATTCCTGTTTAGATGAAAATAAATATTAACCGGTATTTCATGGAGTTATAGTAGATACAGATACTACATATTAGAGATTTACCTTTTCATTGTGTTTTGCGACCTTAGAATAAATAATTCAAATTTTATTAAAATGTGACACTGGCACCGTTGTTTATTGCAATCAATCGTTGTAGGATGAAAATATGGATTCAATTTCGAAATATCTTTTGCAATGTTTGTTTGATTTTTATTTTTTTTTTTGTTTATCTACAGATGACGTCAATCATAAATTAAGATCCACACCTATGTAACAATAAGTTGCTTAAGTTTATTGGATAGGGCGTGAGGAAATCTATTAATTTGCACTTCGATTGACAATGATACATATACATATGTCTGTGGCATGTAATTCAAAATGCGAACCTCAATAACAACAAAAGGCATTTCCGCTTTATTTAATGAGGTGAACTGCTGTTTTCTGTTAAAATCAACTCAGTTAAAACGTGTTTGAATATACCTCAAACACATTATGTGAGTGATTTTTTATTTAGCATGCGGATGTTTTACTTGGTTTAACTTCCAAATGGCGATAAAGCTCTGATGAAGAGGCTTCTTCCCAAAGGGAGCAACTAACCAGACGAGCCTTTATCTTATCACCCGCCAGTAAACACTTAGAGAAATATCAATTCAGGGTTCGATTCAACCGATTCAACAATGAATAAAACATGATAGTTATAGAGAAAATGTGGAAAGGGCGCTGCATAAAAAACTGCTCGGTCGTAGCGCTTGCCATAAAAGCTGCTTCTAACTGAAGTTAAATCTTACAAGTTGTGATAACTCATAGAAATTATGACGAATTATTTCAGTATTTTGAAGACAAAGGAATTTTGCTTTGTAGGATTGAGGCCTCATGGTTCGCAGTGACTTCCTCAAAATCTTTGTTGAACCATCGTTTGCTAGATTCCATCATTTTGATGGCGTAACTATCTAACTCTTGGGAGAGAAAGGGTATTTCTAAAATTATTTATAAAAAAATACATTTTTTGAACAAAGGTTAGGGCCTCGATTTCTCAGTTTAGTTGAATTCAATGCATTTCAACAGAACTGATGAGAGCCAACTGAGGCCTTTGTCGAAAAGACCCAAACGTTAAGACAATCCCAATCGATGATCGAAATCGGAGGGGGTAAGTGTAAATTTAAACTTACAATTCATCTTACAGTTGTTGAACATGCACAACATTACTAACTAAAGTAAAAGGCTGTATGTAATAGTATTTCCCACTGCAAAAGAACTCCATGAAATTAGTATTCCATCCAATAACCTCTTACAAAGCCGGCCCAATTAGTTTAAGCCAACACAGTGCATTTATTTTCCCGTTCAGTTATTGAACTACCTATTTTATAACACTTACCGAACGCATTGCTTCTTTTCATTTATCTTTCACTTAGTTTGCTATGCATACAACCAACTTTCAAGCCTCATAAATCGAGAATTCATTGCACGTCTCCGATGGACATTTGAGACTGGTATCAGAAGCTTATCGTCTTTAAGTTGTTAATGTATGCACACCGATGGTATTGTGTTAAATCCAGAAACCATAAGCAAGAAAAAAAATCTGTCAATTGACGTCTCACATAACAAATTCAAAGAAACGACAAAGATACAAATACGTGTAGACAATAAACAATTTATTGACTTTGAACAGAAATTGAACATTCAAGTATCCCTCTCGGGAATCAAGTCTAAGTCACTATAAGTAGTTTTAAAAGATGGGTTGGATCTATTATCATCTCCCTGCAGTAAATATGCCTCCAGTGCTTGCATGAATTCCCCATCACCATGATCCCAATCTTTGAAACCATCGATAAGTATTTGCTGTCTACAATGGTGAGCACGATCTAAAGGCACACCCAGAACTTTATTTAGAATGTCACGTCGTAGTCTGCAACGTACTAATATCTCATCATAACCAACTAATGGTATCGGTTCGGCATTATCGAGAAAGCTTTGTGCCTCTTCTTCTACGTCAGCATAGGTTGGAGATTCTTTTAAAATGTTCTTTACCAATGTTGCTATCATGTCGGAGAGTTGAACATCTTCTTTTTCAACTGGAAGCAATCTTGACCGAATTATAGCAATATCTTCAGCAGTTCTTGAAAAGGCTGCCCTGATAGAAGCCTTCTTACGTGCCTCAAAATTAAGTCGCTTTTTTTCCAGAGCAGTTTCTCGTTCAAGCCTTTCCGGATCAACTTTTTTGCGGTTCATCAAATTGTACATTAGGCGTTTATAATTAAGTTCGTCAAATTTTTTGTCAAGTTTTTCGATGAGGTTGTATGCGGCACTTGGAGGAGCTTCTTGAGCCCTACAGAGTAAGACAGATTCAAAAGGGGATTTCATGAAACACCTTAACGTATATAAATATATACTTACTGTTTGCTTACAGGAGTTTCTTTAGGTTTTTTAGCTTCTTCGGCTTCGGCACGTAGTCGCTCTAATTCCTTTGCGGTTGCAACTTCAGCTTTTTTCTTTTCTTCTATAATATCGGCATTTTGTACACGCCAGTTTTGCTGCCAATTTTGAATTGATGTCTTACGATGTACCTCTTTCTCGACATAGGCTTTAAGTTGCTGTATAATAAAACAAAAAGTATCTGGATTTTTAGAAAAATATAGCAATCTCAGGTTTGTTTAGGTGGAAAAGTCTATAAAAGGTAATAATGAAACTTAGTACTTAAAAGTTGTTGGTCTTAATTTTGTGGGCAGAGTATTCAACTGTTGCCTCACAGAGGTTAACGCAACTATAAAGAAGCTAAAAGACAATGAAGCCACTGACTCTAATAGCTTGTCAGCTGATCATTTCAAAAATCCTCTGCAAGGCTTATCTTACAAAGGCCCGATAGTTTTCAGGTGCGTGTTTAAAAGAGTGAGCCTTCTCTTCCTTCCCAGACTAGGGCATCCGATTTTTCATTTCCAATGCAACCAGCGTGACTGAGTCACATCTGTCAACTTTATATTCTTGTTATGCATAAACTGATCATAAGAGTTGACGTCTAAATTATTGGACAAAACTTACCTCTAACTCGTTTGGTATTGGCTTATAGAATCCTTCTGGCAAAGCTACCATACGAAAACTGCTGTTATAATCTCCAATGCTGATGACTTTTTTTGGTATTTCAGCTCTGTGCTCAGATAAAAGCGTTATAATGCCCCCACCTAACACTTCAATTAAGCATGCATCATCATCTCTCGCTGTGAAATCATATCGCAGTTAAATAATTCATTATCTCTTATTACTATTAAATAATCACCCAAAAGATCCCAAGCTTCGAAGCTTCCATCACTTCGAGTTAAAAACAAAACCGCTGGCCTATCCGTACTCCATTTCGCAGCTGTCAAATTCTTTGGTCTTACACGCCATAAAATTGGCGTAAATGGAAAATCTTCCTTCCAAACTGCCATGACTGTTCGCCCCACCGATACGAATATTTGTGGATAGAAGGGATTTTTTTCCAAAGCCAAAATGGGACCGTCATGAACACGCGCAAAGCTATGAATGGGTGTTGTAATATTCTCCTTATTGACAACCAACCCGGAGTCCTGTCCCTCAAAACCAATATTTTCGATTCTTCCGAAGAAAGAACCCACTATGCAACTATTGCGGAACATCCCTTCCTCGATTTCTTCAACAATCATTGGATAGGTCTTGACTTCCAAACCGGATGGTTTTTTTTCCCCTTTTTGTAGCGTGTATATATAATTTGCCGTATCACAAATCATCGATGTTAACGGTTCCGAATAACCGATCATGAAAACAGGCTTTATTTGATGATTTAACTTTTTAAACTCTGATTCATCTTGAGTCAATGCTGCTGGCAGAAACTTTTTGGCGGCGGCTTTAGCGGCTTTCCCTATTTCATAATCTAGATTCCAATAGGCTAATGTTCCATCAGTGGACAATGTAGAAAAGTATCGGCTCTTTGCTTTTAAAAAAGTCTCATGGATTCTGCCATTCGGTGAAATATAAAACTTACGACAAAGCCATTTGATCTCTGTTATAGGCGCTGTCTGGGAATGTTCCAGATCGCTGAGTGCAGCAGGAACTACCAGTGTCCTCTCGTCGGTTTGAATAGTCCATTTTAGGAAGTCAACCATCAACTCTCGATTAGCAGCTTGCGATATTGTAAGATGCTCCTCAGATTCGAGGTTCTTAGCACGGTCTTGTAGATCCCAAATGATTATTTGTCCATTAATCGTTCCACCGATAAGAACATTTCCATCATAAGGACAGAACGACAGGGCGGTTATCTCTCGAGGTGATTCAAATTCCAATTTAAAGTTCAGGCTGTCCATGAAGCTCCACATAAGTATTGGATTTGGTTGAAGAATTGTTCGTTGGACTTCGTCAACTTTTTCTTTTATTTGTACTGTGGAAAATTCGATCCTTATATCAAATTTTAAATGATAATCCTTATTGAAAGTAACTTACCTGTAGTGTAAGATACCTTTGCGGTGAAAGAGTATGCAGCCACTACAATACCAGTAAGATTGGGATACCAATCAACTGCGGACACGTAACGACCATTACTTCTTGATATATTTGCGAAGCAAAATATTTCCTTCAAGTAAGGATTCGTATATACTTTGATTGGATCGGTAGATATCAAAGGATAGTCGTTTCTAAATTTAAAAAAAAAAAAAGAAGGTAGACAAGAAAGAAGGAAATGAATTCGAAGCCCATAACAAAAACCGTCTTGAATTGGCAATAAGTCAATTTGTATACTTTTTGTGCAAAAACTTGATGAAAATTGGGCGTTATAGTTTGGGATTCATACATAAAGACCCTTGAAATATATTAATTTGAACTATAAAAGAGTCGCAACACAAATCTTTCGGACTCCTTTACCGTAAAATGTAAGCGTCTTGCGATGATTCGAACACCCGTCAAAAGAAATCTAATAGCTCGTGGACCTCCTGCAATGAAGAACCCCTTTGCTATAGAATTTCATAACAGAAAACTTCAAACCTTTAAGTCAACAGGACCTCGCATACTCTTCTATTCCAAATTGTAGCTGTTTTCACAGAATTGACTTATCTCACATTCAAATGCAGTCTAAAGAACGCAGACAAATAAGCCTATCGTATTTTTTATTTCTCAACAACACCATCAAATCAAAAAAGTCCAAAAATACTGCTACGACTAAGGATTATTCGTAAATATAAAATACCGGGTGTACAGTCAGTAAGTGAAAGTTACAAAACATATGGCTAACAAGTTCAAAACTTTAGCTCTTTATGTAAAAAGATACATAAACACGTAATAATCACCTGTACATATCGATCTGATTAAATTCCAGGATACTCAAAAGACTTTTGACTTGTTCAGACATTTCTGGAATAGGTTTTGGCTCTTCTGGCTCTGTTACCGGTGTAGGTGGTTTGCTAGCTCCACCAGGTTTTGTCGGGTCTTCTTCTTCTTCAGTTGATGCATCTAAGCCATCTTCATCTAATCACAAGTAAATATATAGCTTGCATTGTAAGAAAACGCTCTACTCAACAAGCTTACCATCTTCTTTGATTTCATAAAAATATTGAGCCCAAGAATTTGTCGGAAATGTAGGATCCGTTTGCTGTTCCAAATGCACAGTTGCCGGTGCTGATTGTATGCCCACATGAACCCTTTGTTTAACAAGGTTTTGAAATTTCGCTTCGCCAGCCAATAGCTCTACATAACCATCTCGAGCATCAGAAGTCGTCCGCATTGTAAATTGGACCATTGACTGTTGCATTGGATAGACGCTCTGGATCTCCACATCTAGCACATCAGTCGACTGCTGTGGTATACCCAAGTTAACTTCATA
The DNA here is from genome assembly GCA_951813785.1 of Criorhina ranunculi. Classification (NCBI taxonomy): domain Eukaryota; kingdom Metazoa; phylum Arthropoda; class Insecta; order Diptera; family Syrphidae; genus Criorhina; species Criorhina ranunculi. Next base: position 44,135,558 of record OX638385.1, read on the forward strand.
TTCACTTCCTTTGCTGAGCCACGTTCGTGGTCTTTTTGTTAAATTCTTATTCATCATAAAGCGCTCATAAGTTTCTATATTTCTAATAATTGCCGCCGCTGCTTGGGCATCGCTTTCGGTAACGTAAATAACAAAAGGATCAATACCAGCAACATTTTCTTCTTGTGGTATTAACGATGGCGCATATCCCAGGAGAACCCTATCATCTAACTTATATTTTATGAAGAAATCCTGTAATGTCTCACCGTTATCTATCTCATCGAATAGATTTTCGGCCAAGAGCTTAAACTTAACACGTTTCCAAGGAAATTCTTGGCTAACGTTAATGCCTACCTCGACCCCAAGAAGCTTTTGAGTATGCAACCTGAAATGAAGCAAATGCATTGGTATGCAGATGCATATTTTCAAAACAAGGCATACTTAAGCATCATCTGATGGCAGCCTGGTAATTCATAAAGATCCTTTCTAGCTTGTGCGATGTTGAAGAGACTTAGTCCCTCAAGTTCATCGTCAGTTGATTCAGCATCGGATAATGTTGGTAGCTCGACCTTTTTAACATTTCTAAATAAAAAAACTAAATTACATCGAGAATCAGATTAAATAGCCATAAAAACTTACGCATTGACATTTTCTGCCTCAATTCTAGTTGAAACATCCATTTTTTCGCTTTCTGGTTATTATTTTCTGAACTATCGAAAATTTTCAAAAGTAAATAAATTTTAAATATCCATGACAACTTACAGTGATTTAAACTACCTTACCCACAAAGAAAAAAATAAACAACGTTTTTACTGAATACGGCTCGTTCAGCACTACCAACTGTCGTCGGTCGCTCTGTCAAAATATAATACCTTCCTGTAGGTGGCGCTCTCTCTATTACAGAGAATCAAATTAGAATTTCTGCATTGTGGTGACTGATAAATTGGTAAAATATTTGTTCCGCGATAAAAATGAAAAATTAACTATAAGAACTTAATTGAAAATAAAGAAAAATACATTGATTTATAAATAAAGGTAGTGACTATAAATTGGTGAAAAGAACTTTTAAATATACTCTTGCTTTATGGCAAATTTGAACGATTTTCACATCGTATAATGAAAACTCAGTTTTCTCATGGATTATTGATTTTTCCCTTAAGATGATGAATTTTCACGGAAAAGTTCATAGAATTATCTCAAAATTCAGTGCATTTTATTGAATATCAATTGTTTTATATATACAAAAAAGAAAAGGAGTTAAAATTTGGCTAATTAAAGTGGAAAAAATAGTCATCGGTGACATCATCACTTTCCTAACTTGTCTTACTGCGATTTGCATTCGTTTCATTTTGGTGAAGAACGTTTTTGAGGTGGAGTCCGCAATCATTTTCCTATTCGCAGATTGCTCTTTGTTTTCATTCTGTTCGGATATATTGATTTTTGTTGTTTTTGCCGCTACGTAGCAGAAAGATAAAATCCTACAGATGTTTCAAGTGGTTTTGTCTGCATTTATTCCTTGTGAATAATTGCTCTGTTTACAACCAGACGTTCATATAAAAATTCTTTCACTTTTTTTTTTCTCAATATTGTCCACAATATATCGATTGAGATCTAGTCTTCATAGTTAAGTATTGGTGCATTTATTTCAACCAACGCTTGAAGGGAGCATTGCTTTCACAAATGCAGTTCAAAAGTATGGTACCTAGTTGATGTGCACGATTTCTATTTCGACATTTACACAGTAATGACTGATTTTATTTATTTTTCACAAATATTGTTAAACCATTGACGTCTTATGTATAGTATGTCCATAGATAAAACCAAGACCCAAGATGAGTTAAATTCGACGACACCGAGCCGGAGTTGATCTGCTCTAAATGTTGTAGTCACTTTAGGCGTTGTATTCTAACTTAACCCCTTAACTCTCTATGTAAGTAGATGAGATCATAAACTTTTTTAAAAGTTGATGCCTCTACACCCTAGTGAAAAACTCGGATGTTTGGGGTCCTATACAAAGTCGCCTTAGTAATTCGGAAAGAAACAGTGATTGGTAAAACAGATTCTTGACTTGATTTCTCACTCTTTCAATTATCAGAGCTAGAGAAAAGAAAGTCTGTGCCTCCCTCGAAGTCTTCAATTTAGTCCTTTCTTGTAGTTAGTTTTGCACTCTTACACCTTCAGAACAATTTCAACTGCTTCTACTGAATGTTTCACCATAAAGTATTTATTCAACAAGCACTTATTAAAGTATGACCATTTTAATTCCAGCGCCGAATTACATACCAGAAAGGCTCTTAAGATCATATTCTTGGTGTATTATTGAACAAAGAAAAACAAGCATCATGGATCGCAAAGCTGAATTAGAACGTAAGAAGGCCAAATTGGCTGCCTTGCGGGAAGAGAAAGATCGCAGACGTCGTGAAAAAGAAATGAAAGACATCGAAGAGGCTGCTGGACGAATAGGAGGTGGCGTTGGCATTGATAAGGATCAGAGAAAGTACGATTTTTTTTACTTTCAAATTTATTCATGTCTTCATTCGTTTTGTTATTATTTCAGAGATTTAGACGAAATGCTATCATCTCTGGGTGTTGCTCCTGTATCAGAGGTTTTGTCATCACTATCATCTGTGAATTCAGTTACATCAGATAACTCAAATAATATAACGCCTGATGCAAGTTTACAACCAAGTCTAAATGGCCAAGGGTAATATAAAAAATTCCTTCAAAACATTACCATGCTTTATTTATAAGTAAATCTTATTTTATTTCATTTACAGTATTGCTCGCAAGAAGCCACTAAATTTGAGTGTTGTCACCGTACAAGCTACAAACATTCCACCAAAAGAGACCTTGGTCTACACAAAACAAACTCAAACAAATAGTACTGGCGGACATGAACGTGATGGTGGGTAGTTTCGTGTTTAGCTTTTATGTTGCGTCTTCTTTTCATGATTTCCCTTGTACATAAACTTTTTCTTTCGTTTTTTTTTTTTTATGCTTGTTTAACTTGTTTGGAGTGAGTTTTCATTCTAGAAATTGGTGTTTTACAAACAAAATTCTTTTAGTATATTTTCGTTTAAATAAACAGAACATTCTTTGAGTTGTTCCGAACCAGAGGGACCTAGATAAAGTTCATATATTTGTCTGCGCAGTTAGTAATAATTAATGTACACGTATTAAAGTTTCAGTGGTAACTGAAACTGAAAGAAAGCTTATTTTGCTGATTTTCAAACAGGCCACTCTGGCTCTGAACGGCTCAAGAGTCGTCATTACACTTTATAACATTACTTACTTTAAATACACTTTTAGTTTAGTAAAAACTAAATTTAAACATATCTTTTAAGTTAAGACACATTTTATTTATTTTGATTGTTTTTCTAAACCATCTTAATTTGGGTTTTAGGAACTGTAACCTATTTTACTGCACGAGTTAGACATTGTATAACACTCAATATTATTCGTGTAAATAGTTTAAAATAAAATATTTAACAATCAAGAAAACCCGACTACGGGGACCGGAACCGGATCGCGGGGAATACAACATATATGCCAAAAGCGACTTGTACTTACCAATGGATTATCACCCACTATAGCAAATCACACTGGACCGCATATCGAAAAAGGATTTTCCAACGAAAAAATAAAAAATCTGTTCTGCTTTCTTGCTTATCATACGATATCATAATAGATGCAGGATAAATGTTCTGTAAAGTAGTAATAAAATTTTCGAATTCGAAACTGATTTGTTTTGCCGAACCCAAGTAGAAAGAAATGCTTTTCTAGTGCGAGTTCGGGTCTTCGTCGAGTCTGCACTAACATATCATTATTTTTTCCTATATTATGGTCGAATGATTCTTTGTGGGCAACAAGTATTACAGCTGGACTGACTTGTTGAAGATTCTTCCTTCGGTGTTTCGCCCCTGCGTACTATCTGCTCCAGCCAAACGTGAAATAACTCGGAGAATTCGTTTTCAAAACGCACAGAGTACCGCTTTTTTTGCAGCGTTAGGCAGCACAGCTGGATTTCGTTTGTTTGGTATCGCGAAGTCATTATGTAGAGTTCTAGTTTAAAGTGGATGAAAAAGGGCGGTGCTTCGATTTAATAGGATTTGTCTCAGTTTGAAAACTTAGTCAATCATCTGGCAAAATGTTCGATAAACCTCTTCTCCATTGACAGTTTGATACAGTTTTTGGTCTGGCGATAGCATCAGACTGTACACTACCATGTGATCTAACACCGATCGATTTGTTTTTTTTTTCCTTTGATTCTACGTGAATGAAATCGTCTGAGTCTTCAGAAATACGATCATTTGAAGCTCAGGTAGCCTGACATGTTTTTAATTTAATCGTATAATTTAAGATAAAGTCGCCTTAGTTGACTTAGGATCGAATCACAGAAAAACAATTAGCAACCTTTTAGAGTATAATTCGTCATGAGAAGCTTCTCCGTCCAACGTTCGGAGTTAGCAATAAAAACTATAAGTCTGTTTAATTCATGCGAAAGAAACATTAGACGCACAATACGAATTGTTGCGAAAGGCTGACTACAATCGTTTTAACTAGATATTGATCAGTATAGAAGAGGTAATTTCAATCTAATCCAGCTATGAACAATCACGCGCTTATTCCACAGACCTTGAAACTAAGTCAATACAAAGGGTGTTTCACAATTTTTGTCGTATGTTAGACTGAATGTAGTTACTTCTACTTCTAACGAAAACTGTTTATAAGTAAATGTAATAGAATTAAATCGACACGATTTCAGAGAGAAATTATTTTAAACATTGTTCGATGTAGCAGTAGTACTGAAGTGTATTTCGGCAAGCTGACCTCTATTCTTGAGGATGCCTCACCTAAGGGATGAATGGACCTGTCAGAGGTGTTATTTGGAATTTAGTAGAAAACAGTCGTCCATATGAGGTTGGTGTTCGTTCCGATGCGCAAGATAGATCATCTATTGCTCAGAAATAGACAGTCGGGTTATCGGCAGATAAATCAGGCCAAGGTCATGTAATTCACATCAATTTCTGACCCATCGCGCTCAAAATTAGAAAACTTTGTACTCTTTGGGTATCTCGTGCTCTTGCACGTAAACAAAAGAACTTCAAAGTAAAATTACACTAATAATAGTCCTTCTCTCCTAAAAGACGGATTAAAGCTGGTTTGCTTGAATATAAGCTGGCGGCAGCTGCCAAATGGTATATGAAACAGTGTTTCTATCACCAAAGTTATACATCAAAAAGGCCAAAACTTCTCCAGAAAGGGGGATCTAATTGGGATATCTTCTAAGAAGTGATATTTATACCGAAACAGCAATGAAACAATCTAATTGAAACGACAAAAATTATGAAACTCTTTTTGCATAACCCAAGCACTTTGCTACAATATGATTGCAACTTGTCGAAGTAATATGAGTGCATCAAATCGTATTTATTTTTTTTTTATCGATTATTTTATGCACATTTAATTAAACAAAACACTTTTTTTTCTGTTTGTTTAATATGATCAAACACTCACTACCAACACTCGCACAATATTTTAGATTCGATCCACTTGCCACACAAAACTAACTTTGCAATTTTTATTTGATGCACGTTTCCTTTACACGATCCGTTTTGTTCAAATGCAAGTTAATAAGTTCGTTAACCAGCAAGCAACATATTGAATCGACCATCATCCTCAACATCAACCACCATCAATATCTGCTATTAGAAAATGTAACTAAGCGATTGTTCTCTATATTGTGCATACGATACCCACTAAAACAAAAAAAATACTTTATTATATAAATAAAATCAAAATAGTAATTCGTAGTGAAATTAAATAACAAATACAGTTCTTTCTTGCCATTCCTCACCTCTGTCAGGATATATGGAGGATTGGTGGAGACCCCGCAAAGGTATTTCTTTCAATAAAATCACTATATATCTCACCGTATATACATAAATTTTGTTCTAGTATATTTACATAAAATATTTAATCTTTGTCCAAATTAAATTAAATATCCCTCGGTAAATCTAATCACCTCGGTTGCTACTATTTTTTGTAGTCTTTTTTTTTACTGGTACGAATGCGTAGAATCTTTGAGTGAGAGTTTGGAATCATTCCTATGTGAGTAAAAGTAGCAACCGAGGTTGTTTCTCTGAAATGATTTTTTTTTTTATAACACGCTAATACAAAGTGCCACTGTTTTTTTTATTACCTTCGAGAGCTAATGTGAATTTTCTTAATTTTGTTTGTTTAATTTTAGCCCACGCATCGGATTATTACGGTGAGTTGACTTATCCTTTGGTAGTTTCTTTTATTTTCCCTTATTTTGTTCGATTATTGTAAAGTAATTAGTTTAATGAACAATGTGGAGTTACGTTGATTTATTATTTTTTTTAACTGTTTTATGTTTGGTATTTATTTTTTTTAGAATCTTATAGTAGACATAAGAAAATTTTTGTTTTGTTTGTAGAACTAATTTACTTATGATTTCACAGGAGTTATTCGATTAGATAATTTTATTTCTCCACCCATGTTTTTTTTTTTTTATAAATGTATGTATATGATTTAAAACAAATATGAATATTAGTTTATTTTTATTGATGTTTTAAAGTGTCTCTTACGAGAGGCATTTGTTATTTTTTTTTTTTTCGTTTGAACACAAAAGTTATTTCGAGAAATACATAATAAAGAATAGTTCATTTGTTGGTTCATACAAATGCTATATCATTTTCATAATTTCATTTTATTACCTAAGTATATTTTAAACAAAATTAAATTTCACTTTTATGTTTGTTTTATACTTTGGAGAGGTTGGCGAGCATTCCTAAAATATGTTTTATGTCACATTTTGTGCTAATTAACAAAAAGGGAGGTCAAGAAGTTTTTTTTAAACAGCGTTTTCGACGTGTCTTAATTCTAAACTGCAGCTCTAGCTGTGGAATATACTCGCTAGCTAGAGTACAACCCAATGATCAACCATGACGCCACAATTCAGGCAATCATTATACAAGTCCTACTGAGGATTTGATTTGATTTGTTTTAATTTGATTTCATATGAGCCTGGATATAGAAGACTACTTGATTCATGCGGATTTATGTATATGAGCTTTATATTTACAATGATTCCCGAACCTACTCCACGGTCCACTTATTGATATCTCGTAGTCCTTCACCCTGTTTTTGTTTTTCCATTTCACTTTCACTAGAGCATCTGTTGGTACATCCTTCCGACACGACCGAAAGATGAGGCCAGACATTTTAATTCGTCTGTTTTGCCAAGGTTGAGCTATGAGAAAGAATAATAAGAAAACGTGTGTTCTAATTGGAAAAAAGTTCTGTGGTCTTAGATGACGGGTGCAGTGTATTTATGCTTGAAAACACCTTCTATATCCAGAAGGTAAGGTATACGTATTTTTTGCCGCCAATAATTTTTCAATCGTTGGTGCTATCTCGGTGTATATTCAACGGCACTCGCCATGTCATTTCGGTCGTCGTTTAAAAGTCTACTGGCATTGCAAACTAGGTCGATGTAAGCTGGCGCTACAGTCTGGGGTGGACCTGGACCTCGACCAACAAGCGTCTCCAGCCAGCTCGATGAGGCCGCAATCGGATTCTTAAATTTTCGAGCAAATCCTTTCTGCGGGAAACTGTGCAGCTAACTTGCACATTGTTAAGCAATATTTTTGACCTCCCTTAATGGATGCATGAACTCGACACTCACGCTGCGGTATATCTTAAATTCGATTAAAACAATATGCAAGCCTTCTCATCTAGTATTCGTTTTTTCTTCCTTTTTTTTTTCTTTTTTATTTCCCAACCCCTACAAATTGGCCAACATAATGAAAATTATGAATAAAACAAAAAGTAATAGTACATCGATATATAAAATATGTGTTTTAAAATGGATAAATCGTGAACAAAACCAAATTCTTTTCTATTTCAAGATGAATACAATCTTAATCCGGGTTTAGAGTGGGAGGATGAGTTCACAGGTAGGTATCTGTGCGTTATACCGACAGTTAACGGGATCGACATGAAGCAAAATAGGAACTTGAAATTTTAATTCTTGTTTGCGTGATTTTTTCGCTACCATTCTAATGAGATTCTACTGATACAAAAAAAAAAAGCTTTTTATTATAAACAAATAATTTAATCTATAAACAAACAAACAAAAAAAAAGAAATACTATTTTTCGGTAACAAATAGAATGTTATCCTCCTGTAGAACTTGTATTGTATTTTGTTGTTGCCTGAGTTTTTTTTTTTTCAGTTGTTTTCCTTATAAATTTTAGATAGAAGCAACGATTTTGTTTTCTCTCTATCTAAACATATTTAAATAATATATATAGTAATTCTGCATGTTTCTGTGTATTTGCTAACATATTCAAATTATCCCAAAAGGATTATCATATATTTTTTGGCTTCAGATCACTTATAATCAAACGCCTAACAAAGCTCACAACTCATGTCAAATGTTTATTCTTTTTTGGGAAAGTCATCATTCTGGTGGATTTAAATTTTGAGAAATGTTTTGTAAGGAAAATATATCTACATATTCAATTAGAAATAGTTAAGTAAATTGTATAAAGCATTCATTCCTAATGGTGAAAGGTAACTTTATTTATTCTCATTTAGAACCTGAAAGACAAAAATGCATTTCAATCTACAAAACAATTGATATTTTCTAAATTTAGAGCTAAATCTCATGAAAACTACAAATTGAGTATTTGAAGTCAACATTTCCATTCACAATATAAATAGTAAAATTACTTGTTAGATGGGTTACCGATGAGTGTAAACTCACTTTCACAGACCGAAAAGAAACAATTAATCTGTTCGCTGAACTTTTTAGTTGTCTTCTTTTATCTATGTTAAGCTGAGTTTAGAATTTTTTAGAACAAATATTTTTCTAAACCTATTAGCTAGAGTCCTAAATTATGATTCATAAATTCAGCTTCTAACTTCTGAACGATAACTTTATCATTAGTGTCGACTCGGGAGCCAGTTCTGTACGTGTTTGCGTTGTCCACCCAAACCCTATTAAAAAACATTTCTTTTAATATCTCAGCATCCGCTGGACCGATTTTGTTCGAAATCTAATCAAATCTCAGTTCCATCCTGACAAATGAAACAAAAAAAAAACCGCACGTTCTCCAGATATCGAAGGCGATACACACGACGTCAATTCCATATTCGTAATTCTACCCGCTTTTCAACATATACTGGCATCCGACAAGCTCTCTCTGAGGCTTTTTTATTCTTTCACAAATGACAATGCATCTAGTTACTTACTTAGACCAAGCTCAGCTGAATTCAAATTGGACAGAATTTGGGGTGCGGCTTTGTGGATACGAAATAGCTTAGAAAGAAAAAAATGAATGGATACAATTTGGTCCAACACACATTGAAATTGATTTTCAAATCAAAATATCCGCTGACTTCAATTCAAGTATCAAGTGAGTGTTATGCGCTTGTAGAGACATATGATGGTCATAGCAATTTCGAACTGATATTATTGAGTCTTCCGCCGCAATAACACTAGCAAATGGTTTTAATTATCTAAAATTGCAATTCCAATTTAATGTTTAGGGTTCCAGCTAGCTCAAAATGTTAGTCTTTACAGGGAAAACATATGTTAAACTACTTTTCAACATAATCTCCGCATAGTTCAACATGCAAGTCTGAATTTCTAGAATTGGGAAACAAGCTTGAAGAAATCCAACGCATGCTCTTTAAACCAGTTGTTTTCTGTCATTCATTATCGGTCTGCTTGCCTTAAATTCAGAGAAAAGATACAAATCGGATGTCAGCTTTTTTTTTTTTTGTAGTGTATCACCATTCGTGCTCGAGTGAGTCACTACCTTGTTTTATAGAACTTGGGTTCTTAAGGATAACAAATTCCCAGCACTGTCAAGTGCTAATACATTTGTACTTAGACGTTTTTTTTGTGTACTAATACGTTACTCAAAAAGGTTTTCTTTTAAAAATATTAAACTTTATTTATTCACTTTTACGCTAGACGTTACGCTTGTTTTTCCACGCTTGTAACCAAAGCACGTACAAGAATGTCACTGCAAAACTATCTCATTTACTTTTCATGAAATAAAAATAATATTAAATTTTCGTTCCATTACGTCGGACATCCGTTTAAGCCCGGACAAATTCATAACTCGATCAGTGTTTAATGTTCGAAGTCAAAACAAATCATTGATAAAGTAGTGGGACATAGAACGTGAACATTGACATCGGGTCAACCTTTTCGGAGTTCGGCTCCGATTTTGTATTCCCTTCAATTTATTTTCAAATGTGTATCCAATAATGATATGCACACATTTATTCTACATGCACATTCCAAATATTGCACCGATGCAACAGCATTCACTTCTAGACTTTTGAGAGCATTGCAAATGAAGCTTTTGCTACCCACCACCATCGATTGATAAGGAGCAGATGAATCAGTAACAGTGGATCTCTAACGAAAACCTGCTTGTTTGACACATAAAATTGAATCTAGGTGTCCCTAATCGATCCAAATACCTCTCTATATTCCACACTACGGCAAATAGCCATAAAGTCTTAGCGCTTTGTTTTTGTTGAATACTTTGGAGAGAGCAGTAGTTAATGCATTGGATTGCTAAGCCAGGTTTGAATTTCATCAAAGCAATATCACACGGCACCTCCTCTCAGCAGGCAATTGCAAACCGAGAGGACAATTCGTCATGAAAAAGCTTAAAAATCCGTCTTTCACATCCAAAGAATTCTCTCTGCAAAAACATACCAAATCATGAAGACGGACAGATCTTAACAGGCCCGAATCGAAGCCAATACACAGCTCAACTAGATGTCAATTAAATGCATGTGCTACAGCTATATCATTATGACCAGTCTTGGATAAAAAGAGATCGATCAGTTTAACAAAGCTTAGTCATGAATAATTCCAGCAGTTGTTGGTATTTTGACTGGACATGCAACTCGACTAGATCTTCCAAACAACGACTTCTGTACAACCGAGGAAGAAATAGAACCCATTCCACACCTACTGTGTGACTGTCCTGCACAAGCCCGTCAACAAGGGCACCAATTTATATGGCCTCACCTTGTAGACTTGAAATGCAACTTATACCTTCTCCTAAAGTCTTATTTTTTCCCCTGACTTTCTTTTTAACAAATCGAGAAGCTTTACTTAAATCATTAATTTTTTTCAAATTTTTTTGTTTGTACGTTTCCTGTTGAAAATTTAAACTTTGTTTTGTTTTATTTGTTTTCATAACTTAAAAAATAAATAAAAACAAAAATAAACTAAATCTGAACGTTACCTATTTTGTGTTCATATATGTCGGTGGTGCTTATGTATGGCCAATCACATAATAAAAAAAAATTCTCTGCAGTCATTGTAGCTGCGCTTTTAACAAAAAAAAAATAAATAAATAAATTTCATAAAAAGCATTTTAAAAGAATTTGTAACAAATTCGACTAAAAATTAAAAAATAAAAGGAAAATCTATTTAAATTGGGTGGAGAAATATACAAAATCAAGTGACAAATACACACGTTCTTTTTTTTTTTTTAATTTAAGATACTGTTAATATTATTTATATACTGTATGATTTTATGTGTATACATATATTTTTATTTTTTAATTAATACACGTCAAATCGAAAGTTTCATTTTTATACATTTTCTTTTTTGTTGTACAAAAAGAAAAAAAAAACCAAAAAGCTTCTCATAATCTGATTTAACTTTCTTTTTTTTTCCTTTTTGTGTACAAAAAACTGAAGAAACAAAGTTTAATTGTGTAAATTAATATTCTCTTTCATAATGGCAATTTACAAGAGATAACTGCTTAAATGTACATCAAGCTCACCAAACAGTTTTGAACCTTTTTTTGTGTGCGTGGGTATATTATAGTAAAACTTAATCAATGACCAAGTAATGTTTTAATTCTCAAAAGATTTTGTATCTAATCCAAGTTAAATGAAAACACACAGCAATATTCAGAATCATTTTGCACATAATGCTCTAAGGTAACTAACTAATACACAACACATTCATTTAATAATATGTTTTTTTTTTTTTTTAACACTTGTCTTTTTTTTCTGCATAAACCGTGTTGTTTGCTGACCGAAGGGTTTGAATTATACAGCTTTAGTGTGTTTTGTTTAATATATGTACATATATTTGTAAAGCCTTTGCATGACATGCGATTGATCTTTAATCGCAACGTTTTTGTTTTCTTCAATTTCTTTGGAAGCTTAAAATTTGATTTTCGATTTTTCTTTTTACGTAAGCCTAGCTTAAGAAAGCTTATTTCGTTTTTATAATTTCCTTAATGTGGAAAGTATTATTGCATGGTTTCGCAATTATTTAAAACCTTAGCAATGAATCGTATCAGTCTTATATTTCTTTCTCTAAGGAAGTCAAATACATACGTACGTTATTCTAGATTCTATATCGAAGATTCATTTAAAGTTCACAATGCTACTTATGCTTTATGGGTCTACTCAAGACTGTTTGGATGAAGTGTAGTCTTACCTCGCTATCGTAGTTCATGTAATAACGTATAGGTCCTTATTACGTTACGAAAAAGTTGAAAAGGCATATACTCAAAATGCTCTATAAAAATTGCATGGCCTTTAAGACCTTCCTCGTGCGCATATAGAGCAAAGAAATCTGCCGCAACAGCGCTCTAAAGCTTCACTTCTCATCTTAATCGTTAATCTGACGAACTAATTGGACATCTGAGTATGCGCAATTTGCTGCCGATGCTTTTAACGCGATTAAGGCAGTCAAAATATTCCTAGTCAGTATGGTATAAGGATCAATGGCCAGTTGCATTCCGCTTCTTCAACATTTTACCCGCAATACGTGTCATGCTTTGAGAACGTACGTACTTTCAAATATTGAGATTATTTTCTCGGTCGAACAAGACAAATGTGGAATGATCCACTAAGCTCTGCCTTTTCTCGTCACTACAATCCATAAGCCTTTAAAATCACTATGCATCAGTATCTTCTTCGTCTCTCCTCTTATTTCCCTAATGCTCATACTCTAGTTTAAGGGTAGTCATGAATTAGTGCACGCTAATTCTAAAAAAAAAAGATCGATCCTGCATTTAGAAACCATGAATTCCGAAACAATCACCTGAATAAATAATGATGCCACTGACTGCTGGACTCCCATGGAGAAGCCAAAGCCTAAGCCTGTATCTCGAATTTCGAATACTTTCATTGGCATGCTAAATTCGTGTACCTATCACGTTTTATTAATTCCAAAGCCATTTTTTTGATTCGAATTTCCATTTGGACTGAAAAGGTCTACTATAACACTTTCGTTACCCCTGAGCATGGTCGAACGCCTGTTGCAATATTGATACAATTGGATGGCACTCATTGTGGCTGAATTTTAACTTTATTTTCAAATTTCTTCGAATAAACATAAATTTCCAATTTGCCTTTCGTTCAATATTACGCTTATGCTTCAACACAATGCACTTGTTCCTATATATTTTGCTTGCTAATCTTGCCATCGTTGTTGTTAACCTTTTGACTTCCAATCAACTCGAGAATGTAAAATTCTTATAAGGAAATACATTTTTAGATGTTTATAAATAAGAAAAAATTAACTAAGAAGCTGAAAACATAAAAACAAAAAATCGTAGAATTGTTCCTGTTTTGTCGATTGTTATGTTCCTCTAGCTGTGTTAGTTTTATACCTTAAACAGTGCTTACATATGATGCCCAAGGAGATGACGAAGAGAGCTCGCTGCCACACATCGATCATGGTTTTCATTCCAAATTGCCGCCAGGGATTCTACCGCATGGGCTGCCAACTGTGAAGGAAGTAGCACCAGCCATAACGCCCCTTGAACACAAAAAGGAACATGAAGAAAAGAAAGAGAGTAAGAAGAGAAAGTTTAAATTAATTCAAGTATATTGTGATGAAAGATGATTTAAAAATTTGCAGTTAAGGAACTATCTGAGGAACAGAAACAGATGATCATTTTGTCGGAAGATTTTCAAAGGTTTGTACTGCGTGCTGGACGTGTCGTCGAGAGGGCTCTCTCTGAGAACGTGGATATTTACACAGACTACATTGGGGGTGGTGATAATGAGGAGACTAACGATGAGAGAACACACGCCCGATTGTCATTGAATCGTGCATTTTATGAAGATCGATGGTCTAAGAATCGTTGTATCACTTCAATGGATTGGTCTACCCACTTCCCCGAGCTAGTTGTTGCTTCGTATCATAATAATGAGGTAAGTTGAACATTTTGTGAGCCAATTTATTTCGATTTAATATATTTTAGGAAAGTCCCAACGAACCTGATGGTGTAGTCATGGTCTGGAATACCAAATATAAGAAAACAACACCCGAAGATGTATTCCATTGTCAAAGTGCCGTGATGTCAACTTGTTTTGCAAAATTCAATCAAAACTTAATTCTCGGTGGAACCTACTCAGGTCAGATTGTTCTCTGGGATAATCGAGTGCAGAAACGCACACCTATTCAGAGGACACCGCTCAGTGCTACAGCGCACACCCATCCAGTCTACTGCTTGCAAATGGTTGGCACACAGAATGCGCACAATGTGATATCGATCTCATCCGATGGTAAACTGTGCTCTTGGAGTTTGGACATGTTGTCAATGCCGCAAGATACACTTGAATTGCAGCAACGACAATCAAAACCAATCGCTATCACTTGCATGTCCTTCCCATCGAATGAGATCAATAATCTGGTAATGGGCAGTGAAGATGGCAATGTCTACTCTGGTAAGTTCTGTACAAGCTTTCATTCCACAGTAAGTCGATTAAACGGTTTTTCGCTTTTCGCAGCTTACCGCCATGGAATACGTTCGGGTGTGTCCGAGGTCTATGAGAAGCATTTGGGTCCAGTGACCGGAATCTCCACTCATCCCAATCAATCTACTCCTGATGTTGGTGATTTGTTCCTCACATCGTCCATTGACTGGACGATTAAATTGTGGAGTCTTAAGGTAAATCCTATTCAAATAACTTTCGAACAAAATTTGACATCATATTTATCCCATTAGGACACCAAACCGCTCTATTCCTTCGAAGACAACTCAGACTATGTCATGGATGTTGCATGGTCTCCAATTCATCCCGCCTTGTTCGCTTCTGTCGACGGCAGTGGTCGCCTTGATTTATGGAATTTAAATCAGGATACCGAAGTGCCGTCGGCATCGGTGATGGTTGACGGTGCTCCAGCGTTGAATCGTGTCTCATGGACTCCATCTGGACTCCATCTGACTATCGGTGATGATTCCGGTAAATTGTATGTATACGATGTTGCTGAACATGTGGCACAACCAACACGGGATGAATGGTCGAGATTCAGTGCAACGTTGAATGAGCTCAAAATGAATCACAATGATTAGGTTTAATTAGTGCAAGCTCAGAAGGAGAGAGAACAAGTTATCGAGTTAGGGATCATGGATTTTTTTTTTTTTGTATGCTCCTCCAAAAACAAACACACACACACACACACTTTATGTAAAGACTTGAGATTCTTCGCTTTTATTGTTTTTTCTTCCAAAACAAAACAAAAAGAAAATAATTTTTATTTTTTATATACATTTTTTTTTATCTAACATTTGCTTTAATTCATTCAATGAAAATCAAAATCTTGAAAATGAAGTACGAAGCTTTTATTGTGTTTGATGTATTAGTTTCCTTCACCTATTTCTAGTTTTGAAATGAAATTTTTTCACATGTGGAACCATACAAAAAGTTTTCTCATACTCTCTGCTCTACATTGGAAAACTAAGGGGGCTATAGTCACATGGTTGGTGATTACCTTCTAAATGACATAATACGTCTTTTATCAAAAGCCTATTTGTGTCCTCTCAATGCAATATTTTTAAGTCTTTTAGCTGGTATAAAGATGTGAAAAATTTTGCAAAACCATGGAAAATTTTATCAAAATTCAATAATGAAATATAAGAAACAATCTTAAGTATTAAACTTATGCTTACAAGCAGCGGAATTTAACTTAATTGTATTTTTGTTTGTTTTAAGAGAGAAATTAATTTTATAGGAATATTTTTCAATTTATAATTTTTTGTTACTAACAAAACTTGGTCATCAGGATTTTGAATATTATAAAAACAATGTGTATGCAAATATGATAAATTTTAAATTTATTTATTAATGTATTTAATTCAGACAACTAATAAAATACTGAATATTAAATACAAATATTGAAAAAAAAAAAAGAAAGAATTTGAATGACTTGCAGCTCAAGTACTCATTTAACCTCGTTGAAAAATCATTCACGAAAGCCAGGAGGAGGAGTATATATTTTCGGAGCTAGAATAACCCAAAGCACATATAATCAACATCGTAACATGTACATATACCTAAAGTAAGTCCGAGACCAACAGAACCGCCATAATCATATTGACCTACATACAGGCCACAATTACTACATCAACAAAACAGTGGAGAATGTACTTAATAGATACCCTTCTAAAAAAAAGTTTCGCTGATCTTCCAGCACATTTTTTAAAGACAAGGATATAGCAGTGGATTCAAGAGTGGCTTCACATAAATTCCAAATGACATCAAAGCAAGGGGTTTTTCTGGCGTGAATACGAATTTCCTACAATGCGCAAAAGCACAAAATGTTTGTACCCGGTATAGGAAAGCCTTCGATTCACTGATTTCAAAATCAGTTACGTGCATTCTTTGCGATTTTATAATTCTTCAGAATTATTTTCAACAAACTTCTTAAATCCAAACCTTTTAAATCAGTTTATTAATTTCTTCTTTTTTTTATATGGAAACGTCTATACAGCGGCCATAATCACGAAGACTGACATCATTTTTACTATCAACTTTTGGGTATTTTTAGTGAGGCTACGTGAAATTTTGGGTGCAAGCAGTGAATTATACCTAATTTGATTATGAACGAGATTTCTATTGAATGTTCAATCTTTATAACAATGACCCCAATCTTCTAAATTCGAATGGTTTTAAAACATTTTAACTGGCATTAATGCAGGTGCCACACAAAAAGTTACACATGCAACCTAGTACCGAGACCACAACACAAAAGCGACTATACGGAATAACGACTCTGTCTTCCGGAATAAGGATGAAAATAAACAAGGAATATCGATACGGCAATGCATCATTCCTTCAGATCAGAGCGTTCTGTTTGCTGTTCAGCTCTAAACTTCTGTTAGCTTTACATCAACGCTTTTGAACTTGTAAAGTTCGTCAGCGTATCGGATTATTGTAATTGATAATAATTAAAGGAAAAAGTGAAGAAAGAAAACACATGATTCCTGTTCAAATTTTAGGCAGTCTTAGTACTTGTAGACTTTGTCAACAAACCAAGTATGCCATGCATTTATTCAACAATACCATCCAGTCAAAATACAATAGAAATGTGTATGAACGTATGTTCTACAGAATGGCCTCGATTTACATCAATTTGATCTGCGCTGCATATTTTTTTAATTCAAGATTTGATTTCTTTTTCAAGCTGACCGCTGTAGTCATGGATACATTAACAACACCTACTACAGTCACGTAAGTTTTTTCATTTTACTTAACTGGCATTTTTTTAGGTCCCGAAAAAACATAAATCGGAGCCCGTCTGTAATAAAAATGCTTTACATTTACGATGAATTAGAGTTATTTGCCTTTGCCTTAATTGGGGCAAAATAGACTCCATCAGCGTCCGCAGCAACTTTAGTTTTAATTTCGATAATATGTTCGTTGCGCTTGTGTCTATTGCGCGTAGTCCTCCTTAAATTATTTGCTTGAGAGACATCCATTAAGCCACTTAATCGATAGCTTTCTCCTTCAGATAAATCATTCGAACGAAGTTCCTTTTTATTTAACCGCCGAATTTGAACAGTATTATGAGGATTGCTTAATGAGGGATCTGCACTAATATTTAGAGCTTGCGAATTTTGAGTTATAACTTCATACATAGACTTTTGTTCTTTCACTGGCATGAGTTCAAGTTTTGTATCAAACAGTTTTTCTTCGGTGTATTCCGGCTGGGGTCTCCGTAAATCATTTTGACGAGCTCCCACAATCCCTTTGTTAATCTTTTTTTTCATTAATTTAAGTTTATCCTTGAGCGATCCGTCTATTACCAACAAATCGTCTTTTATACGTGAAGACAGATCGTCAAGTTTATCCCTGATGTTTAACGCTAACTCTAGTGATTCTTGAGTATCCTGTAGTTGTGTATCGGAGTTAAATACTTTTTTTTCTTGTCGTTCTATATCAGCCAATTCTCTTCTTGCTTTTGCAAGAAGTGACAGTTTATCGGCTCTTTGCTGAGAAAGTCCTTTGTTTTCCTGACTTGACGTGCTCATCTCTCGTTCCATTCTAGCTTGTCTTGTCTGTGGTAGGAGGTTGACACTTTCTGTACTCCCAAAGCGCTTGGGTGCAGATTCAGAGTAAGATAACATTAAATTTTTCAACAATTCTTTTGGTTTCCTTTCAAAGTTAGTTGTAGGACCTGTTTTGCTTGAACCGGTGGAATGTTTGCTAACCTTTTTAACGTTACGACTTTTTACAATTTTTTTAGTAGATAAGTTCATTAAAGACGTCTGACCTAGCTGCATTAAAGTTCGGAGTCGGTGAGTTAAGACCTTATTTTCTGCCCTATCTGCCTCTTTTCGGAGTGAAACAATTCGTTTCGAAATCATTGCTTGTTTGGATGCATCATGGTAGGTTTCAGCCGATATCTTCAGGGCTTTTTCCTTAGGCACTGAAATGGTTTAGGATGTTTTAGATCTATATAAATATTTTTATCAAATTTATACCAAATTTTAAAGATCGTAAGTTTTCTTCAGGATTCTTCTGGAAACAAGAATATAATTGCTCAGCTTTTACTCTAGGATACGTCGAGAGGGACTGCAAAGAATAAATGTTGTTTTAAGTTTTTGAATGGACGATAAAAAAATGAAAAAAAAAAAGAGAAACATGATGTACATGCCTTGAAATTTATATTATTGCAAATAGTTTTAATATGTCTGCAGTTCATGATGTCGAACAAGAATTGAATTTAAACTGGAATTTAATTATAAATATGATCGTCAAAAATAAGAGAGAGCGAAAGGTTTCAGTGATTTTCTATAATGAAAATATTTAGCTTGTAGACTAGGATGAAAATTTTTTCGAAAAATTATCAATTTAAAAGTTTTTAATGAAAATATTTCGTACAGTGTATTTGGGACAAGGTGACTAAAAGGTGATGAGACCATTACCTAATCCAGACATGGCTCTGTATAGCTTGTCTTTATATAATAACACTATCGAACTCAAAATCAATAGAGATAATGTGAATCGATCTTAATTTCAAGGTTTTTCGCCAAGATTTGCCACCCCGCACATATTTGATCGATGGTAGACTTTCCCAGATTAACCCGCACTAATAAGGAACAGCCACATTCGTATAGTACGAGAAAAGATGCCAAGATGCAAGATGGCGCTTGGAGAGTTTTCTTATTTATTTTTTTTTAGTTTCTTTTCATCGGACCTGCTTCCATCGGATTGCTAGTTCGGCTATGTGCTATTCTGTTTGGGTCTTCAAGCGATGGTGAATCGTTTAAATGCCATTTCTGCTGCTCTCAAATTGTTCATCTTTAACGTGCTTGGTCCACAGCATTGTAGGTTCTGAATCGTAGAAGCGTCTATTTTGTAGCAGTCCAGTGCTTTCGCAATACATATGTTCGGCTATGTGTATGCATGTGACCTAGGTCTGAATATACAAATCCAAACGTCATTGATCTTATTCGTTTACTAGAGTTGTCAACAGTAAGATCATCATATGTATGTACATACATCGTGGTACTTTTTCTTCCGTTGGCCATAAAATACATACCCATATTGTTGAACTCAGATCAGGCTTATAAGAATTGTACTAATCATTCAGATCTATACACCATCTTACTAAGATGTACTTGTGTAAATCCAACTGTTCAACTCCATATGCGTAGACTCATCGTTAAGTTCAATAGAAAGTAGCTGTCCAACAGGCATCGTGAGGCAATGATACGATTTAACCTACTCTACGAAGGGCGTCTGTCGTTTTGTCGGTCACGCTTGTACTGATGGAATATAAAGGAGGAGGTACTATACCAATTATTAAGCGTATACGTATGAAAGAAGATCCAGTGAACACCAGCACTCCGACCCGGACGGACAACACAGTAGAACAAGACCTTATCTACTGTGGTACACGCAGTTGGATCTGAACCTTAACTAACTAGCCGACCGATACTAAAGTCAGCAAGTTTGAGATTAAACTAGTTGGAGAGGCATGTTTGTTGAGGCTCTGGTCCACACTAGCCTATAGCGTCCTTACCTGATTAAAATAAGATGTTGCGTCGTCCGTTTGACGAAGAACAGGGAAAGCGTACAGAGGTTAAAGGTGCAAACATCATTTCCGACTCGAACCAACTGAAAACCCTTGGGTATCTACTTCACCCTCAATTTGAGTTAAACTGTTTTGCGTTCATCTCAAACAACTGAATTATTAAACATGTTAACGTTTATTTAAAAAAAAAAGTCATTATAATAACATTAACCACTCAGACTTCTATTTCATCAGCACTTTAGCATCCGCACACTTATTTTGGAACAGCTGTATGGTATCTTGGAAACGTTTCAACTGCCTGTCTCTTATCGTAAACGATTCGTCGAATCGCTTCTTCACTAGTGCCATCATTGCATCGTTTTCCTCTCTCGTTTTGACGATTTCCTCTTTATTCTGCTCAATTGCCTTAGTAAGTGCGTCGACAAGACTATTTGCTTGTTTCACCTTCTGTGTTAACTCATTCACTTGATTCGTTTTATAATTTTTCACTGCAATGATCTCTCGATCAAGTGCATCGAGCTTCTTCTGGTACTCCTTGGTGCCTTCCATCACCTCCTTTGTCTTCGGTTCTATCCATTTAGTTATTTCGTATGAAATTAATTTAATCTGAGTCTCAAAGGCTTCATTATGCTTGTAAAGTTCCTCCATCCGAGCGGATATATGCTTTTGCAATCTCTTGAGAAAGATCATGATTTCATTGATCTGATCCTTCAGCTCTACATCAGAGTTCTGATGCAGACAAAGACTTTCAATGTCTACATCAAGATCTTTGAAGTCCAACATAATCTGCCGGATGTAGCTGTTGAATTTAGCGATTTGTTCAGTCAATTTCTTAATCTGTCTCGAGAGGAGAACCTGACTCTGTTGATCCATCTCCTGCAAGTCATATACAGACTGCTTCTTTGTATTCAAAATGTACTGCATTTGTCTAACGTCTTCGATGAGCTTGTTGCGCTTTTCAATAGACACCTCCTGAGTCTCTACTACATTACGAATCTCATCGATCCGCGATTCTATATGTACCCTCTGTTCCAACAGTTTATTCATCTGGGATTTGAGTTTCTTGAGAATCTTTTGATTCTCCTGATGAACCTTCTGCAATTTCGCAATTTTTCTTTGATTAGTCTTCACCTCCTTATCCAGGCGGAAGTATTCATCTTCATCTTCAATTACAGCCTTTTTACTAATTATTGTATCGAGTTCGATGTTCAAGCGTTTTATCTTCTCTTCCAATGCATCACTGCCGGCGAATGTAACTTTTTTAAAAATCAGCTCGCCCACAACTGCCTTTTGTAACTTCTCAAATTCCTCGTTCTTTTGGTTGTTCCACAATGCAAATCCTTCTTCAGCCATGGTAGAGAACTTGATCGCAAAATTCATATCCGGAAACTCTTCACTTATTATCAAATAGTTATTTTTGAACGATTCCAGATTGTCTGCTGGTGGAATAAACTCCATGAAATATGAAAACAACATGACGACATTGCCAAAAGCGTGCGGTGCTGTAGGAGTCTTTAGCCACGATTTATTCACAATGTACGGATACTCGATTTGATTTAGAATTTTAGAGATGCTTTCCACGTGATTGGATACAACAGTGAACTTATTTCCAGTGACGAATTTGAGGAAATAGTTCAACAGACCAATAAACTGCTTGATGGACATAGTTTTGAGACCACCTTTGTACAGAAAATCAACGTTGACGCCACAATCGACTGTTTTGAGGTACTCAGTGATTTTTAACACTTGCTCTTGGATCCAGCGCTTATCGTTGACCAATGCGCGTTGCTTTTCGCCTGTAAACTGTGCCGGCTTAAATGGTGTGATATGTGTTGGAGTTCTTTGTGGAGTGCGATTATTTATAACGCTGCTACTCCTTTGTCGTTTAATCGACGATGGTACAGTGAGGTGATTACCAGAAGCAACACCGAGCGAGGTACGTGGTTCTACCGAAGAACTCCTGGGGAGTGAACCTTCACGAATCGAAGGACGACGAATGGGTTGCTGCAAGCGACTTCGTCTAGAAATCAAAATTAAAAATCTATCCAACAATTTCAAACTTTATTTACCTTGATTGTCGGGCAGCCGCCGATGGAGTTTCATATTCTGTCGTTCGCCGGGGTCTCTGCATATTACGTATTTTTAATTACAATATTCTTAAAATATGTCTTGAAATTTCACCCAAAACAACGCTTTTTTTGAAAACATTTCAAATTTCTGAACTGTCAGTCTAAAGAACTGTTCGATTTTAAATGGATAAATCAAATGGCTGCGTTCAAAGTTTAAAAATCGTTTTCCACCATATGAAAGTACTAGATTATTTATTTGTGTTATTATTGACGGAAAAAAAGATACGGCTTAAGAAAAAAACGGGAATTTTTAATCGATATCGTTTATATCTCGTACAAAAATCTTCAATCCAGATTGAATTGTTGAAGTTGTTAAAACTATCTACTACTCTTTGCTAACAGTGCTTAGTCTGTAAACCGGACTCGGGTTACCTTTCAATTGCTGAGCTGGTTGGACCAGGAAAAGCTGTCTAGAGAATTGCTGTCTTCTCAGACAGTCAAAATGCAACTATCCTCGAGTATCAGAACATGATTCTAGAAGGGTCTCTTACCTATTCCAGAAAAACACTGTCCTAAGAGGAATTTTGCGTGCCAAGCAAAGTTGCCCTACAACTGAAGACTGTCGGAATACAGCTGGGTTTTTACCTAGGGCATTTTTTCTAGAAGACTCGATAAAATAGTGAGAGACAGGAAACATTTCTTCGATGTTCGAGGGAGTCAATTGACTTCATTCTGTTGAATATGGCTGATGAATAAGCCACAAAAGACAAATGGGCCTACATATGCTGACGGAGGTTCTTGTCTGGCTAGCTAGCTCTACGACAATTCCGATGCCCTCGACGCTTAATGTGAGCAGCTAGTTGCTTGAGGCGGTTTAGGCAGCTCCAAACGACCTTTGGGTCAAAACGGCATTAATTCAAAACCTTTATCGCTGTCAGAAATAATGACAATATTTTTCCAGTTTCGTTAAATGCATTTCTGACGAACAGCTCGATTGCATAAATGCACATACGAACCTAACAGAGCCTGAAAGACAGAAGTATGGTAGCTAATAAAGACTACTTGCTTGAACTCCAGGCTGTAGAGGCACCCGCTGGCTCCGTTTTCCTTTTTTGATCCATCACTTTACCGAACTGACTGAGAATTATTAGTGATTGGATCGTCGTTGTCGCAGTGCGTTCTAGGACGATTAAATTCAACGGGGTTCTTGAAGTTGACCTGAGGGGGCATAAAGTCCGTTTGGGATCTTTCAATGATCAACCATGTTTCCCCGTTTAAATTTTTATAAACGGTGTTATGTCGAATAAGGAAGGAAGGCTTATGACAACTTCCAAAGTACCTTTACATTTTTTAAAGAGTGTTCGACCCACGACATGCTCGAGTTCATCCCACCATACCAAGTGATGCGCTATGGCTCTGTGGTTAGTGCGTTGGACTGCTACGCGAATTGACACAGATTCTACAACCTGCAACATAACCTCTCGGCAGCCAATGACAAACCTCCGAGAGTATAATTTGTCATGAAAAGGCATCATTTAATTCTCCTCCATTCCTGTGAAAAATTAAAAAGGAAAAACAACACACTTTTCTTAAATTTTTTTCGTAAATAAATATTTTTTTTTTATTTTTATTTTTTAAAAATAAAAGTCTATATTGTATATTGTAACTATTTATATGCATAAAGTAAAGTAATATAAACATTTTTGTTTTGTAATGTTTCTTTGCTTCCACTCCTCTCACTACAAAATAATAAATTTAATTAATATTACAAAATAAGAAATTATAAGCATTCCTTTTTTTTTTTTTTTTCTTTTTACCACTTAGAAATTATTTCCCTCATGTCTCTGTGTGTATTTATGTGTGTACTTTGCAAAATATTTGCTAAAGTTTGGTTTTCCTTTTTATTAATTACTAGTTTAATTCAGATGGAAATTGAAACACATTTATATTTAATTTTTTATATGTATGTATATATACTCCACTTTTTATCTACAGACATTTATATGATAATAATATTTTGTAATTATTTATGATTCATTGTTACATATACATTAGTTTACTTTCGTTTTAGTTTTCATTTTGTTTCTTAAGAAAATACACAGTGTACATTCCACAGATATTCTTTAATTCGTTTTTTTACTGCTTTATTAATTTTTTCTTTTTTTTTTGTAGCTTTGGATTTTATAAAATTGGATTTTTTTTTAAGCCACGTTTTGTACGAAAGAAGCAAATGCAAAATAGAAAATTACATTTTGTTCACATTTAATTTTAATTTGAATTTTTTTATATTTTTATTTAAAGGAGGGAGGCTATCTTTTTCATTCACATTTATAATAGTTTTACTTTGATTAAAATTACTTTAGTTTTGTGTTTCTTTTTTTTTTTTAACTAGGGCGAGAGGGATTGATATTGGAAAATGTTTCGCATTCATTTCTCGGGGTAAGGTACCTACATCGCTCATCATATGTAGGTTATAAAAAAAAATTGTTTTAAATTATTATTTAGAATCAATTTGAGGATAAGAGAGAAGTTCTGGTTTTTAAGGAAGGAAATCCCCAAAGCTAAATCTGGTTGTACCTGGCTTTTAAGCGGAGGTTTATGATATCCTATGCAAATAGCCGGCTTGCTCAACCGCCTAATAACTTTCAAAATAGTGCAAGAATTCAGAACTTTACTGAAATTAGTCGAAAAGCTGAATCCACCATTTAGTTTAAGGTTCTAGGTCACAATGAACAAGGTTCAGAGGAAGAATTTCCACTAATTAAATCTACGGTTGGTTTGCCTACATCCTAGGTCCAGGCATCAATTGGCAGTTGGATTTCTTGTGAATATACCCGCAGATGACATGACTCTCCAGAATGCTATACACTTTTACAAAGGTATATATGCTTATTATAAAAGTAACGGCCTATGGAACATGATTTCTGCAACTATCCAGCTTACACTCACTTCTACCACTACGGCTACTAAGTTGTCACATTGATGTGGTGAGTGCTAGAAGCATGACGGGAAAACGTCAATAAGACGGATCTTAGCAAACAGAACAATGGACCAATGTAGATTTGTGTGCTCTAAGTACAACCTAACTTCTTCATTCAAAAAAAAAAAAAAACATCCATGTATAAAATTCAACTAGTAAATAGATGAAGTGAGAATCAAGTCTACTAATGAGGTTCTGCTGTAAGGACTGTGACTTACCCATAGGTGATAAACTGGAAATAAAAAGTATCAGAACCTTTGGTAAATAGTGCCAAACTCACATACATTTTCCACAATCGAAAATTCCAGTTCCAACCTACTTCAGCTTAGATGTACGTTAAAAGAATTTTTGCGAATTATTCTGAGTTTTATCATACCTATTTGGTGTAGACATGTACGTACGTACATATTATAGTGACGTATGTAAATTTCGAACCCATAATAAGGAGATTTTAAGTCTCGTCCGCTAGCAATAAAGACAGCATTTAAATTATCAAACAAATAATTACCAATGAAATGTTCAATGAACATGTGCAAAACTGCAGAAATATGTACATTATGCGAGTGGTCTAATTGCAAAATTCACTAACTCCATTTTTTGGAAAAACTTTAGTTGATCTGGCTATGATAGCCGCAGGTATCTGCATCATTACTTCAATTTTGCAACTCCACTCTTGGATCTTTATTTGAATAAAAAAAACTAGAAAATGATAAAAATTCAATGCAACTCTTCACTTCTAAAATGGCTATTGGCAGGAATTGAGTGTGCAACGCCAGTCACGCTCTGAAAGTGGGTATTCAAAATTACGCCTTTAACCACTCCAATTTATTTTTTCCTTAACGATTCGACTTCCTTAACAGTCATCAAACGTCTTTGTTGCTTGGCAACACTTAGGTTCAAAAGTGTAAGTTGAGCAAACTTTCAGATGTTTTTATTTTGTTGCGCAAAGTTGCGTAGAGAAAAAATTGTTGTTAAAAATTGGTTGCAACACGACTGGCATTTGAGACCGTATTCGCAACTGGTAAGAGAAAAAAGGAAACTCTCAAAATATCCCCTTTATTTTCTCGTGATACGACAGAGATACTTTTTTTCCATCATGAGAACACAGAAAACTAAACGACCCCTAACTGATTTCTGCCCTATTTTCACTTTATGAAAGTTTACAAAAACAGTTGAAACATTATGACAGAAAGTGATTAACATTTATAAACTCACATGTTCTTGCATTCATTATACAGCTTTAAGACACTCTCCTCTTTCAAATTGTAGTACGTAAAGATCTTATTCTGCAATCGGGACGATGAAGTCGTCATAAATATGTATTTGCTACAAGACCGTCATAACTCGAAATTCACAATTACAATTCATGTAGAGGTTACATTAATAAAGTGATCTTTTAGTCTGTAGAATTTAATTTCTTAACTTCAAAGATTGAGCAAGAAAGAGCACTTGTTTCACTATGCAAACTTCCTCTTTTATAAGGGGAATCCTAAAAAATTTTACAATTGTAAACATAAAATGCATCTCCTGAAAAATTGCGATTTTTGAATTATGACGGTACTGTAGCAAATGAGCGATAAATGTGTTTCTTTTATATTAACGATGACACTTTTTTTTTACCGTCGTGCATCTGTAATTTTGTGCTCATGTACTCGATGTAAAGAGCTAAGCAAAACATTTATATTGAATAAAACCCATTTCAATCCCTTGAACTTGCGAAAAGCCCCTTCTTACCCTCTCTCACCTTCTATATATGTAGTAGGTTATTTCATTTCTTTTCTTCATTTAATTTATTATTATAATTTTTATAATTAAAAATACATATTTACTCCGGCTTTTCTATACATTTTTTCTTTACACTAGATAACAAATTTTGAATTTTCCCACTTCTTATAATTTAATTAAAAAGAAACAAAAAAAAAACTATTAAAAGTTTAACAAAAAAGAAATAAATTAAAAAATAAAAACAAAAGTTACATTTTTTTTAAATTAAGAATTAACATGAATTTACTTTATTTTCCTTAGAAACAAATTTCTAAGGCGGCGCAACTTGATTTCAATAAAATAAAAAATAAAAAAAAAATTCTTTACAATAATAAAAGCTAAAAATAATATTAATAATAATAATAACAATGTAACAACTATAAGTGTACAGTTTTTGCCATTGAGTTGGGACAACATGTTCACTCAATGTTGATTTTTTTTTTTTTTGTAATTTGTTTAAAACATTTTTTTATCTTACACCGGATTGGTTTTTTGTTTTTGTTTTTTTCTTTTTTATAAAATATATATATTAGTTGATAATCTTAATATTTACAAAGAAAGGTAGTTTATTTTGTTTCTTGTTTCTAGCGTAGAGGTGTGTTTTTATACATTTTAAACAAATTTAATTTATTTGTATCCACTATTTGATTCTTAGAGTAAGTTAATATTTTGTTCCTTTTTTTTCATCATTTTTTTTTTGTTTTTTTGTTTAACTCAAGATTTATGTATATGTATATTTTTGCTTAGGGATTATGTTTTTTTTTTTTTTTTTTGAGAAAATACATTATATATAGTATTTATTTATATGAATATCCTACATATGTATATAAAGTTTTTTTTTTCATATATTTTGTGTGTTTACAACGACGATTGTTCATTAATTTCTTTTCATATAAATTAGTATTTTTTTTTTCTTGTACAATGTAAAATTAATGATGGCTGTTTTTTTTTTTTAAGGTTTTCTTTGTAAATATATAGTTTATATGCATCTGGTTTCATGAAAACGAAAACAAAGAATGGATGTGATGGTTGAAGGAATTAGAAATGCATTTGGAAAGAAGGTGATCTATGGTGAAAGATGAAACAGGAGAAGAGGTGTGGTGTGTTGATGGTGGTGTACAATTTTGTTTTTCTTTTTCTTTGTTAGTTTAGTTCTAGCACATATATAATATACATTTATTCTGCTTTGTTGTTTTTTATCATAATTATTTTCGTAAAGAAAAATAATAATAATAATAATAATAAAAAAAAAACAATTTTTTAACTCACTACTTAGATTAGATTACAAAGTGTAAAATTGGTAAAGTTTTATAAAGCGTTGCCATTGGTGGTTCCTGTTACAATAGCGGTCGATGTCGTCGATGATGTAGACGAAACAACAACAGTTGACGATGACGGTAAGGTGGGTTGATTTGAATTATTTGGAACAGCCACAACCATTGGTTTCATTGAACCGAGGTACTGTGAGCCAAGTAATGGTAGATTTTGTCCACCGACTGAGAGATTTACCTAAAGGAATGAGACAACTTTTTACAATTAATTAATTAAATTCGTATTGATAACAAATTGGAATGTTTATGTGTGAATTCAAACTAGCTACAAGAGTTGAGAAAGCAGGAAACAGAAGCGATAAGACATATTTTACAAGCTGACACACGTACGAATCTCGGCAAAAAAAAAACAATCTAAAGGTTTTATACGTCACCACCTCTTGGTAGGCAATGACAAACCTCGAAGAGTATAGTTTGTCATAAAAAATCTTCTCGATCCGCTGTTCGGGAATAAGTACTGTTTATCCCTTCTATTCGTGCAAAAAAATACAACACCACAACTGTGAGAAGCTAGTCTTTGACTCTCTATAAGTTGCCGCGCCAAGTTTTTCTTCAT
This sequence comes from Criorhina ranunculi, assembly GCA_951813785.1. NCBI lineage: Eukaryota > Metazoa > Arthropoda > Insecta > Diptera > Syrphidae > Criorhina > Criorhina ranunculi. The sequence goes on from OX638385.1 coordinate 44,164,596, forward strand.
TTTTAATACGCTCCCAGTCCCAGTGTAAAATGCTCAAAGAAAACAAAGTTGAAGGACTTGATGACATCCCCGCAGAACTTAAGCACTGGAAAGGCATTGGTGTTGCGAATGAAGGAAAATCTTAAGGATTAAGACGTTAAAAAATCAACTTAACGCCAACACACTGAAGATCGTCATTGAGCAATGCGTTGAATATCGATCGTAACTTCACCTTTTATTTGCCTATTTGTCTTGTATTGTCCAGAAGAAGTACATATTATTTAGACAACTCACGACGGCGTTAAATGTCATTTTTTGTACAAGGCCTGAAACTGTGTACTTACTCTCTCATAAGATCCATGGACTTGCACCAAATTATAGCATGTATGAAAAGGCGGAGTTTACGGAAATACCCATTGTTATACAACACATAGAGAGAGTGGTGAATCTTAGAAGCATTGTCTCGATAGTATATGGAACTGAACTTAATATAACCAGCCGAATCGGCAAGACTAAGTCAACGTTTAGAATATTGTTCAAGATATGTAATAATTTGAGTTTAGTACTTGGAAGAGTAACCGCGGAATCGGTCTTTACAAAATATTTTGAGTAACTTCGAAGAGAACGGATAAGAAGCCAATTACCATAAAACTGGCAACAGACCAAAAGAGATTAGAAGTGCATTAGCGCTTATACAAATATTTGACGCAACCAGGACCTAGCTTTATCTAATTTACCTAGCTTAACTCATTAACTAATAATACTTAATTTTCAAAATGCTTACCTTTCCAGCCAATTGGGCTGGTGTGGCAATCAACTGGGCAAAATTACTTCCTTGTTGTCCTTGCGTGACAGCAATGGTAGCTAACCCAGACGACACAACCGGTGTGTTTACAACGTGAACAGCACGTCCACCATTATTCGATGAATTGGAATCATTACCAGCTCCTGTTAAAATTCAAATAAAAATACGTTTTATAAACCCTCGGGAAAACTCTAACTCGAAAAAAAACTAACCTTTTAGTGAAATACCATTGTTGACAATGGCCAACTTGCCATTTCCTCGATACAATGAGGTTGTACCATTTGTTGCGGTGGGTAGAATATTCAGTTCGGCACCTCCAGGTAATCGGCCAAGTTCAGCGGCCGATACATAACTAGAAGAAATACCGTTACCATTTGACACAGTATTTGTGGCAACACATCCGCTAGCACTAACAGCACTCATCAACAACTTGTGTAACTGTGCACCTCCGCTATTCGGTGGGGATGCAGATTGACCAAGAAGACTACCACTGTACCTGGACTGGTTAGAAGGTCCAGAACTTAGTTCAATGGTCGCTAAACTATTGCCAACCAATCGAAGACTACCGCCATTTTGTGATGAAGTTGGAAACGGACTAACAACTAAACTGCCACCTCCAACAACCTGAGACAATTGCAAGGGCGTCGTAGATAGACCCAACTTGTTGTCCTTGTCCATTTGCCCCAATGAAATTCCATTGAAGACCTTAAAGACCTTTGCCGGTTGTTCACCTTCATCAAGTAGTTTGTGTTGCTGATGGTGATGGTGATGATGGTTATTGTTGTTGAAATGGGAACTGTCGTTGTTATTGTTGTGGCTATCACTTGCTGGTGTCTTTCGGGTTAGTCCGTTCCGTCCACCGCTGCAATTCAATTCCTTGCTGTGACTGATAGTAGTTGTGATGGTCGGTGCGGATGACAAAGATGTCGAAGAGAAGAATGAGGGTGACGAAGATGATGTGGAGCAGGAGGAAACCATATTTGCAGCAACGGAGACATTCATATTAAGTGGCATCCCCGAGGCAGTAGCATTATAGACGCTATTTGACGACGAAATACCGCCATTATTTTCATTGTGTGATGTGATATTAATAACGGGAGATGAGACAAATGTATTACCATTGGCCATGACGTTGGTCATTGATCCGGCGCTGGCAGCACCGAATTTAACGCCATTCGCTGGAATGTTTGGAACAACTTTACTGCCTCCAATTGGCGGTGATGAAGAATGAATCGAGGAGGACGATGAGACACCACTTGACGAGGACGGCGATGGTGATGGAGTCGATGGAGTCGGTGATCCTCGGGTCAATGATGTTGCCGAAATGTTTTTCGCCGTCAACGATAATGGCATGGTGACCGTTAATGCTCCAGATGTTGTTGTTGCTGCTACTGTTGGTGTTGCACCACCACCTATTCCAACCCCAGATATATTAGTCGCCATTGGACTCATGACGGCTAAGGAGGGCAACATTAACGATGAGGTGGACGTGGACAAAGATGATGGCGAAGCAGTTAATGGTGATGATGATGATTTCATCATCATCATGTTCGGCGATATAGGCGAACTATTGTTAGAGGAGTTCGCAGACGAAGAGGACGATGTTGATTGTGATATCACAGGTGACAATGCTGTTGGCATTGCAGTTTGCATCTGCGAAAGTTGAGAGCAGAGAAAGAGAGAAAGAGTAGAGACTTTTGAGCATGTGTGTGTCGCCTCGTTAAAGAGACACTGCCCAAAGGTAACTTACTCCAGCGCCTAGTGGTGAGGACATTGTATTGCCGCCACTGCCACTCGATAGAGAGCTAGATGAGCTGTACAGCATACTGCCGCGACCCGATGAGAGAGAGATCGAATCATTCATTCCTTCAGTCACTGAAATAAAAATAAACAAATAAAAAAGTGAATTAGTCAAAGTCTCTATTTAATGGAATCAAGACAAGCTAGTGTTAAACTTTTCTGCATTGTAATCCTTAACCGAACATGTCACACTTTATTCCTAAAAATTTTAATTTACAAAAGAACACATGGTCGCAACTGGCAGGAAGAATATAAACTTCCGAGCTGCTGATCACCATAATGATAATAAATCAATTTAAACATCACTGCTTCGAGTAAACTAGATACCAAATTAATGTTGAAATGAGTAAACCAAATCTTTCGATTTTTAAAAAATAATATGTGCTGAATGCAATCTACTTTTTTTTATTCAAATCTTGAATCAATTGCACAGAACTAGATCAAGTATGGAATATTGAAGCACGAATACTAAAAATGAATATGTTAACTCTTCAGAGAAACATTCTCTTTGCACAGCACAAGATTGCATTTTCGAAAAGAAAAATGCAAAAGTGGCTACTGAATCAAAGTCCAGTAAGGAAATATCCAAAGACAAAAGCAATGAATAAAACCCGAGATTTACATAGGCTAAGGCCAGGTGCAATTTGCAACCACATTTTCGTCTAGGACTCCATGAACCGAATGACGAACTTTTCGTTGCTTCAATTAACTTGCTTGTTACACTTACGTGAATTGTTTATGAAGAAAAAATGTTCTTATGGGGAAAACGTTCGAAATTTTCAGTTGTGCATCCATTATTTCAGTATATTTGATGTAGTTTTTCAAAGGACTAAGATCATCAGTGATTAACAAAACGGCAAACAAGAGATTAACGTCTCTTTTATGTGGATTTCAAAGAAATGCTACCCGTTTGTATTTATGAAAACTGGTGAAGAAAATAAATACAAAAAGAAGACCATGTGATCTTCCAGTTCGTGGAGGACGAAAATTTAGATAATCTTGTAATCGCATGCAAGATCGAGTGGTTGACTCTGGCTGGAAAGATTAACATCCACCCTGTAGAAGTATTTTTGTCTGCTTCGAAATATGGAATACATTCACAAAAATCGGCGCATATCCAAAGGCATTACAATGTTTAGATTTTTGATATTTGCCATCACATTTACTCAGTTTGAGAATTTCTTGACTTTTCTTATTATTGAAGAATGTGATGAATACAGTCTCCGTCATCGTGCATAACCAAAATCATCAACAAACAAAAGATAGTCGGCTCGTCGACTTCGGCATAACGTTATAATTAGGTATAACTACTAATATACGAGTTCTGTTTGTTGTTGCATATTAAATTGAAAATATTCATGAGTTAAGAAACCACTCATTAAGCGACAGAATTTTTAGCACAATATAAATCTCCAATGCGGAGGTATCTTTTTAAATTTATAATTTAGAAAAAAATTTAAAACACTTACCTCGTTCAATCGGAATGCTGCCGAGTTCGAAGTCAGATATAATACTGGAAAAGTCAATGTTTTCAACTTTTGTGCCGAGCTCACGCTTTAAGCTAACAATCTTCTTTTGTGCATTGATTTTTTCCTTTGCCAGTTGCTCGACTTGTTGTTCAAGTTCTTGTTCCTTAACTTTGAGTGCCTGTAAAAGAAAAACAAATTAATTGTAGCTTTTATAGATTTTATGTGAGCTGTTTAAATTTACATTAACATGTTTTAAAGCAGCTCCAAGAATCGCCAAATTTGAGGTCTTCTTTCGCTCTTCATCTTTTAGTTGCAACTGACTTTTTAATTGTTCAAAACACTCCTTTAATTGAGCTCTTCGATGCTTCTCTAGTTTATTGTGAACTTCCCGAGTGCCCGCTCTGGAAGTACATGAGGATCTAAATTTGGAATATGTATTTGATTTAATAATTTTTGTAATTTTTATTTTTATTTTTGCTGCGAGAGATATCTGCGCCGAATCAAATGAATTAGGTGAACGCTACGTCAATGTGTCGTCATTGAGGATATAAAGTAAAGACGACTCATTTTTGCGTTATGTAAAGTCAGCATATCAACGAGGCTATTCGAATTCTTCGAACAACTAAATTGTGTCAATTTAACAAATTAATTACATTAGATTACAAACATGAATGTCAAGTGGAAAGTAAAGAACTGCTTTTGAATGATATTTGAAATTTTGATTTGTTCAAAAAGCTGATGCAAATTCTTGTATCATAAGCGTCAGTGAATACGGCATAGGTTTTTTGAGCATAAACTTTCGGGAAATCACAGATCTTGACATCGTCAAAGTTTTCAATCGCACATAATAGATTATACAATCTAGCGTGGCTAAGCCCTTCGAACTGAGACGACATAGAAAATGTTTACTGTGACGTCCAAACCAATATCGGTTATAGTATAATCGGTTTATTATGGATCATATCATAACAAAGACAAGCACTCCCAACAAAAAAGAAAGAAAAAATTTAAAAAAAAAATTAACACATTAAAACATTTTCACAACTTACCCATTGCTATTAGAACTGATCGTCCTCCGCCTACTGCCGCCTCCAATTGATCCGTGTAGTTGATGTACTCCACTAGACGTTGGGGCCGAAGATGCAACTCCGGACATAGGATGATCCAAATGCCCTCCGGCAACTAATAAACTTCCTCCTCTTGGCGGTGATCCATTCATCATGCTAACACCATTCAGTACACCACCAGATGTGGACAAATTTAAACTTCCGACATTCGAATTAATACTGCCACCACTCAAATACCCAGACGAGGATAAATTCAAACTGGACTGTGAAGAATCTTCAGCGGCTAAAACCTGATGGATATGATGATTCTGCAAGATGGCGGGTGTTGTGTTGTTGTTACCGGTTACAATGCCATTGCTTCCAACTAAACCGTTGGCTGTAATTTTATTGGAAGAAAGTGAGAAACTACGATTTCTAGAGGACTGTACATATTTGCTATTTGACATTGGCGGTGGGGTGAGGGGTATGAATTTTTTACGAGACATATTGGCGGTGGTGGTTGCGGTTCCAGCTGCAACCGCTGATGCTAAACCCCCCATTGGTGGTGAATTTCTTATGGTGGAATTAGCTGTATGAGAAATTAAATTGGCACCACTGAATGTATTTGTTGCAGTACGGTTATTGGTGACATTAATGACAATTGGTTGGGTTGAAGCTGCTGCAGCAGCTGCAGACAATGCTGCCAAACTAACGCCACCGTTTGATGCTGTCGTCGCACTATCGCCTTTGGAGAAGATTGCATTTTTATTATAATTATCAACAATTGTAATTGTTGTGTTACTATTATTATTGTTTGCGAAGAGGGAGGATAACGTTTCACTTTTCGGTGAATTGGGCAATGGTTCTTGTTGTTGTTGCTGTGATTGTAATCCTTGTTGTTGTAGGTGTTTTGTTGTTGTGGTGGTGGTGGTAGATGGTGATGGTGTTTGAATCATTATAAAGGAGGAAGGGGATGAGTTACCATTGGAATATGGCTCCTCTGGAAATAAATTTAAAATAAAACCAAAAAAAAAAGAAAAACAATAAGAGGTAACGGTCAAACAAAGAAAATATAAATACAACACAACAGACACATAACAAATAAGAAAACAAATAAAATGCAAAAGCGGAATCAAAAAAATAAATAAATAAAAATGTGTGTAAGGGGTGAGGGAGAACATTTTTTTTTTGTTTTTGTTTTATGCGGACAACAGTGAAGGTCATTTACGATGACAGAGTGATGGCATGGTGTTGCTCGACTGCAATAACAATCTAAACGACACAACCAGTTAAACGACACACAAAGAAGAACCTGAACGGAGCTGACTCATTGCCTTCGGCTTTTTTTTTTTTTCTGGTTTGTTGGTAAACATTCGTCATTCATTGGTTATGTTGTTTGGGGAAGGGGGGAATAAGGTGACCTTACTGCGCGCATGGTTTTTTTTTTTTTGATAATTTCTTGGAGGGAAGGTCATGTTGGCTTTTACGTTAAGTCAACTATTACGCTTAGCATAACATGTCGATTCATAAAATTCGCTTGTCCAATGACTTTCGAGAGTTGCCAGTTAAAAGAAAAAAATGTATGTCCCACGAAGCTTACAAACAAATATGTACTTTTACTTTCAGTATAGGTACTAAACTTAACTTCCCATGAATACACTTATGAACAACCTGTTTCAACGCATGGACAATGCAGCCCCTGAGAGTCAGACCATTTTTTTTTATATATAAAATCTAGTTCGAATTGACGTCGATTGTTTTTTACCTTGAAAAAAAACCAACAAACAAGTGATCAGGAAATCAAAAAAAAAAAGAAAAGATCGTCGCTATAAATGCTAATTTTACTCATACTTCGAATATTTGTATTACCTTCCAATAATATTTTCTTGCGGTCACATGGAATAACTGTATTGTATTCAACCTTTGAAGTGAAGATAATTCCGTTACAAGATACGCAGTAGAATCTTCTTATCTAGTCCGGCAGAAGAGTGAGCCGCCCTATGAAAGGCTGGCGTAGAATAGTTTAAGAGAAATCGGAAACTTTGGGAACAAATTGGAGAAAGTTGAAACTTATTGAAGGACTCCAGTGTTAAAACATAGGGACCTATTTTAGAGACGTGCCTAAAATTCCTGAAACTCTACGATCTTTTTACCTGTAATCTGGCCACAAAAATACAAGACCAAAACCATATTCCTTCAAAGCTTTTAAAAGAAAACAATTATGTGCCACAGTTTAATGCAAGTCAACCCATTTCTTCAAGAGTCTGTTGTAATACGCAGGAACTTACATACATATGTATGTATACACATCGTCACTTTAACGGAATATGTATCAAATCAATAAGATAGCATGTGTAGATTAAAAGAACAAAAAAACAAAAACCTTGCATCCTTCTCGTCAGCGAACCAAACAAAGTTACTACAACGCCCTTTTCTCGTTAATGATAAGATATTTAGACACTTCCTTGCATTACTACATTAATTCCTATAAGCCGGCAACAGATACATATATACATATTTATATAAACCTGCCTACTTATAATCAACATTAGGTAGAACATGTCATCTATTGCAAATAAAAATACAAAATCTTGCATATTCTTAGCAACAACCCACACAATCTTTTACATATTTTGGAAATAAATTATCACCAGTATCGCTTGTTATTTTTCGAAATATTCCCCCAAAAAACTCACCATAATGATTTCGAAACAAGAAAAAACACACTCTCCAAGACCAAACTACGCCCAAACAAACACTATTACACACAAGGAATATGAGATTCCCAACTACGTAATATGTATATCCAAAGAACTCTGAACAACACACACTTTATCTAACATGATTCATAATTATTCCCAATATCAGATTATATAACTGCACAGAAGGTAATTAAAAAGCCAATTTAATCTAAGAGACCGCATAATTAACACTCTCGTCGAAAAAATACCAACCAACATCTTAAAACACAACAATAGAGAAGCAGCGAAAAAAAAACAACGCAAAAATTTGTGAATCGAAACACGAGGATGCCAGTGGACGGACGTAGGGGTAGTGTGGTGAAAATCATGCGCAGTTTAAACGAATATCCCGAAATAGAATAATGACAACGTGAGATATTAGTAAACAAGAAAATAAATAGAAACACAAACAGAAACTTGCAAGCAAGCATGTTGAATGCGAATTATAACCCATGTTGTGGGCAGCTAACTACACCCGCCATCAGTGGTACCTACTCTTGTTCCGACGTTACACTTTATGTATTTCAATTATTTTGATCAGTCTTTTTTATGCAATTAGGAAAAACTTATTAACGGGCGAGAGTAGATTTGCATAACAATCAGCGTGTTTGCTAAGAGAGGAGAGTAAAAGCAATAGCTGTGGTGACTAATGAAATTCAATAAAAACACTAATAGGGTGGAACAGGTGGCGTTCGGTAGCCAACTTATTTTGAGGGTATGTACGTTGTTATGACTCAATCTGATGATGACAACGTCTGTTCCATCTTACGATACACGGAAAGGGAGGAAGCCAGGAATTCAATTAGGAAAATTGTCGTAATTTGTTCATAAATCAGAATCCGATGATGTTTCAGATTGTAGTTCTGTCCGCCAAGTCAACTACTTTGTGGAAATTTAAATGACAGTAAGCTGGAAAATAAAACCAACTTCGCAAAAAAAAAAAATTACCACACATTTAACTACAGTACTGACTCGTTAAATGCAACACTTGATGTTCGCAATTATCAAATAATTCCAACTCTGTGAAATGTTCACTATGTTCTTATTGCTTGTACTATTTGCAACTTCATGTTACTTTAAAGATGCAACAAATTTTCCAAAGAAAACCAATAAAAGTAAAGAGCGAACCATGATAAATGGGGGCTTCCCTAAACACTTCGTAAATCATACACGCTCGCGCATTTGAAACACCTTGGTGTCAATTTGAAGACTCACGACCAATCAGAATGCTTCGTCCAGAACTTCGAACGCAATCAATATCGTTTCGCTGGTATTAGATAGGTATAAGATCGACTCCTAAAAGGCCAACGACCGACAATGGTCACTAAACCTTAAGATAGAAAAATGTATAGGTACTCTACTTGCTTAAGTGCAAAGGACCGTTTTAGACGAAGACTAACTGAGTAACTAGTCGAACTTAGAAGGACGACAAAACCAGTTTTTACCAACTTGGAATTTTCAGACAATTTAGTATTAAGTACCTTTTACCTAGTGTACATGATTTTTCGACAATCAAATGACTTCAAGATTTGTTAATCATCCATGTCCTTGACAAAATGTTCAAACAAAGAAATACTACAGCAGAGGTGCTTACTGAAACACCTAAGATTCAATAGGGGATATCACAAGCTATACCAGAAACCCTCAGCTAAAGAAAAACGTAAATTTTTCACACAAGGTAACAATTTTCATTAAAGAATTGCTAACAGAGTATATACCTATGTATCAAGTTTATCATTCGCAAAAAATCAAAACTAAAGCCTATAAGGCCTACCCTTCGATATGGGTTCCTGATAAAATTGATTCACAACAACAATACCTAAATGAAAACAACGCTAAAAATGCCTGCGTCACACCCAAAAATATTTCAAAAGAAATAAGGGTTTAACCCAAAAATTTCACACCCACCCTTTGCACCTCTGAACAAGCACTTTAAAATATAAATCTAATTTAAGGACCAATTTTCCCTTCTAATAAATCATTACAAGGTTACAAAATTCTGCGCGTTCAAAATTAACTCCTCACACTCTCTTTATCAATCTTCTTCCAATTCCAAATTCCCACCGCCCACTCATTATAAAAACAATAAAAGCTTTAAATTTGCGCAATCTCCTGAAGGAAAAAGCTTCATATTCACATGTTGTTATTGCACATTTCTCACTATGAATGGATAGAAAGAACTCACATTTTTGTGCTTTCTCTTGCTCACGCTGTTCTCTTTTTTTTTCTCGACTTTCAAACGTCATTTTCCACGTGAATGTGAATCACGTTGCATGTGTCAACAATAATACACACACACACATAGAAACAACGCTCTTGTGAAGCTGGGAAAATACCATGTGTCATCAGTTTCTAAAGCGTGTGTTTAGTTGAACTTACAAAATTTGTTTGCCAAACGAAAAACATGTGTTCGCGCTGTATCTGAGTGCTCACTTGTGGTCGCTTTCAAATGAAAAAGAACACGAAACGGTGCGGGGGAGAAAAGAAAAAGTTGATTACGGCTGTGCTTTGTTAGAAATAGAGGGGGGCTTTGGCGGGAGACAAAATATGGGTACTTCAACTGATACTTACGTAATAAGAATGTTGCAATTGATGGGAATTTAGAGAACAGGGAGTCCAGCTGTGAGTCAGTGTTCCCACACCAAGGTTTAGTGTCTATTTGACGCATTTTTCGAGACGAAAAAGTGAAACAAAACCGAAACATGACCGAAAAAGAGAAGTCACTAATTGTGGAAGGTAAACTGGTAGATCCTACACTACAACCAAATTCATCGCTTCTCTCCCGTTAAGGGTTTCAATCTGCGACGGAATGTCTTTTTCGGGCAATTCGCGAGCTTCACTTGCTCCAATGTCATTGGGAATCAAAAGCTAGGTATTTTGGGCCTCTGCAAGCTTACGCACTGAATGTTATTGTTATTACAGAGTGGGCCAAATGAAACCATGGCAGCAATTTTGATTGAGTTAGCAGTAAAACAGTAGAAGCAGTGTTGCCTATAGAAAACTTTGAAAAGTATTCGGTGACCTTAAACGTTTTGATTTTGACGACAATAAAAAAGCCGATGTCATATAATAAAAAGTGACTGAGAGCTAGGATTTGATCAAATAATTCTTTGTGAATAAAAAAGGTATAATTTGAGCGAGAACTAGCTGAAATGACAACAAAATGTTAACTTTTATTTGCATAAGAGTGTCACCCTATACTGACACTGATAGGATAGCAAAGAAAGGAGTGTTAAGAGTTAAGAAGTATGTAAAAGAAGGAAACATATTCTGGTACAAACTTCTAAAGCCGAAAGAAGAAAAGACGTTTTAATTGGAAAAGACCAAAACCTACGTAAGGATAAAGAAATAGACTTCGCAGAAGCCTTAACAGCAATTAATTATTCTGATTCCGCAATGAAGTGGAGGAAACTCCGCATCAATTCTCTGGAACTGTGTGGTAATTACGATAGGCGATAACCACATAAGAATCTACCAGATACACAAAAGGAGACATTAACCTTCCTGGATCTTAATCAATATTCTAGATGAAATGCTCTCTAATTCAAGAACGGCCAAGAGAAGGATCTGATCAAGATTTTAAATAAAATTCTCTCTAGTCCAAGGAACAGGAACTGTTCAAGATTCTAATTGAAATGTTCTTGTCAAAAAGAAAAAAACATAATTGAGTCACATAGGTCGCATAAATCACTGTAAAGAAAAAATACATCTTACATGATCACCTGACTTTATAGAATATTAGTTGTAAATAATTTTGTTTTCTGATTTAAAATTATTTAAAAAAAAAAAGAAACCCGCTCAATAAACCCTGAAACAACTTATAATTGGTCAAATCTATAACAAGACAAGAACGATATGAGTGTATATTTCGTTTTGCAATTTAACTGCAAGACTTTGTATGGACACGTGCCACCGCTCAAAGTGTACACATTCATTTAAGTTTTATAGTTCTCTACACTTGTTTTCGAATTCATTTTATCAAAGCAACAATAAACGTACTACGCCAGAACATTCTATTCTCTTTCGACCTGCTAGCACAATTTTTCTCTGTACAATGATTTCATTTCATTTTATTTAGGTTTTTTTTTTTTTTATCTTTTATCTAGCGTGGTGACACTTTAAAAATGCATTATTGTCAGGTATACACATAGGCACAGAGCCAACACAAATTACCAATAATAAATTAAATGAAATCCTTCAATTTATTAGCGCATGTGTTGCAATTTAATGAACAGGTAAATGCAGTTAAATTAAGACAAGTTTGTAAACGTTTTTGTAAGTTTGTAAAATAAAACAGGATCTCTCAACTGTGTAGTTAAAATTTATCTTTGTTGCGTTAGATCTTCAGTCTATAAGATTGCGTAAGAAACATGTGAAAGTTATCCTGCGCCTGACAGCACATTTTGGCATTTCGAAACTGTCTTATCAACAGAATTTTAATGTCATATACGAATTTATATGTGACGTCAATAGATGTTTGTGTGTAGTATGCTAATGTCATATAAATACCAGTAATCTACGACATTGGATACTGGTGTGGGTGCTCGACATTAAAGACACGATTTTTTATTGAATCTGATGGGGATTATCAAACTGAATTAGTAAAAGTAATCGCACATTAGATGGGAAAAGAAATGACAGGTTGGGTTTTTTTTTGATGGGCTGTTACGTGTGACGTGAAACCAACAAATAGAGATGTCATGACAAAATTGTTTCTCAAAGACTTTGTTGGCAACACCTCTTTTGAAGCATCTTTTTTTAAGGCATCTCACTGAAATGTCTTCTGGGCTGGTGATGGTGGCAAATTTCAATTCAATTTCAATTTCAATTTATTACACGAATTTGCTTACAACTTTAAGATTACAGAATCTTATAAATTAGGAGAAGCCTTAAAACCCAGCTTCACAATCTTACTCGACAAAGGATTAAGAATTTACAGAATGGTGTCAATGACTTGTTGTGCGATTAATAAGAAAATAAATGAAATCTGCGAAATGATAACATCTACATTGACTAGCTTAAGCCAAGGCAAGGTAAGAGTGGATTGCTTTTAAGAAAAAACTTGGCATAGAACAGCCAAATCGGACTTCAGATAACTGAGATGCGTACATCTTCATGACATGAACTGAACATGATGACTCCTAGAAGTGGTAGATGATCTATGAATCTAATAAAACAAACTTGCAAACAATCTTTTAAGTTTGTCAAGACTGATCGAACAGCTTGATCAAAAATTAACACCCCCACTCACGTTAGTCAAAATGTCAAAAATTTAGAATGCTTATGTCAAAATCGATTACCCTTTAAATAATGACGTATCCATTTCTTTTTTGGTGGTGGCAACACTCCTCGGCCCATTTCTGTGCTATCTACGCATCCGTTCGGTTCAGCGGTTACCATTGGCAAAGTACGCTTACGTTCCCCACTTGTAGCGGAGAATCTTTCATGATAATCTCCCGGCATTGGCAACGCTTGATAGCTAACCTGACGCTCCTCTGCCGATGCCACATTTCTGCCATCATCATGTGAAAACATTACGTTCCCGCTTAAGAACTGATTCGTGCTCATTAGACAGGTATTTAAACGCAGAAAAATATCCGCCAATAGGTCCATTTGCACTGCGGCAGCACTAGGCGAGGTTGCCGTAATTAAAGCAGGAGGCATCATTCCTGATGCTGCTGTCAATGGCCATGATGCACTTCGCGGCCATCCAATTACTGATGGCAACAGCGACGACAACGACGTCGACGATGACGATGATAGTGTTGGTGGTAATATTCCATTGCCAACCTTTTCACGGGTTGCAATTTTCGATCGCGGTTTCTTTGTTAAGTTGTTTTGCATTTTATTACGCTTCGCTTCCAATCAAAAGAAAACAAAACAAACTAACCAACAAAATAAAAATAAAAAAGAGGAAAGGGAAGTACTAAACAAAGGCCCACGCGAAAGAGCAAAGGAACAAGCACAACCGTACACAATTCAAAACACAGAAGAAACACACACCGCAGAGCCGTTCTCTGCTCGTTCGCTTTTGCGACGCGAATGATTGCACCTAGAGCACTCCACCTTCAACAATGTGCCATTGTGAACCGAATCGTCGTCGGTGCATGAAGAAAACTACAATTTGCGAATGGCGGTGCGAAAGAAAACTCGAGCGTGTATGATGTCAGTTTAAAAAAAAACAAAAAAATTAAATCTCCTTTCATACTCCTTCTACTTCTCTTCCTGAGTTCTGCTCATGACAACTCAAATTTACATAAAGGGTCGCAAGATAAATATGGTGCGAAAGCCAGATGGAGAAAAAACAATGTAAAGCTTCTCTTTCGCAAAAATAGTTTCATCTCGAGCGACACGGTAACGCATACAAGTGGATTCTAAAGTTAACTTTCAGAGATTTATGTACATCGGAAGTTGTTTGTTTTTTTAAGCGAACACATCTAAAAGGGTATGCAGGAAATCTCGCAATAAAGAAACAAATTTTTAAGAAATGAATAAAGAGGTGGTGATACAACTTTTAGATGAGAAAAAGAAAAAAACAAGGGAAGCCCTGCCACACGTTGCTACACGTGACTTTGTTGTATGGAAAATTTCTTACAAAAATAGTGTAGCAGAATGCATTGAATAAAAAATAGCAAAGAAAGTTTCCTAAAAATGGCGCCCGACACAGACTACCCTGACAATGTCAAAAACAGATGAACGATGTTGATTCCAATCAGATGAAAAGTATGCAGAGTAAGTGAAAATATGAAAGATGATTTAAAGTCATCAGAATTTAAGCTCCCTCCACTTGATACTTTCGAAAGATTGTTTCTGAAAATATTCCAAACAGATTCCAAACCAGTGCAAATGGATGTACGAACGAACAGTTGAAGATGAAAAAAATAATTTGACAAGCAAATGCTTACCTACAGAAAGTGGCCGCTTTTTTTAAGTTTATGATTTGCTTTAAGAAACGGCTATTTGAATCGAAATACATCCAATCTAAACCTTCAACTTAAGACATTTTTCAAACTACATAATTCAGAAATTAATCTCGCCTTTGAGGTTTAAAATGCAAAACAACAAAATAAAGAGGGAAGCTTTCTGGAGAAATGTAGCCAGATCAAATAAAATGCATAGAAGGTCCAGTTGAACGACTCGCCCCATAGTTCAATCTACAAAGTAAGAGAACACTCTAAGCTTATACAATAAAGCGTCTATTAGACTACAATATACACTGTCATGTTTTACAGAAAAACATTCAGCGAAGCTTTTAACTATTGCCTCTGCAAACAATGACTTCAGTCAAGAATCTTGTCATGTTTCTGTACATTAAAAATGTTCAAATGAAGCAAATATTATTTACCGACGTAAAACTTTTCCCATTCACTGTATTCGATACACTGTCAGAAACAAATGATAAAAAAAATAAGCTTTTGCTGTTTGTTAATTCCCAACTGGATTGCACTTTGCTCACCTCTTCACACAAGCAATACTCGTAATGTAACGCGCGGCCACTTATCACGTGAGCGCATGTAAGCCGTGAAAGATAAAGAAAAAGTGCACAACAAAAGCAAAAGACTACATATAGTAGTGTTGTGGATTGTGGTACACACAATAAACCATCCGTTGTAGTCGCTGACTATCCGTGTCGCCTCTCTCATCTATTGTCACTTCATAAACAGGCACTATTGGACTCTATGTGAGCTTTGTGCAACAAATTCACGTGAGAATTTTTCTCAGTTTTTTATTTTTCTACTTCTTTTGAAGTAGTTTTTGCTTAATTGAGTACACAACACATAGAGTAAATTTACATTCTATGTATAGAGTTTACTCTTTAAAGTGCACATGCAAACACCCACACACATCTATAAAACACAAAAGGAGAGCATGCGCTTTTATACCTAATTGCTTTGTTTGGAGAAAAAAAATTCACTTGACACGTCATATGTCATTGTTGTTTGTTTGCCATTGTTCTGGGGATAAAAAAAAATGAGTGTGGGAAATTTTGTTGCATTTGACGTATGTATGTATGTGCCATGGACGATCATGAAAGAATAAAACGAGGTGACAGATAATAAATTCTGACAATCGGACAGGACAAGACTTGGCAAGAATATTTTTAATTTGTTTGTTCGAATAAGGATCACTGAATGAATCAACACGACGAACAAATTTATGCGCATTATGTACCTACAACAGGCAAGCTTGACAGTTTAAAAAAAGACACAATTCATGTAAAGTGATAATCATTAATCGCATACCTACTCTACCTACCAACAGAATCAATTTTCAGAAGTTACAACTGTTCACAAAGAGTACCAACCTAATTACGAAAGTAGCAATATATGTATGTACAACAAATGACAACCTATTCGCAAAAATCTTGTCGCACCTCAAAATATTCCGTTCACCTGACACAGAGCTCTTAGAAATTGCTGCTGCACCGCAACTTAACTCAATTCCGTTGCGTGCGCTAATGCCTTGAAGGTAGGTGACAAAAACCACTACACAAATAGCACATGTTACAATACAGTCCTGCACACATGAAATCATTATCAGCATTATCATCGGTTCTCTTTCCCCCGAACGTCCCGCAACAAATAGCATAAAACATACAAGCAAAATGAATCGAATAACATAAAACTTAAAAGTTCATTGACATTTTACGGTGCTTGCTGGTTTGTTACTATACTCTTGTTGTTGTGCGTTTGCTTTTGTTTTGTGACATGTGTGTATAGTTTATGTATTGTGGCCTTTACTTTGTTTTTGTTTTTCTTCGTTTTCTTCGTCAATCCCCATATACACAATATCAAAGAAATCAGTATGCAAGTGTGTCGAACACAATGCAAGAAAACATATAACTAAAAATTATTCGCATGAGAAACGCAGAGCGTGCTGTCCATAGTTGTAAAACATTTTGCTAGGTATAAATACATACATATAGTACCTACATATGAAAAAATGTGTCAGAGGAAAGGTAAAAGGAAGAAGGTGAAGCAAAAAGTATGTTTGTACATACCTACATAGTGAAGAATTTGTACTCTTTGCTTTCATTCACAGTTCGCGAATTTACACACGTAAACGGATCAAATCAAAACAAAGAATTGCAGAAATTGTACACAAAAACAGAACTGCGTGATTCAAACTAACACGGTATACTGGTGTGAGTAGCAGAGAAGGACGAAAAGGATGATGATTCAAACTCAAAGTTAGCTAAAACGAACGTGGACCGGTTCAGGAATGATTTTAGATTTAAATCGTTTAAAAACGCGTTTGATGCTACCACCAGTGGGTACACTGGTTGTAGCTACGGATGATCGAAGGCGATGATTTTTCGTAGGGAGTAGACTGAAACTTGTTCCTCTGCCCTTCGACCATTAAAGGTTTTACAACAACCCAGAACCCAAAAGCTGGATAAAAAGTAGCGTCTTCTAGAGTAACGCATCTAAGCCTTCTTATTCGCTGAACATGTATCGTTCTTACAACTCTACAAACAACATCTCCATGGATATCCAACAAAACTCTTATTTAAAAAAAAAAAAAGGAATTAATAACTTACAGCTCAGGAGTATAAAATGAATAATCCACCGGCCAAAAGGCCTAGTCTCCAAGTTCAACTCTTAATTCCGTTCGTATGCTGTGTAGCTTAACTTGAAGACAAATTTGCACAAAGGGATTCCTGAAAACGAGACAGCTGATGAGCTGGCAAGAAAAAGATCTTCATTAGACCACTAAAACCCCACCCTTTAACAGGAAATAGGGAGCAAAATGACGTTAGATGGAATGCGCTCAGCTCCTGTGTTATAACTAGGAAACTATTGCCATTCTACAACAAACAGAAAACCAAAAGAATCTTGCAAATGGTTAAAAACTCCTGCGGGCATAACGAGGACACTCCACACTTCCTCTGCCACTGTCCAGCACTCTGCCATATACGATTTAAGATCCCAGGAAGACACCTTTTTCAGGATCTAGAAGAACTGTCCGACAAGTCTGTGTTTGACATACAAAAATTCATCACTGGCTTGATACGTAGAACAGAGGCTTATGATTCCAAGTAAGGAAACTGCAAACCCTAGGGCATCACAATGGGTCTACATTGACCTAAGTGTGACGGTGAAAGGACCTCTTTTCCCTGCCAACCTTCTTACCTAGCAACGATCTATGCGTAGAAATCTCTGCAGTTCTATAGTAAACGGCTAAGTTTTACGTATCTTAGGACGCTTGAATTATGAAGCAACGTCTCCACGATCGTTAACAATAGTCTTTTTACTTTTACTGCTAAAAATAACACGTACATCTACGTTTAACGATCCTTTTTTTTTACCGGAAACAGAGTTTTTTTTCTCACAGGTGTTTTACACAACCGACAAATGTTCGTGCACGTACAAAGGATAAGTCATATAAGTTCAGAACAAATATACTCAGCAAGTTTCGTAGATTTTATGTCAAGAAATTCTCTTGAATTTTGCCTAAACTTTTTGAGTATGATTTCTTTATAACATTTCGATTTGCGTCATGTTTTGATAAATCAATCAATAAATGTTGTTTATAACTGCGTAACCTAACACGTGGCCCAGTAAGCACAAAAAGCATACATTTCCAATTCCAAAATATAGTTCTCTCTTAAGTTTCGTACTCTTGATTTTCTTTTCTCCAATTAGATTATTATCAGAAGAGAATAAAATAAACTCTCTTTGCACAGCAGTGTGACCTCAACTCAACAGTCAACTCAACTTCGCGATGAGATGGATGACAGATACACGTGGTAGTGAGGGAAC
Source organism: Criorhina ranunculi (assembly GCA_951813785.1). Taxonomy (NCBI): domain Eukaryota; kingdom Metazoa; phylum Arthropoda; class Insecta; order Diptera; family Syrphidae; genus Criorhina; species Criorhina ranunculi. Next base: position 44,183,199 of record OX638385.1, read on the forward strand.
GAGATAAAGATGTTTTCTCACTCTCTGCAACACAATTAAATTGGAAATGCAGCGATTTGCTGGCAATCTATTTTTAGCGGTAATTTAGTTTCATTCGTTGCAAATAAGAAAAAAAATCGGTGTTGTTGGATGTGCAATTGATTAAGTGCAAATGCCAATGACTGCATCGAGGACAACGAGGAAAACGTGTTAAGAGAGATATAAAAGAAAATATATACATTCACTGTTGGTAGTGCTGTTGGTTTTGTGTTGAAACGTACTTTTTTGGTATGGAACTTTTTTTTTTCTTTGTGTCAAGGTGTATTTTTGTAAAGCTTTGGCCAGCTTCCGATGAATCTCTACCTTTGTGTGGTTGCAGTTTTACTTTTTGTATATAGATAAGTGTGTAGGTAAATGTTTTCTTTTCGTTTTATTGGCTTTAAATACCCGAGGAAACACAAAATTTAGGTTGCACAAAAAACATCTTCGTAATGTTAACCTGTTGGAAGATCGGGAACAGATTAGCAATGCAGCAATAAGGATTGTTAAGTAGTTGCTTTCTTTGGTTGTTCTCACAACAACACTAGCACTGTGGAGACACACTGAGGTCAAGAGAAAAGAAACTGTTGATAGCCATACAATCCGCACTTCAACTGTGTACCTAGGCGTCATAATAGACGTCAAGATGTGTCGATTGTTAGAAAACGCCGAAAATGTGTTTTTCCAGTGCCCGCCTGAACACTAAGTAGAAATTAAATCCTTAAAAGACCAGAAGCATGCATAGAGACAAAGAAAAGAGCCCAATCGAGCTTATACGAATTTGCCAAATGACAAACTCTAAACCATCCCGCGAGGGAATGCTCAACTTTAAGAAAGGTCTTTGAAGTGTCTTTTGCGGAACACAAAGATACTGTACTGACAGATCGCAATTGCAATAACACCAAACTTATCACGCATGCTTTGATCCAAGACAATGTTGTGCCAAATTAAACAAAGTTTATGAGCGCTAAGCGATTCATTATCTCCCGTGGGATATATAAGTCGTATATCAACGTATACGCTAGAACTTAAAAATCTATACGACATATGTACATACAGAATTAAAACCTGGCAACTCCTTAAAAAATCTCTCTTCAATCATCATGTTTCTCTTACTCCACCACCAACACATACTTAAACCGAATGGGAGCATGAAACCACGCGACTATTTTACATGATTTTCGAATCACACACAAGCCACATCCAACACGTCGTGTTTTGGCGTACGCCGCCGCCGCCCCATTGCCATTACTTGCGATGCGATCCGAGCGCGACCACAAATTCCAACCTCGAGACCCGCGATAGAAATAGACCAAACCGGGTTATTGAACACAAAGGGTTGTGCTTTTGCTGCACGCTGCAAATACCCGTCCACAGTTGTCTGGTACACTACACACATCCCACATGCATGTATCAGGTTCAGGATAGGAGCTCCCATCGACATAAGGAACAACAAAGAGCAACAGAGTAATATTACTCTGCCGCGCCGCTGTTTTAAGAGTTCGTTCGTTTGTTACGCTTCGTTCATTTTTGACGATGAATCATTTGTTTGTTTCAACTTTTCTCAATGTCATTTAGAGTTGATTGTGTGTCACGTGTGTGTTTGTTCGTTTGCAATTGTTGTGTGTGCAGATGCATGGAAAAGTACGCAAAAAAGGAGAACGCGCGTAAGTAAACAAGGTCAACGCAATATGAAGTTTCTTTTGCGAGAAAAAAATAATAATAAAAACTCTCTTGGTCAAAGTCAAAATAAAATGTAATTGGGTTACGATCTGTTTATTTTGGCATGAAATTCATTACGAAATGAGGAATTTAGGAAGAAAAGGACAAGGAAAGTGGGATAGGGAAAGGTATGTAAGTTGTCGAAAGAAACGCATACACCCACCACCAATTTTAGCAAACAAATAAGTCACACATACACATGTGCATTCATATGGTGCACCACGTTGCAAATGGTTGTGTGAACTGTCAAAGCGTAATTTAATAAAATACAATCTAGAGTGGATAAAGTGCACTCTACTTTAATTCGTTTCTTTTACTGGCGTAGAGGAAAAGAAAAAAGAATCACTTTGGGATTAAAGTTCCTTTGACACGTAGAATTTTGTGCCAAAAACTTAGTTTGGCGTTGAATGCATTTAAACGCTGTCACTTTGACTTTTTTGGTAGCAAAAAATGAAACTTTACAACGGACGTCAAAAATATTGATCGCATTCAAACAAATTTGATGAACTTTTTTTTTTATAAAGGTACATACCTATGTAGATATGTACAGGGTGGGCCATCTTTTATGTCGGTATGTGAATATTGAATAACTTTAGAAAAAAACAACCGATTTCCATATATGAGGTATTTTTATCTAATTTAGTCCTTTACAATTTATCTGGACTAGTTTGAATACAACATCAATCAAGTGACCGCCTCTATTGACCAAAGCAAAAGCTCCTTTTGCTTCATTTTTTATCACTCTTTTGAGCATCTCGGGCGGTATAGCGATGAGTTCGACATGAATGTTTGACCTTGAGTTTGTCAATGATCTGAGGTTTGCTGGCGTACACTTTGCTTTTCAAGTAACCCCACAAAAAGAAGTCTGGAGGGGACAAATCTGGAGATCTGGGTGGTCCATCAATGTCGCCATTTTTTGACAACACACATCCAGGGAATTTTCGTTGCAGAAATTGAATTGTTTGATTTGCAGTGTGGCATAGCGCACTTTCTTGTTGAAACCAGTAACCGTCCAGACATTTTTCACACATTTGTGGACTGACACAGTGAGCCAACATCCACCGATATCGATTCCCATCGACTGTTTCGTCTTCTTTGAAGAAAAATGGTCCAATGATGGTTTTGGCCGGCCCAAACAGTCATTTTTTGGTCATAAAATGGTGTTTCATGGATCTCATGTGGATTCTCCGTTCCCCAAATGTGGCAATTTTGCTTGTTACCGGCGCCAGAGAGTGTGAAATGGGCCTCGTCGGTCATCAAAATTTGCTTCCAAAAATCAGGTTCAGTGTCAAACATTTGAGCGACTATTTGGCCGTTCGTTTTTAATGCATTTTTATTATGTGTAGGTAATTCATTAATTCTTACATGCTAGACAAAAAACGCTTGGCCGTATTCCAAGCGACCTGGACAGTCTGTCGGCAATATTCTTTGAGTCAATTGCACTTTATACGGAAACAAATGGAAATCATCCTTCAAAATGCGCTGCAAGGTGGTTTCACTGACGCCAAAATGCTGAGCGCGGTGACGATACAGCACATGTGGGTTCTTGGCAACACTCTCTCTTACCGCTTCAACCAGTTCATTGGAACGTCTTGGGCGTTGATGAACGGCATGTCGACGATCTCTCACTGTCCCGTGCTCAACAAAATTCGACGAATAGTGTTGTCAGACGGTGCTTGTTGGCCACGATATTTTCGACAATATACACGTTGGGTTTACACAACTGAACGACTTTTTTCAATGTACAGCGTCACTATTTCGGTGCGTTGTTTCGGCGTGAAGCGATCCATGGTTAAATTTGTACTGAATTGACGTTTCAAAAACATGTCTACTCAAGTCAATTGGTTGATAAATGTCAAAATTATTCAATGTTTACATACCGACATAAAAGATGGCGCACCCTGTACATACTCGAAAAATGAGAGATTAAATGATTTCTCCATCCAACAAATTTAATTACATAAAATTACCCATGTAAGCGTGAAATAATTAAAATTAATAGGTTCATTGACGCAGTCAAATGTGTTGCACTGACGTGAACCAGCTTATCTTCATAAAAACTATGAAAAATTAGAGTGGATCAGAGAGAAATCTTTCTCTCTCTTTCCTAAATTTGACACTTCAGTTTGTGAAATTTGACGCTTTACATGTTTTTGTACAAAAAGTATGCGGATGAATGAATATATCAAATGAAATTTATTTCTGAGAAAATTAAACTTTTCGACAAACATTCCGACAAATTTTGACGTCAATCCCATCAAATCAATGAAATTTACAAGCAGACGCACACGAATTGACGTATTTTCAGTTCGTTTTTACTGGTATGCGCCCAGACTGATCAAAATAATAAAATTAAACGTGTTTTTTTTTTTCGAAAAACCGGGAAAGCAAGTGCAGATCATAAACACAAAGTATATTTCAATGGCGGAGACAATTTTTTTCTTCTGCTGTCAATAAACGACAGACAACCATTTGCAACATGTGACACTTTGTAAAAGCACAGAGGAGAATGAGAAAATTAAATTTTTAGCAACACTTACCCGTAATGCTGCGACCTTCACTGGACCTGCCATTTAC